>ML994650.1:256926-634988 GCA_010093925.1 Zopfia rhizophila CBS 207.26
TTCTTTTTATTTTAATCCTATTCTATTTCTGGGTGTCCGACGGGGTGATAGTGTGTTATATTAGTTATAACTAGTATAAATATTTATTAGTATATTTTATTTATTTATATAGTTAATTCTTGCCTATTTAGCTTTTTATACTGTTAATTTCCTGCTAACTATAGTACTTACTAGTATTTATATATTCCGTTTTTTAAGATAACTTTCTAGTATTTAGTAACACAGTATTCCCTTTAGTAGTACTTTAATTTATATATTCAATAGTATTTTTAGTATACACACTGTATAATTATTATAGATATAAGTTTCTTACCCTCTATAGTCTCTTAATCTTTTTTTTGTTTAAATTTCTAATCTTCTTTATAAAATAGTCTACCTTCTTATTCTATAATATTATAAAATCTTTATATTTCTTCTTTAGTTCTCGCGTTGTGTTGTTGAACTACTGTTTTTTATATTATAATAATTATATTACTAGGTTATTCTATTAGATAATTCTTAACTTATTAATACGGAATTTTGTATTCTTATCTGAGATATATATAGCTCCTATAGATTTAATATTATTTTCCTTAAATTCTTTTTATAATTATTTCTTTTATTATGGTATTTTTTACTTATTTTATTTAGACTATAGTGATCTTAATTTCTTTAAGCGTTTTAGTCTAAACGTAAGCTTTCTTAATATCTAATTATTATTATTTATAATCCTTAATAAAGTATTTCTGTTTTTTATATTCTAAGTAGGCTTTACGTGTATAGCGTTTTATTTATTTTTTAGTTTACTTTTCTTACCTATTCCTAATAAATGTTTTCTTAATATTAATATTTATTAAATTATAGATTTAGTTATCTTTTCTATTTCTCTTAGGTATATAGATTACTAATCTCTCTTATATTTTTTTCTTCTATTTTTGTTAGTACTAATAGTTGTTAATAGTTACTACTTATTTAATAATTTTTAATAAGATACTTAGCCGTTTTCCTTTAGAGATTTCGTTCTTAATTCTGTTTTTCAGTTCTTTATAGTACATTATAACTAGTGGTTAGTTTACTTAATTAAGTTAGAATTAAATTTACTTAAACTCTACTGTGTAATTAGCTGCTAATATATATTACTTAAGTTATTAAAGCTTCTAAATTAGCTCTATTTCTTTATTAATTTCCCTAAAGACAATAATTATTTCTTGTTTAAAGTATTCATAATTTTTAAAGGCTTATTATATGTTATTATTACAGTTAGCTAATTCTATTACTCCTAGGTTAAAGTCTTTATTTACTAGATAATTTCTTACTAGTAGTTTAAACTATTATATAGCTTTACCTATTATATTTATACCAGCCACCAGAATCCGATCCTAATTAGTTAGGAATAATTTTTAATTGAAATAATAGTAGAGATCTATTATTGCTATAAAAGTCTTAAGTTTATCTTAATTACTATTAAACTTCTTAGAAGATTATATCTTTACTATTCCTCCTTTCTAGACTACTATAGCTTATTATTTAGCTTTAATTTATTATTATAGATTTATTAAAGTGTTATATAACTCTATAATGGCTACTCTTTATTTTTAAATAACTTATTATATACTCTTCTATTCTCTAGATATACTTCTAGTTGTAGATAAAGATTCTATTATAACTTCTTCTTTACTACTATTTTCCTCTAATAAGTAAAGTTCTTGTTCGTCTTTATAGTAAGTTATTATAGATATTTAATAATTAGTTATTAGAATTCTATCTAACGGTTCTTTTTACTCTCTTGAGATGGTAGTTATAATATTATAAGTTACTAACTTACTAACGTAAATTATACTAGTAATAAGCTGTCTAATTGCTTATATAATACTTAGTAATTCCCTTACTTCTAGATTAAATAGCTTATTAGACTTAGTAGAAGTTAGTTAACTCAGTAAAGAATAAGAAGAAAGTAATATAGTAAGTTAAGATTTAATAAAATAGTATTAAACTATATCACTTAAGGTGTGAATCTTAATTTTAGAGTAACTATAAAGAATTAAAAGTAATTATGAACTGTTTAATGCCTTATACTTATAGTAGATCCTCCGTACGTATATTCTATACTAGTATTCAGTATATTAAATACTATTTAAGTTATTTAGGTTATTAGAAGTATTAAATACTTTAAATACCTCTAATTACTAAGTGTTACGTGGGTGGATGCTTTTAATCTACTAGTATAATTTCATATTTTTATTCTTATTTCTTAGCTCTTACCTTAGCCTGTGCTAATATATCTTATATTTACTTATAGTTCTTCCTTTCTAGCTTAAATATATGTTTTTATTCTAGAGCTTTATTAGCTGTTATCGCTAGTTCCTTTAGCTTTTTAGGTATAGTTATTTTACTATTACTGTCTATAACAAAAGCTCTAAAATAGAAATATATATTTAAGCTTAAAAGGAAGAATTATAAGTAGGTATAGAATATATTAGCATAAACTAAAACATAAACTAAGAAATAAGAATAAAGATATAAAACTATATAAATAAATATAGAGTATCTACCCACGTGACAGGATAGAGCTTAGTAAATAGAAAGAAAAAAAAATAATAAAGCTTTAGGTATCTCTAGTAGTCTCTAGTAGTCTTTAGTAGTCTCTAGTAGTATCTAATATATAGCTAAATAGTATATAATATACATACAGAGAATCTACTATAAGTATAAAATATTAAATAGTTTATAATTACTTTTAATTCTTTATAGTTACTCTAAAATTAAAATTTATACCTTAAGTAAAATAGTTTAGTACTATTCTATTAAATCTTAACTTACTATAATTATTTTCTTTTACTTTTATTAAGTTAACTAACTTCTACTAAGTCTAATAAGCTATTTAATCTGGAAGTAAGAGAACTAACTAATATTATATAATTAGTTAAATAGCTTATTACTAGTATAATTTACTTCTATAAGTTAGTAACCTATAATATTATAATTATTATCTTAAAAGAATAGAAAAAGTAGTTAGATAGATTCTAATAATTAATTATTAAACGTCTATAATAACCTACTATAAAGATAAATAGGAACTTTATTTGTTAGATAAAAGTAGTAGTAAAGAGAAAGTTATAGCAAAACTTTTATTTACAACTAAAAGTATATCTAGAGAATAAAAGAGTATATAATAAATTATTTAAAAATAAGAAATAGTTATCATAAAGCTACGTAACGCCCTAATAAATTTATAATAATAAGTTAAAATAAATTAAGAAAAAGGAACAGTAAAAATATAGCCTCTTAAGAAATTTAATAATAATTAGGATAAACTTAAGATCTTTATAGCAACTATAAACCTTTACTATTATTTTAATTAAAAGTTATTTTTAACTAACTAGGATTGGATTCTAGTAGTTAGTATAAACATAATAGGTAGAGCCATATAATAATTTAAACCTTTAGTAAAGAATTATCTAGTTAATAATAACTTTAACTAGAGAGTAATAAGATTAATAAACTATAATAATAATATACAATAAACTTTTAAGAGTTATAAATATTTTAAATAAGAAATAATTATTATCTTCAGAGAAATTAATAAGGAAACTAAAATAATTTAGAAACTTTAATAGCTTAAGTAATAGATATTAATAGCTAATTATATAATAGAATTTAAATAGATTTAATTATAGCTTAATTAGGTAGACTAACCTTTAGTTATAATATACTATAAAGAATTAAAAAACAGAATTAAGGATAAGATTTCCAGAAAAAGGCGGCTAAGTATCTTATTAAAAATTATTAAATAAATAGTAACTATTAATAACTATTAGTATTAATAAAAATAAAAGAAAAAAGTATACGGAAGATTAGTAATCTATATACTAAAGAAAAATAGAAAAAATAACTAAATCTATAACAAAATAGATATTGATATTAAACAGATATTTATTAGAAAGGAATAAGGAAAATAAGCTAAGAAATAAATAAAGTACTATATATATAAAGCTTATTTAGAATACAGAAAACAAGAACACTTTATTAAAGACTATAAATAATAATAATTAGATATTAAAAAAGCTTACGTCCAGACTAAGGCGCTTAAGAAAATTAAGATTATAATAATCTAAATAAAATAAACAAAAAACACTATAATAAAAGAAATAATTATAAAAAGAATCTAAAAAGAATAGTGCTAGATATATAGAAACTATATATATCTCAAACAAAAATACAAAGTTCCGTATTAGTAAGTTAAGAATTATTTAGTAGGATAATTTAGTAATATAATTACTATAATATAAGAAGCAGTAGTTTAATAATACAACACAGAAACTAAAAAGAAAATGTAAAGATTTTATAAGATTATAAAGTAAGAAGATAGACTATTCCACAAGAAAAATTAGAAATTCAGATAAAAAAAAAATTAAGAGATAATAAAGAGTAAGGAATTAATATCTATAATAATTACACAGCGCGTACGCTAGAGACACTATTAAATATATAAATTAAAATACTATTAAAAAAATACTATATTACTAAACACTAGGAAGTTACTTTAGGAGATAGGATATATAAATACTAATAAGTACTATAATTAGTAGAAAATAAATAGCATAAAAAGCTAAGCAAATAAGAACTAGCTATATAAATAAATAAGATCTATAAATAAATACTTATATTAGTTATAATTAGTGTAATATACTATCACCCTGTTAGATATTTAGAATTAAAATAAGATTAAAATAAAAAGGATAAAGAAACCCCTTTACTAATATTATAGGTACAAGATAATAATATCGTAAATAGAATAATAAGAAAAAAATACTAGATATATATAGCTTCTAACTATATAGGAAAGAACTATAGATAGAATAAACATACTATATATATTAAGAGTTTAAAGATAAGAAAAATATTATAATAATTAGCAGATAAAAAGAAACTTAACTTATAGTAAGAACTAATTTATATAAATTTAGAAAACGAACTACAGGACCCAAACTCAGATAAATATAAATAACTATTATAAAATAAATACTAGATAGGATACTAATGATATTAGGCTAAATATTATTAAGAAAAATAGTTAGCTACAGACTCACACAAAAAACTCACATATCAAGAATATTTCTTAGAATGGAAATGTTAGGATTATAGAGAATAAGCTAAAAATATATATAAAATACTTAATAGAAAAACATACTAACTCTAAAGATATCTAATCTATAGACCTAAAAAGAAAACACTAAAGAAATAACTACTACTTAGGAGTTAGCTATAGATAAAAAACTAGAAAGCTAGTAGACTATAACTAAGCTACTAAAAAGCTAAGAACTAAAGATTAGAAATAATATAACACTTATATATATATAACTAAACTAAAGGAAATATAAAAATAAGCTATATATAAATATATATATTAATAGCAACTAGATACTAGCGCTTATAGATAGTAGGGTTAGTAAAACACTTATATTAAATAAGTAAATATAAAGATACTAGATACTAACTAGAGTTTTAGATAAACCTATATAAGTAAAACGTATAGATAATAGTCTAATAATATTCAAAAAAAGCCTAATTAATTTTAAAATAAGAAATATAACTATTAGAGAAGCTGGTTACATAAATAACTGCTATATTAAAATTATAAATCTAGATAGTAAAGACTTTATCTTAGGATAGAATTAGCTAGTATAATAGAATCTAATAATTAACTAGAAAATAAAGTTTATAAGAACCAGGAGGGACTACTATAAATAAATAAAAGCTATAATATAAATAAAAAAAGTGATATTTTACAACACCATGTTTATTATACTAAACAAATATTAAGAGAAATCTAGAAAATGGTTTTTTAAGAAAGCTAAAGATTAGTTATTAGAATACTAAGACTAGGACCATAAAATTATACTTAAAGAAGAAATAGATTTAAAACCAGGACTATTATATTAAGTACCTATTTATTAATAAAAGGAATTATGGAAATTCTTACAGGAAAATTAATAAAAAGGATATATATAAACTAGTTAAAGTAAGATAGCTTTACTAATACTCTTTATACTAAAAAAAAATAAAAAACGAAGGTTATATATTAACTACAGATATCTTAATAAAGCTATAGTAAAGAATTATTACTTAATACTACTAATTTTAAAACTTATAAATAAACTTAGAGGAGCTAAATAGTTTAGCCTTTTTAATATTAAAAATAAATATTATTAGATATAAATAACTAAAGAACATGAATAGATAATAGTATTTAAAATAAGATATAGACTATTTAAATACTTAGTTATACTAATAGAACTCACAAACGCACTAGTAATATTCTAGATAATTATTAACTATATACTAAGGAAATACCTAAACGTATTTATAATAGCATATCTTAATAATATGCTTATATACATAAATAGAATGCTAAAAGAATATATTAAATATATTAAAAAAGTATTACAAAAGCTTAAGGAACACAGGCTATATATTTAAATAGAGAAATATATATTCCACAGAAAAGAAATTAAGTTCTTAGAATACTTAATATCTTAAAACGGAATAGTAGTTAATTCTGATAAAATAAAAGATATACTATCTTAGCCTATACTAATAAACACTAAAAAAGTTTATTCTTTTCTCGGGTTTATAGGGTTCTGTAGATAGTTTATTAAAAACTACTTAAAAATTATATTATTTTTAATAGAATTATTAAAAAAGGATTAATAATTTAAGTAGAAACAACGCGAGGAAAACGCTTTTATAATATTAAAAAAAATATTCTAATAACTACTAATATTAAAGATATTTAATTTATGACTTTAAATAGAGATATATATAGATGTATTAAATAGAGCTATAAGAGCTATCCTATTATAAATATAAAATAATAAGTATAAACATCTAGTAGACTTTCTATCTTATAAACTCATAACTACTAAGTTAAACTATAATATTTATAATAAGAAACTATTAGTAATAGTTTAAGTATTTAAGAAATAGAAATATTACTTAGAAAGAGCTAAGCATTAGATTATTATATATTCAAATTACAAAAATCTAATAGTATTTATAATAATTAAGAAGTTAAATTAATAACAGGTCAGATAATAAAAACTAGTCTTTATATTTAACTTTTAAATACTTTATAAATTAGGAAAAGAAAATATAGTAGTTAACACACTTAGTTAAAGAGTAAACTATATAAGGAATATACTAGAAATCTATAACACAATACTTAAGCAAAAAACAGACGGATTTTTAGGAAGCTTATAAATAAATATTAAAGCTATAGTCATCATTAAAAATATATAGTAGAAATAAATTAGAGAATATAACTATAGATAACTATAATAGCATAAAACTAGAACTATTTTTATACTAAAAGTATTATAGACTAAACTTATTAAGAATTAACATTCAGCTAAAATATATGAACATTAAGGAATTAAAAAACCTATAAAATAAGTTAATAGATATTTTTGGATTCTAGAAATATAAAAAAAAGTTAGAGCTATTCTTTCAGAGTGTATTAAGTACAAAAAAAATAAAGTATTAAGATATAAGAAATATAGACTTATGTAACTAATTCCTTTACTAGACTAACTATAGGAATTAGTTATAATAGACTTTATTACGAGAATACTAATAACAACCACCTTTTAAGGCTAATGATATGATATGATACTAGTTATAGTAAACTAACTTATAAAATACACATACTTTAAACTAATATATATAGAGGTTAAAGCGGATGAATTAGCGATATTACTAATTAAGCTCTTAATTATATAATATAAATTACTATAGGAATTTATCACAGACAGAGATAAATTATTTATGTTAATATTCTAAAAGATGTTTATAGAAAAGCTAGGGGCTAAGCACTATCTCTTAACAGCATTTTATTTATAAACAGATAGGCAAATAGAATAAACAAATTAGACACTAAAACAATACCTACGAATATACATTAATAAATAATAAGATAATTGGATTAACTTACTACTGATAGTTGAGTTTATATATAACTCTGTAAAGTCATTAACCACTAGAAGATTACTATTCTTTATAAATTATAGTTATGAACCTACAGCTTATCGAGAACCATGAAAGCTAGACAAGATATTAGAATTAGCTAGAATAAGGGTTAAGAAGCTGTAATAACTTTATTAAGAAATAATAAAAAGAATTACTTAGAAAGGAGGCCTCAGCAAGTAACAGAAAGACAAATCTAAAGTTAAGAGACTAATCTTTAAGGAGGGGGATAAGGTTTTTCTGCTATAAAAAAATTTAAAAATAAAACAACCATCGAAAAAACTGGATCATATTAAATTAGGACTATTTAAGGTTAAAAGATAAATAGGACCTATGAATTATAAACTATAATTACCTAAGGACATAAGAATCTACCTAGTTTTTCATATTTTATTACTAGAACCAGCACTACAAAACGCTAAACTACAGACAAGACTCAAACTTAAGGAAGATATGACTAAGTACGAAATCTAACAAATTTTAAACTATCAGTAGTTTGGGTGTTAGTGGAAGTACTTAGTTAGATAGAAAGGTTACAGACCAGAGGATAATACGTGGGAGCTAATTAGGAACCTAAAGAATAGTTTAGAGCTAATTAACTAGTACTATTAGATAAGCTAGGAGAGGCTTACTCTAAGGTTATATTCTAAGAATAGAACGAATACAGGGCATTCCAATTAAAACTAAAGGATAAGAAGGGCGAAGCGACAGGCTGGGAGGAAGCTTAAACTGCAGATTACAGTGTACAAGTTTCTTAACTCTGAGAATAAGTCTCTTCCTCTTTAAGGGCCTGGACCTCACGAATTGAGGCCATCTCTTAATTAAACATTTCCTTCTCTTTTGAATCTACTTGCGTGAGTTCACGCTAAAGTCGTAACTTACAAGCACAGAGCTCAGAACGCTGGTCCTTAATAGAGTTAAGTTAACGATAAAGTTTTGCTTTATTACGGTCAAGGCGATTCTATTCTAATTGTAATATAATTAGATCGTACTTTACGTTACGGTCAGCGCAGGCAGAGTAACGGCTGGAACTCAGATTCACAAGGCAATCATCACCTCAGCGGAAACAATTCAAGCAAGGTGTCGGCATATAACGGGGTTTGTTACGGATCCGAGAAGCTAGGCGGCGAGCACGTATTAGAGACGACTTAGGACGTGTCATCGTTAGGAAGCTAGGCAGGGAGAAAAGGAAGTCGAGGGTCTTATAGTCTAGAACACAGAGCGGAAGACCTGCTGCCTTTATACTGCTTATGGAAGGAAGAAACTATCTTCCGAGACGAAGATTTGGAAGGAGAGGATAGTGTTACGGACGGTAACAAGAAGGCAACTGCACCTAAGGAGCTAAAGGAACTGGCAACAACAGCCAATAAAGCTCTAGAATAGAAACGTATGTTCGAGCTTGAAAGGAAGAACTGTAAGCGGGCACGGGACGCATTGGCACAGGCTAAGGCACGGGCCAAGAAGCAAGGACAAAGATACGGAATCATGTGGGCAGATACGGAGCATCTACCCACGTGACAGGACAGGGCTTGGCAGACAGAGGAGAGGCGAGGTGACAGAGCTTCAGGCACCTCTAGTAGTATCCAATATACAGCCAGACAGTATACAATGTACGCACGGAGGATCTACTATAAGTATAAGGCATCAGATAGTTTATAATTACTTTTAATTCTTTATAGTTACTCTAAAATTAAGATTTATATCTTAAGTAAAATAGTTTAGTACTATCCTGTTAAATCTTAACTTACTATAATTACTTTCTTTTATTTCTACTAAGTTAACTAACTTTTACTAAGTCTAATAAGCTATTTAATCTAGAAGTAAAGAAACTAACTAATGTTATATAGTTAGTTAGATAGCTTATTACTAGTATAATTTACTTCCATAAGTTAGCAACCTGTAATAATATAGTAGCTACTAGAAAGTTATTTAGACTTTATTAAGAGTAAAGTTAATTCTTCTCTATATATAATTAAAAGCTTAGTAACTAGTATATAGAATAATAAATATAATATATAAGTTATATTTTTATTAGAGAAATATAAAAAGCTTACTTTCCTAAGTGGTAACTTAAAGTTATTATATAAAAAATAATAAATACTAAATTAGTAAATAGTTAATAAATTTATAGCTATTATATATTAGAGAGTTTTTATAGTTATAGAGGTAAATAAATATTACAGATAGTAATAATAAGATAACTATATTTAAGAAGCTAAGAAAACTAGCAATAATAGCTAATAAAGCTTTAAAATAGAAATATATATTTAAGCTTAAAAGGAAGAATTATAAGTAAATATAAGATATATTAGCACAGGCTAAGATATAGACTAAAAAGTAAGAATAAAGATATAGAATTATACCAGAGAATTAGAAGCAGTAGTTTATATAACTAAAAACTTAGTAGCTAGAGATATTAAAAGTATTAAAGACTTTAATATCTCTAATACTTTTAATAGTATTTAATATACTAAACACTAGTACAGAATATACGTATGGAGGATTTACTATAAGTATAAGGCATTAAACAGTTCATAATTACTTTTAGTTCTTTATAGTTACTCTAAAATTAAGATTTATATCTTAAGTAAAATAGTTTAATACTATTTTGTTAAATTTTAACTTATAGTATAAACTTCTCTTTATTTTTTACTAAGTTAATTAACTTCTACTAAGTCTAATAAGCTATCCGATCCGGAAGTAAGGGAACTACTAAAGTGTTATATAAACAATTAAATAGCTTATTACTAGTATAATTTATATTAGTAAGTTAAGTAACTTATAATATTATAACTACCACCTTAAGAAATTAGGAAGGATCGTTGGATAGAATTCTAATAACTAATTATTAAAAGTCTATAATAACTAACTATAAAGATAAATAAGAACTTTACTTATTATTAGAGAGCAGTAGTAAAAAAGAAGTTATAGTAAAATCTTTATTCATAACTAAAAGTATATCTAGAGAAATAAAGAGTGTATAATAAGTTATCTAGAAATAAAAAGTAGCTATTATAAAACTATGTAATACTTTAGTAAACTTATAATAACAAGTTAAAGCTAAACAACACGCTATAATAGTTTAGAAAAGCGGAATAGTAAAAATACAATCTCTTAAGAAATTTAATAGGAATTAAGATAACCTGAAAACTTTTATAGCAATAATAGACCTCTACTATTAATTTAATTAAAAGTTATTTCTAATTAATTAGGATTAGATCTTAGTAGCTGACATAAATATAATAGATAAAGTTATATAATAGTTTAAACTATTAGTAAGAAACTATCTTATTAACAGAGACCTAAACTTAAAAGCAGCAGGATTAATTAACTATAATAATAACATATAATAAGCTTTTAAGAACTATAAATACTTTAAATAAGAAATGATTATAGTCTTTAGAAAGATTAATAAAAAAATAAAGATAATTTAAAAGCTTTAATAGCTTAAGTAACAAACGTTAGTAGCTAACTATATAATAGAATTTAAGTAAATCTAATTATAACTTAATTAAGCAGACCAGCCATTAGTCATAATATACTATAAAGAACTAAAAAATAGAATTAAGAATAAAATCTCTAGAGAAAAGTGGCTAAGCACTTTATTAGAAATTATTAAATAAGTAGTAACTATTAATAACTAGTAGTACTAACAGAAGCAGGAGAAAAAAGTATACAGAAAATTAATAATCTATATACCTAAAAGAAATAGAAAAAATAATAGAACTTATAATAAAATAGATATTAATATTAAATAAGCATTTATTAGAAAGGGGTAAGGAAAATAAGCTAAGAAATAAATAAAATACTATATATATAAAGCTTATCTAAAATACAAAAAACAGAGACACTTTATTAAGGATTATAAATAATAATAATTAAATATTAAGAAGGCTTATATCTAGACTAGGGTACTAAAGAAAATTAAGGTAGTAATAGTCTAAGTAAAACAAGCACAAGATATAATAACTAAAGAAATAATTAAGAAAAGAATTTAGAAGAAGTAATACTAGGTTTATAGGAGTTACACATACCTTAGTTAGAAATATAAATTATTATATTAGAAAATTAAGAATCATTTAACGGAATAACCTAATAAAATAATTGCTATAATATAAAGAGCGGTAATATAATAGTATAATACAGAAACTAAAAAGAAGACATAAAAATTCTATAAGATTATAAAAAAAGGAAGTAGACTATTTTACAAGAAAGATCAGAAATTCAAGCAGAGAAAGAATTAAGAGATAATAGAAAATAAAGAAATAATATCTATAATAATTATACAGCATGTATGCTGGGGATACTATTAGATATATAAATTAAAATATTATTAAGAGAAATATTGTATTACCAAACACTAGGAAATCACTCTAGAAGATAGGATATATAAATACTAATAAGTATTACAGTTAGTAGAAAATAAGTAATATAAAGAACTAAGCAGAAAAGAACTAGCTATATAGATAAATAAGATTTAATAATAAATATCTATGCTAGTTATGACTAATATAACGTACTATCACCCTATTAGACACTATTAGAAAGTAAAGGAAGAAGAAAACCCTTTACTAATATTATAGATACAGAATAATAACGCCGTAAACAGAATAATAAGAAAGAAATACTAGATCTATATAGTATCTAACTATATAGAAAAGAACTATAAATAGAATAAACACGCCATACGTATTAAAGGACTAAAGATAAGAAAAGTATTATAATAAATAGCAAATAAGAAAGAATTTAATCTATAATAAGAACTAGTTTATACGAATTTAGAGGATGAATTACAGGACCTAAACTCAGATAAATATAAATAACTATTATAAGATAAATACTAGATAGGATGCTAAAGACACTAGGCTAAATATTATTAAAAGAGATAATTAGCTACAGACTTACATAAAAAACTCACATATCAAGAATATTTCTTAAGATAGAAA
This sequence comes from Zopfia rhizophila CBS 207.26, assembly GCA_010093925.1. Classification (NCBI taxonomy): domain Eukaryota; kingdom Fungi; phylum Ascomycota; class Dothideomycetes; family Zopfiaceae; genus Zopfia; species Zopfia rhizophila. Next base: position 269,874 of record ML994650.1, read on the forward strand.
TGTTAGGATTATGAAGAATAAGCTAAAAAAGCATATAAAATACTTAATAAGAAAGTATGCTAACTCTAGAGATATTTAATCTATAGACCTAAAGAAAAAACACTAAAGAAGTAACTGCTACTTAGAAATTAGCTATAAATAAAAAACTAGAAAACTAGTAGACTATAATCAAGCCACTAAAGAGCTATAAACTAAAGATTAGAAGTAATATATTAATTATATACATATAACTAAACTAAAAGAAATACAAAAACAAGCTATATGTGGACGTATATATTAATAGTAATTAAACACTAGCACTTATAAATAGTAAGGCTAGCAAGATACTTATATTAAATAAGTAAATATAAAGATACTAGATACTAACTAGAGTTTTAGATAAACCTATATAAGTAAAACGCGTAGATAATAGTCTAACAGTATTTAGAAAAAATCTAATTAATTTTAAAACATGAAATGTGACTATTAAAGCAGCAGGTTACACAGATAACTATTGTATTAAGATTATAAATCTAGATAGTAAGGATTTTATCTTAGGATAGGACTAGCTAGCATGATAGAACCTAATAATTAATTAGAAAATAAAAACTATAGGAATTAGAAATGACTACCACAGATAGTAATAAATAAGAGCTATAATATGAATAAAGAAAGTAATATTTTATAATACCACGTTTATTATACCTGACGAATATTAAGAGAAATTCAGAGAATAGTTCTTTAAGAAAGCTAAAGACTAATTATCAGAATACTAGAAACAGAATTATAAAATTACGCTTAAAGAAAGAACAGATTTAAAACTAGAATTATTATATCAAGTACCCATATATCAACAGGAAGAATTACGAAAATTCTTATAAAAAGAACTAATAGAAAGAATATATATAAACCAGTTAAAGCAAGATAGCATCACTAATACTATTTATACTAAAAAAGAATAGAAAACTAAGGTTATATATTAACTACAAACACCTTAATAAAGCTACTATTAAAAACTATTATTCTATACTACTAATATTAAAGCTTATAGATAAACTTAAAGGAGCTAAGTAGTTTAGCTTCTTTAATATTAAAAATAAATATTATTAAATATAAATAGCTAAGGAACACGAATGGATGATAATATTTAAAATAAAATATAAATTATTTAAATACTTAGTTATACTAATAGGACTTATAAACGCACTAGTAATATTCTAGATAATTATTAATTATATACTAAGGGAATACCTAGATGTATTTATAATAGTATATTTTAATAATATACTTATATATATAAATAGAACGCTAAAAGAATATATTAAGTATATTAAGAAGGTACTAAAGAAGCTTAAGGAATATAAGTTATATATTTAAATAAAGAAATATATATTCTATAAAACGGAAGTTAAGTTCTTAGAATACTTAGTATCCTAAGATAGAATAGTAGTTAATTTAGATAAAACTAAAAATATTCTATCTTAGTTTACACTAATAAATATAAAAGAAGTTCATTCTTTTTTTGGATTTATAGGTTTTTATAGATAATTTATTAAGAACTACTTAAAAATCACAGCACCTTTAACGGAATTACTTAAAAAGAATTAATAATTTAAGTAGGAACAACACAAAGAAAACGCTTTTATAATATTAAAAGAAATATTCTAATAACCACTAATATTAAAAATATTTGATTTATGACTTTAAATGGAGATATATACGAATGTATTAGACAGAGCTACAGAAGCCATCCTGCTATAAATATAAAATAATAAATATAAATACCTAGTAGACTTTTTATCTCATAAACTTATAACTACTAAATTAAACTATAATATTTATGATAAAGAATTGCTGGTAATAGTTTAAGTATTTAAGAAATAAAGATATTACTTAGAAGGAGCTAAGTACTAAATTATTATATATTTAAATCATAAAAATCTAACAGCATTTATAACAATAAAGAAGTTGAATTAATAATAAGTTAAATAGTAGGAACTAGTTTCTATATTTGATTTTTAAATACTTTATAAGTTAGAAAGAGAAAATATAGTAGCTAATATACTTAGTTAAAGAGCAGACTATATAAGGGATATACCAGAAATCTATAATATAATACTTAGATAAAGACTAAACGGATTTTTATAAAGCTTATAAATAGATATTAAGGCAGTAGTCATTATCAAAAACACTTAAGAAAAATAAATAAGGAAATTTAATAATAGACAACTACACTAGAATCTAGACTAAGAAATAATTTATATATTAAATATATTATAAACTAAGCTTATTAAGAATTAACACTCAGCTAAAATACACGGATATTAAGGAATTAAAAAAACTATAAAATAAATCAACAGATACTTTTAAATTCCTGGAATATAAAAAAAGATTAGAAATATTCTTTCAGAGTACATTAAATACAAAAAGAATAAAGTATTAAGATATAAGAAATATAGACTTATATAATCAATTTCTTCACCAGACCTACTATAAGAATTAGTTATAATAGACTTTATTACAGGAATACTAATAATAACTATCTTTAGAGACTAATAGTATAATATAATATTAGTTATAGTAAACTAACTTATAAAATACACATACTTTAAACTAACATATATAGAGGTTAAAGTAGATAAATTAGTAACTATACTTATTAAGTTACTAATAGCATGATATAGGTTACCATAAGAATTCATTACAGATAGAAATAAATTATTTATATTAATATTCTAGAAAATGTTTATAGGGAAGCTAGGAGCTAAATATCACCTCTTAATAGTATTTTACTTATAAATAAATAAACAAACAGAACGGATAAATCAAACGCTAGAATAATATCTATAAATATATATTAATAAATAGTAAGATAATTAGATTAATTTACTACTAATAGCTAAGTTTATACACAACTCTGTAAAGTTATTAACTATAGGAAAATTACTATTTTTTATAAATTACAGCTATAAGCCTACGGCTTATCAAGAACTATAAATTCTAAACAAAATATTAAAATTAGTAAAAGTAAAAGTTAATGAATTATAATAACTTTACTAAGATATAGTAAGGAAAATTATTTAAAAAAAAAGTTCTTAGTAAATAACAAAAAGATAAATCTAAAATTAAGAGACTAATCTTTAAAAAGGGGGATAAAGTTTTCTTACTATAAAAAAATTTAGAAATAAAACAACCATTAAGAAAACTAGATCATGTCAAGTTAGGACTATTTAAGATTAAAAAATAAATAGGATTTATAAATTACAAACTATAACTACCTAAGGATATAAGAATTTATTTAGTTTTTTATATTTTAAAATTAGAACCAACACTACTAAATGCTAAACTATAGATAAAACTTAAACTTAAGAAAGATACTACTAAGTATAAAGTTTAATAAATTTTAGACTATTAGCAGTTTAGATATTAGTAGAAGTATTTAGTTAAATAAAAGAATTATAGACCTAAAGATAATACGTAGGAGCTAATTAGAAATCTAAGAAACAATTTAGAGCTAATTACCTAGTATTATTAAATAAACTAATAAGAGTTATATCTTATAGAAAAGACGACTACAGCACGTTCTAATCTAAACTAAAAGAAAAAAAAGATAAAATAGGTTAGGAGAAAGCCGGTACTATAGGTTATAATATATAAGTTTCTTAATTCTAAGAATAAGCTTCTACCTCTTTAAGAGCCTGAATCTCATAAATTGAGGCTATCTCTTAATTAAATATTTTCTTCTTTTTAGAATTAACTTTTATAAGTTCGTGATGAAGCTAAAGAGTATAGAAATAAGCCTTTAGCATATCTTCCTTAGTTTTTTTAAGCTAATAACAAAGTTTTTCCTTATTATAATCAAAATAATCCTATTCTAGCTACAAGACAATTAGATTATATTTTATATTACAATTATTATAGGCCGAATAGTGACTAGAACTTAGATTTATAAGATAATTATTATCTTAATAAGAACAATTCAAGTAAGGTGTCAGCATATAATAGGGTTTATTATAAATCTAAGAAATTAAATAGTAAGCATATATTAGAGACAACTTAGAACGTATTATTATTAAAAAGCTAGATAGAAAAAAAAGAAAGTTAAAAGTTTTATAGTTTAGAGCACTAGGTAAAAGACCTGCTACCTTTATACTACTTATAAAAAAAAAAAACTATCTTCTAAAATAAAGACTTAGAAGAGAGGGATAATGTTATAAATAGTAATAATAAAATAACTATATTTAAGAAGCTAAGAGAACTAGTAATAACAGCTAATAAAGCTTTAGAATAGAAATATATATTTAAGCTTAAAAGAAAGAATTATAAGTAAGTATAGGATATATTAGCGTAGGCTAAAGCACAAGCTAAGAAGTAAAAATAGAAATATAGAATTATACTAAAGAATTAGAAGTAGTAGCTTACGTAATAGAATAAAGCTTAGCTATTAAAGATATTAGAAGAAACTAGAGACTTTAATATCTCTAATAATCTTTAATAATATTTAATATACTAAACAGTAGTACAGAATGTACGCACGGAGGATCTACTATAAGTATAAGACATTAAACAGTTTATAGTTACTTTTAATTCTTTATAGTTACTCTAAAATTAAGATTTATATTTTAAGTAAAATAGTTTAATACTATCCTGTTAAATTTTAACTTACTATATTAATTTCTTCTTATCTTTTACTAAGTTAATTAACTTCTACTAAGTTTAATAAGCTATCTAATCCGGAAGTAAGAGAATTACTAAGTATTATATAAGTAATTAGACAGCTTATTACTAGTATAATTTATATTAGTAAGTTAGTAACTTATAATAACAGATAAATAGAACAGATAAATTAGATATTAAAATAATATCTATAAATATATATTAATAAATAGTAAGATAATTAAATTAATTTATTACTAATAGCTAAGTTTACATACAACTCTGTAAAATTATTAATAATAGGAAAATTATTATTCTTTATAAACTACAGTTATAAGCCTATAGTTTATTAAGAATTATAGAAACTAAATAAAATATCAGAAGCAGTAAGAATAAGAGTTAAAAAACTATAATAACTTTATTAGAAAATTATATAAAGAATTACCTAAAAAGAAAGCCTTAGTAAGTAATAGAAAGATAAATTTAAAATTAAGAGACTAATCTTTAAGAAAAGAAATAAAATTTTCTTATTATAAAAAAATTTAGAAATAAAGCAACTATTAAAAAACTAGATTATATTAAATTAGGACTATTTAGGGTTAAATAATAAATAAAACCTATAAATTATAAACTATAACTATTTAAGGATATAAGAATTTACTTAGTTTTTTATATTTTATTACTAGAACCAGCACTATAAAATGCCAAACTATAGATAAAACTTAAACTTAAGAAAGATACTACTAAGTATAAAGTTTAAAAAATTCTAGACTATTAGAAGTTTAGGTGCTAGTAGAAGTATCTAATTAAATAAAAAAATTACAAACCTAAAAATAATATATAAGAATTAATTAGGAACCTAAAGAATAATTTAAAGCTAATTAATTAGTACTATTAGATAAACTAAAAAAAGCTTATTTTAAAATTATATTCTAAAAATAAAGCAACTGCAGGGTATTCTAATTAAAGTTAAAAAATAAAGAAAAAGAAGTAATAAGCAGAGAAAAAGTCTAAACTATAGATTATAATATATAAATTTCTTAACCTCAGGAACAAGCCTCTTTCTTTTTAAGAATCTAAACTTTATAAATTAAAGTTATCTCTTAATTAAACATTTCCTTTTTTTTTTTTAAATTAATTTTTATAAGTTTATGATAGAGCTGAAGGGTATAAAAATAAGTCTTAAAAATATTATCCTTAGCCTTTTTAAGTTAATAATAGAGTTTCGTTTTATTACAGTTAAGATAATTTTACTCTAGTTATAAAATAACTAGATTATACTTCATATTATAATTATTACAGGCTGAGTAATAACTAGAACTTAAATTTATAAAATAATTATTACTTTAGTAGGAATAGTTTAAATAGGGTATTAGTATATAATAAAGTTTATTATAAATCTAAAAAGCTAGGCAGCAAGCACGTACTAGAGACAACTTAAAACATATTATTATTAAAAAACTAGATAAAAAGAAAAGAAAGTTAAGAGTCTTATAATTTAAAACATAAAGTAGAAAACCTACTACCTTTATATTACTTATAGAAAAAAGAAACTATCTTTTAAGATAAAGACTTAAAAGAAGGGGATAGTATTACAGATAGTAATAAAATAATTAATAATTTAGTTAAAAAAGTAACTATATTTAAAGAGCTAAGAGAACTAGCAGTAATAGCTAATAAAGTTTTAAAATAAAAACATATATTTAAGCTTAAAAGAAAGAATTATAAGTAAATATAGGACGTCTTAGTATAAGCTAAGATACAAGTAAAAAAGTAAGAATAAAGATATAAAACTATATAGAAAGATTTAGAATATTCTATTACATAATAAAAAAGCTTAGCAGCTAGAAATATTAAAAAAAACTAAAAACTCTAATATCTCTAATAGTGTTTAGTAGTATTTAATATACTTTTAACTAGTATATAATATACACACAGAGGATTTACTATAAGTATAAAATATTAAATAACTTATAGTTACTTTTAATTCTCTATTGTTACTCTAAAATTAAGATTTATATTTTAAATAAAATAGTTTAATACTATCCTGTTAAATCTTAATTTATTATACTTAATTCTTTTTATTCTTACTAAATTAACTAACTTCTACTAAGTCTAATAAGCTATTTAATCTGGAAGTAAGAGAACTAACTAAAGTACTATATAATTAGTTAAATAGCTAGTTACTAATACTATTTATATTTATAAGTAAGTAATCTATAATAATACCTTACAGCAAGCTATTTACTAGTTATTCTAAACTTTATATTATTTATTTATTTTATATTTTTTTTATTTTAGCTATATGCACTAGAAGGATATTTTAGTTTTAATAAATATATATTAAAAAATATACTCTAAATTAGGCAGGTAGAAGTTAAGAAGCTCTATTCACTTACTATATACTCTAGTTATTCTAGTACCTAAAAATAATAGTACTAGATAGTACTAAAATAACTAGAGTACTATAAGTATATATAAGCTTAACTCTACTTATTCTTTAATTTAATTTATTTATATATTATAATAGCTGTGTCATCTTAGTGATTTCTAGTACTATTTATTCTAGGCACTAATATATTCTACTATTCTAGATTAGGCTATGAGTTTAACTTTTATTTTATTTAATTCTCTTTTTTTACACCTTTTTTTACTCTAAGTATAGTAAAAGTAATGAAGTGATGTTTTTATTATTTTAGTGTTCTCTTATACTATTATTTTTAAAGTGCTAAAGTAATAGGAGTATATAGCTATTTAGAAAACATATAAAGTATATAATTCTAAACTAAAATCAGAATTATTTACTACTATTTTCATGATATTCGGAATAACATAACCTAGATCTTAGATTTCTAGGATTATATATCCCGGATATATTTTATAGGGATGCTGTTTAGTTACCTAAGGTAAAAAAATTATCTATTACTATTTTATTAATAAATAAGAACTATACTTTAATCACTTTTATATAGTAGCAGGGGCTTTTCTTTATGCTATATAACTAAGTACTAATCTCTTAAATAACTCTATTACTTATATACTAAGCTTCTCTTATTAATTCTTTTAATAATTTTCTTCTGTTAATTGTTTCCTAATAATCCCTCTTATTAATATTATAAGCACATATTTAAGTAGGATAGCTATCTATAGTTTTTAATTTATGAGATTACTTTATATCTTTATATTGTATCTAGTTAGATGCTAAACTATAGCTCTGTTATAAACTATAGTTTTTAATAATAGAAGGTACTTTATTATATCTTTATTGCTCTCTTTTCATTTGCTAATTTTATTATAAGTCTTAAACTATAGTAAGAATTAGCTATAATAATAATAAATATCTTAATAATATACTTTCCCTATAGTGCTTCAAATGCTCTTGCAGAGCTTTTAATAAGTCTTATTAACTGAAATGCTATAATTAACATGGAAGTTGTCCTGTATAGAGTGTCCTTCAGGCAAGCCTAAAAAGGGCGAAGATTTTGTCTCTAGAATCTATGCATAGCTTGTTACACATATTATAAGCGTGATTAAGCAAATTTCTAGGCCCACGGTTGTTTAATAGAATAAAAGGCTTGTCTAGTTATTGCCCTACCTAAAGATCTAAAAGCTAGAGCAAGCCACTTATGTTAATTCCTTAATGCCTAGCTCTCTCCCACTAAAGAGAAATTGCCGCAAACTTTATCATTTTTATGAAGTTGCGGACCGAACAAATGTTATTAGTCCAAGAGATCGTCTAGCCCCCACATGTTATTATTACTTGTTGAGACATCGCAACTTCTTGCACTACTTGTATTCTGCGAAACTAAGGTCGGTTCAGAATATTACTTAGTCCGGCAGCAACTAGAGCTGGCGGTTTCGATTTCTAGAAATAGTTGTAACGAGCTTGCATTAGACCTAAAAACTATTGTAAAATCTCCATGCCAATCTTGCTATACGTACTAGTAGGGCTAAGCTATATGTTAACGTTTTGTGCATATTTGTATATTTGTGCCATCCTCTCAACTTGTTAGTTGCGTTCAAAAATATCGGATTAGTTAATGCAAATAGCATTAATTTATAGAAGCCTCCTGTCTTTTTTCAAGCGAAGGCTGCGAAGCGCTGATTTAAGATTCTGTGTAACAGGCATAACATAGTCATGTATAAGAATATCTGCCGTGAAAATTGAATCCCCCCAAGCATATAGCAGTGCTTCGTGGTTTGAGGAAAAAGATAATTTGCAAGGAATTAAATGGCCCCACAATCAGTTACTTTTACGACCAGCTTCTAACTCAAACAGTTGAATACAATAAGTTTATAAAGGCGTATATCTATAGCAATTATAGTTATTCTAGAGACTATAAGTTTATAATTGGAAACTTCAAGCACTGGTTATGGGATTTAGCAGGAAACTAGGATATTACACACGTTGAAAATTGCTAAGTTATTAGATATTACCCTATCTCTAGAGGACCTCATCTAGACTCCGAAACTGATTTAGCCCTCTTGAAAGCAATTGGAGACCCGGTCTAGATAAAGATAGACAATGAAAATGTCCAAGACTACCGAAATAGTTTCCAGGAATAGTCCAGCGGCATGATTAGGAGAGATAATAGTAGTTACAAGTTGCTTTTGTAAGCTGCCACTTCTGTATTCTCAAGTCTACTGTTTTTCGATCTGGTTCCGTTAAATTTTTCTTAAGAGATCTGTCACAAATATGTGAATAAAATAATGCCGCCAGATTGCTGCCTAATCACAGCCCACCACACCCACACAACTACCAGCACCGTTGGCAGGGAATTACATAAAAATTGAGATTCCTTTCAAAATCCTGCCCCGTAAAACCCCCACTTTTCCAGACAAAATATAAATTTAATGAAGACAATTACAGTAACCAAATTAGGATGGATGCAGGGATAGAAGCAGCTAGCTAGAAATTACTCTAGTGCTGGCTCAAGCGTCTTGGCAGTGTGGCTCCCCGTAAATTCCAGATATGTTTAAAGCGGAAGCCGATTTCGCTAGCGACTGTAGGAGGTCCAGTCAAAGCAGGGCGTGCTGGGAGTCAGACTAAGGCTATTACGGATGGGATGACTCTGGATTGAGGTTTCGGAGGGTAGTATAAAAAGGTGCCGCTCGGTGCATATTCAAGCACGTGATACATCACCAAAATTTCGCGATATCCTAAAATCATTCAATAGTCAACGAATTCCAGAGTAATAAACGTCAAAATTTGGATAGAACTCTTGCAGTGAAGTTATTATAGCCATCATGCTTCATGCAGAGCTTTGCTACGTCATAATAGTAGTTTGGATGAAGCATTTTAGCCATATACTTGCGAATATCCTCATCCTCCTGCCAAACCGACTGCGCCTGGTTTCTGCATCCTTCTTGGATTGTTTTGACGCTGAATGCACCTCATACCCCTCAATATATCCCTCTATCCTTCTAAAACAGCGATCAGGGGGATGTAGACAGGGAGAATTCGGTGCTGAGGCGCGTGCTGCATAGTCTTTCTCGATCCCATGGCGGAGGTAGCGACGAGCCTTGTGGTGCAGATGTACGTTATCCTTAATTAAATAGACTTCTGTACATATATTATTCTCCCGTACAGCTTTATAATACTTAAATGCATGCTTCTTAAGTATGATTTCTGTATACCAGATCGCGCTCATCTCTATGTCGTAGGCTTTCAGAGTAAAGTCTTTTTTGTTTGAAAATTCAGCGGGCCTCTTTAGATGCTTGATTCCCTTGCGAATTTTGGGGTTATTAGCCATCCGTCGAGCCTCTGTATTTGCCTTGGCAATATTCTTGTTAACTTCTTGAAGCTACGTATATTCTTTAGTACCTGGCTGCTCAGCACGCTCCTGCTGATTTACATGCTTAATATCCCTAAGGTTAGCTGACACAACCTTCTTTTGAAGCTTCTGCCTCTCCTCCTCTGTATCCTTCACCCAGGATATACAAGGCCTTTTGTATTGTACAGTAGTGTCAGTCGACGTCGCAGCGCATATCATAAGCTTTAATGAAGGAAAATCCTCGCATACAGCAAATTCGTTGGCGCCCCTGCCAATAGGCCTTGAGATCTTGCATTTGCCACCACGTATATTATTACCGCCAAAGGGCTTCGAGGTCTCATCGTAGCTAACGAAGATGAGCTGTGGGATAAGGATGCAGGAGGCAATAAGCCAGTAGGAGTAATCAATGTGCTGACTTCGTTCGTCTTCGTTAAGAGAGGTTTTCTCTGGCCGTACGCCTCAAACTATAATGTAATTGTGAGCTGGATCGCGACGTTCGTAGGCTCTATTTCCAATTTGTCGGCAGTCTAATTAGATACCTTTTCTTTAAGTATATCCCCCACCGCATCCTCCAAGTTGTAATTTCCATACTCTAAAATCTCGCCGCGAATTCGAGCCGATAGCGTGCTGCCGTTCTTAGCCTTCAGTTTCTTCACTGGCCGTGATGATATTGATGATAGAGTAGCCGGAAGAGATGGCAAATCATCATTACTTGCCTCCCTTTGGCTTGTTTCTGATTTGTAGGCCAGTGACTCCGTTTCGACCTCAATATCGTGGTATTATATACCATTGACTTTTCTGAGGGTAATAACAGATGTTTTTAATTAAATCGAGTAGTCTTCAGCACCTGCAATGCGCCCGCCGTCGTAGTGTTGTGGCATGTTTGGCTATCACGATAAAAATTCCCATAGTTTTAGTGGAGTTGAAGGTTTGATTTTCCTACACCGCCCACTGAGCCTGGCTTTCTAATTGGTTAAAAGCTAAGTGGACTGTGCACTAAGAAAACCGGCAGAATCCCCTGAAAGTTGAATATACATTGAGCGGCACCCCTTGTAGTCTCGTTCTTTTTTTGTACTCTTTCGATGTATTTCCTTAGCGTTCTATGATCGCTGGTGAGGCCTCCATTGAATTGAATACATTCACTTGACAATTTTAAGATTGGACTGGAGATGATTTGAATGACCTATTCGACCTGCATTTGCGTAATCTCAATAGTATGCCATGCAAGCTTTCGAGAAGATCTAGAGACTGCCCTATGTGATACAAAGACACACGGGTTCAAACCCACAAATAGAGTAAAAGTGTGTCTTAACGCCGCCCAATGACCGCCGTAAGGAGAAAGACAAGCAGGAAATGTAAGGTGAGAAATCGGCTACTCATTGTAGTGATATACCTGTATAAATTTGTCAGTGCTGACGTTCAATATCTTCGCAATGGATAGAGAGCTTACAAGATAGTTCGGCAACCCATAAGATTCCCAGTTCAACCTAGCCGCCATTTTCGCAAAGCCCTCCGTCTCAATCAAGTGGTAAAATGGGAATGCCGGAAACATCGCTCCATCTCTGTGCACCTCTGCTTTGACCAGCAACGCCGCTCCGCCAACGCCATCCAACTTCACTTTCATGCCAGGGTCGCCAGATGGGTCATGCATCATAGCCATCAAACTGCGATAGGTCGGCATCTCTGCATAGCCCTCCAGCAGGATGCCGTCTTTTGCCATCTTGTTCGCCATTTCTTTCGCCGTTGGGCTATCAACCCAGTTATTGTAATCATAAGGTCGAATATCCTTCTCCTTCTTATCGTCATTATAGAAACGCTGAAAGCAGTTTGGCGCAACAATGGGTTCGTTGACTCTTGCGAGGTCCTGGATCAGTGTGGGCGGGAATTCAACGATATCAGCGTCCAGCCAGAGAACCCATGATGTTGTGGGCCCTAATGTCGTGAAGAGTAGCGAGTTTCGCGCCTTCGCCATCGCCGCCCGCCGCGTCTTTTGGTTCTCCATTTTGTGCCTCTCCGCCTCGTTTTGGGACTGCAGTGGTGACTCGGTGTCTTGTCGGAGGATTGTCACGCTGGCGAAGCGCTTGTTTTTTGGCCCGCTCTGAGTCTTGGTGACCTGTGCCTGAAGCGCGGAGTATGCCGCATTACCTTCCTTAGTTTTAGGGATAATGAAGCCAAGGGAGATGAGGTCATGCGGGTAGTTGATTTTCAGCAGATTGTCCCAGTATTCTTGGTAAAAGCGGGCAAGCGGCGTCAGAATCAGAACAGTTTCGCTGTTGGCCACTGGATCTTTCGACGTTGTCAGGTTATTCAAGTGGTAGTGTACGACAGGGGGGGGAGGGGCAGGTTCGTTCGACTTCAACTTGCGGAACGGGAGCGAAGGCGGCGATAGCGCATTGGAGGCCGTGTCTGATGTCTGCCGGTTCGCGGAGGAAGAGGAAGAGTCATTAGAACTCGGGGAGAAGAAGAAAACGAAGAAGCCGCAGCAGAGGATGACGGCGAGGACTATGGTAAAGGGATTTGTGCGTCGTAACGAGCGTGGGGTGGGCATTTTGATGTGAGAAGGCGAACCTAAGTTGCCAATGAATTAAAAATCTATAAGTCGTGCATCAGAAGAGAAGATGGGCTGGCGGCTCGGTTGAGGTTACGGTGATGCGCCAGGAGATGGTGTTGAAAAGTGGCCAAGCTGGGCGGCTCCAAAGAGTGTCAGCGGTGCGGAGGTGCGAGTTCGTTGGGCGCAACTGCTCACTGGAAACAGGTCGAAGAGAAGAGGGAACTGACTGGATATAATGGGTCGATTTGACTGCAGTACGACGAGAGTGAGAATCATGTCGTCCACACTTGCGTGATACCAGAAAGTCCTATCAGGGCCGGTCCTCTGGCTTAGTAATACACTAATTTTGTCACCATGTCACAAGTCTTGGCCGTTCACACCCCACTTCCTACATCTCCTCAACCGCTACTAGGACCAGCGAGGAAAATCATGGTCAATTGATTCTTAGCCCATGCGTTCTTTGGTCTCAAGACAATGGCGGGTCCTGAGAGCCTCTCATCCTGCTGTCGCTACCTCTCATCAATTTAAGGAAGAACTGAGACCTGCAACATGTGTACCAACGCTGTGCACCACTACGCGACTCCAGAGTTCCTATGCATCTGATTCTCTGTATATACGTAAGCACAAAAGTGGCATAATCATCTCTCATTCTATACATAACACAGTTCGTGGATTCGAGCCTCTTTGTGGCCGGACAGATGCTGATTTCGAGACAGAGGCCCGAAGACCTCATCAAGCATATCGAGCCTGTCACCAAGGGCTTCGATAAACACCGCTTTGCTATATTTTTTTTGACCCCGTCCTTTGCAACATGGCTTCTCGACGATCAGACATTTCTCCAGAAGGCCGTAGATCAGGCTTTCAAAATCATAAGAGAAAGACGCAAATACCACAAGAAGGTGCATGTGCTGGCTGCCGTAGTAGACAAACTACCAGTCCCAGACACTATAGTCGATGCTCAAAACATCGCGGAAGACGGGATGGCGCGGGCTCGATTGCCTCCGGTGTCGGAAACAGGCTATGAGGGAATGGCGTACGCGATCATGCGTGATTCTGATTCAATGGAGGGCTCCTACCGTGAGGGCCCAGAGGGGACTGGTTCAATTAGCTTCCTTACTTCAGAAGAATCAGAAAGTGGTGTCGTCCATGCCAGCATTCTTCAACTTCCTCTGGCAAACACCGTCTTCCAAACTGGCTCTCCCACTACAATGGTGTACTCTATCTGGGAGAAGGACAAAAAAGCGATGGAGTTCAAGCTGATATCACGAAGCGACCTCACCCATCATGCAATCAGACTACAGAGTCATCGCGCACCTGGCCATCAGAATATCACTTTTCTGTCTATTCCGCTAATACCATTGACTCTTCCCCGCACTGTGGAAGCTGGTATGGGTAACATAGTGCGTCGCGTTGTCGGACCGGATCAGAAAAGCGTAGTCGCCTCTCAGGAGCTAGAGGAAGTCGTCCCACGCTATTTCAAAGTCAGAGGCGAGCCTCCCAAGTCAATTTCCGTTTGGGCGCTCTTAGTTCCAGATGAAATATTGGGGTCTGTCCTCGATGACACCGAAGCTGTACTTCAAAAGGGTGGTGGTGAGAATTCATGCAACACTGATCGTTGGCAAGCCCTCTGGAGTTGCGATCCACCAGTTTGGCAAAATGTTGTGGCTGCTGCAATTGGGAAGGGTGCTCGTCTACATCGAGTCTTAAGTGGAGGCGGCGGATGGGGGAAGAGAGCAGGTCTGCTATCTCTGGATCCTTCGGTATCCTATAATGCGTTGGTTTCTTCACCCGCAAACGAATATGCTGCTGGACAAGCTAGCACAAATGACCTAGCCACTGCTTTGCATCGAATTGTGCGCCCTGGAGAATCTATTCAATTTTTTACCTCGCCTACCTTGCGCAAACCCAAGCATGATATGCCAGCCAGGGATTGCTGGCAAGAGCAGGGGAACGCAGACGACCGACCTGGCCAGTCAACGAGGTGGAGCTGGGAGCTCGGCACAATTCCAAGTACTGCAGATTCTATTCCGAACGATTTATTGCAACAACCCACCCCAGCCTCATCCGCTGTCTCCGTCTTTAGAGGTTGTTTCGGCGCCTTGGCGGAGGGAGGGATGACACTCGTACAGAAAAGCGGGGATTCCGCCTGGGGGGGTCTCAATGCATCGAAGATTGATGTACCTTTTTCGCGCTTCGGTGTGGTCAACGTCGCACTGAGGAAGGAAGATAATGCTAAAGATGTAGGTATTTGAATCCGATAAGTATGGAAACACAGTATCGAGAATCTAATTATTAAGTTAAGACAGACTAAACGTCCCCTTTCCAGAAAGATGTATGCTACGGCAGAATCTCCTATTCTCTTCTCTCCTTCGCTCTCAAACACACCGATACCACCTGTACCTCGTCTAAAGAATTTGAGCATCTCGCTGGGTGAGCCTAATCTTAACCCAATCAGGTTTGTTGCAACCGATGCTCCAATTGTTCCACACTGCGAGCATCAGTACTATGAGGTCAGAAGGATCATATCCAATGAGCAAAGGCATTTTGAGACTCTGAGCAATACCATAAAGCGGCGTATTCTAGTTGAAGTCCCTTCCAAGTTTGATGAGTCTGGAGACTTTCTCAATGGACCCCTGAAAGAGCTACGGGGACATCTAAACAGCATCTCTCTCCGTGCACTTATAGGCCTCGAAGCAGGAGTCGATACAGCCGTTGGAAAGGTGAAGGCTCTTCGTATCGAGCTCCGAGGTCTTCTAGATGCTATGCATAATCGTGTAGAGGGCATGCATCGTCGTGCCCTCCTCATTTCTGCGGTTGATGAAGCGGCTATCAACCTGTATACGCTTCACACTGCACTCAGCCGGCGTCTCGGATCCATGATTGCGAACAGGGAACTGCGGCCGAGACAACTATACAAGCTCGAGAATATACTAGTTCAACTCCGGCTTTTCAAAAGAGTGCTGTTTACTTCTTCCGAAGGCGTCACAGAGACAATTATACGGACTCGTCTCGATGACCTAGAGCGCCAAAACCGAGATCCGAGGATTATAGCACTATCCTCGCACGCACAGAGACGGGAACGCAAGTTGAAGGTGTCTGTCCTGGAGCGGCAAACCAAACTGCGGAATGAGAAGATACGGCAAGTCTTGTCCGTAAAGACTACCCAGCGCGGTAGGAAGATCAGATATGCATTCGATAAGATAAATATTAGGTTCAGAAGGCCGGATAGACCACTTGTACGACGGACCAAGAGCAGGAGCGAGATCCCCATCCGATATCATGAATCCCTTGGGAAACTGGTGCGCCCTATTCTCCCGAGCCCGGTACGCCGTCTTGCATCAAAGGATCATCCAGGGCATATCGTGCCTTTGGTCAATGAGGAAGGCGTGCGGCTTAGGAGGTATGTATCTGGATACCCGGCACGACGTGAGCGTCGAAAAGAAAAGATGAGAGAGGTTTTGGGCAGCCGGAAGCGCGTTGCGAAGCAGGCGTTGGTTGATCAAGTTAGTAACTGGCTGCGAGGGTTCTGAGAGTGTAGAATATATGTATAATGCTTGTTCTTTTGCCTTCTAGATTCGATGCGAAGGGACTGGATATCTGGAAAGACGGGTTCTTGGTGTTTATGTGTAGGTATACAGGGAAAGTTAGGGAAGATTTCATTGCTATGGTCGAAAAAAATATGATATTCCGTTGAATGGTCAACCAACATGATTTCTTTTTCTATCTCTCCTACCTCTTCTACAACACACTTCCGACTTCAATGGAGCATACAGGCTACTTCAACATACCCCCTACCACTACCCTACATCTCCCCTTGCTCTCCTACAGCACAACTCCAGCTCCGATGGAACACGTCGGGGACTTCAACATACCACCCCCCTCCCCTTAGATTTCTGGCGGGATTCGAAATCCTTCTGTCTAGGCAACTAAGTTTGGTTCCCTAAGGCTTCCTGCAGCCATTATCACAAGTCGAGTAGAGCCAGAATAAGGGTGTTGGAGGTGATGTAGTTTCAGGTGTTCCATCGGAGGTAGACTGGGGCGGTGGTATCTGAAGCTCCCTTTCATGATCTAATATGTTGATGGTGAGCTTCACTATGAAAGACGGAAGACTGAGGGAGCAAATGGAAGGAATAGAAGGACAAACAAGAGCGTGAATGCACACCGGAAGCAAAGTTTTCCCGCATATCTGTGCACGGACGCAGCATCGTTCTTGTTTACAGAAGTTCGACGTCCTCCACTTCTTTCCTCAAATACGCTCTCGACACCATCGCGTCCTCAAGGTCACCCTAAAGGTCACGACAATTGATGAGCGCATTTCAGACCAACAACCCCTCGGTGTCAGGGGGTCAGGGCAATGACCCATCCAAGAAACCACCAGACAAAATACCTCCAGACAAGCCCCTCGGTCTCGCGTCATGGAGGAGCAGATGCGTGCAATCTACCGTCACTGCAGTATCACCGATCAGCGCCCCCGCTTGTATTCACTGTGGACGCCGCGCTGGTGAACGGCATCGCCTTAACTGGCGATACTGTATCGAGCCGTGCCTAGCATGCCCGCTGTCCAACCATCATGTAGATGAGGTTTGTCCTCACTCCGTTGGGTTCCTCCCGACTGGTGGCGATCCCACTAGGCATCGAGAGTCCCCGACACCCAGATGCGGCGCCTGCGGATAACCGCCTCAACCGCCAATCGCGGGCGAATACCACTCGCTAGGTGGACACGTCGGATACGAGAGGAGGGGGTCGGGGCTCATATCCAGCTGACAGCGGAGGCTCGAATACACGGAGAGATGGGGTCGTAGACGCTCTCGCGGCCGGAGTCCGGCTCTGCCGACTCCAAATTATCAGGGACGAGACGACCGCAACGCAGAATTAGGCACACGCCGCGGTAAGAGAAGTCCGAGAAGACCCATTTTACCAGACTACCTGGATGTCGTAGATGTTGTACCGCAAGCCCCACCGCTACCTTCGTTTTCGCCTGTACAACCAGAAGACGACCAGACATCCAGCGCGATAATGTTCAGATAGTTAGCACCGTCCCTGAACTGACTACGCTAGAAATTCTGAGAGCACAAGTTGCACAGCTCAGCTCCAAGATCGCATAGCAAGCCTCGGCGAAGGTGTGATGAGTGGCGGTGATCTCTTGCAAGTGCTGGAGGATATATAGTTTTTGATTCTTTTCTTTCGGGGATGGAGATGAATGAAAATGGTTCCTTAACCACGATTGCCTCTATTTGCATTGTGATGTTGTGGAGTCGTCAGATTCTCTCTATAAAAATATTAAGTCGGTTGTAAATGCAAGGCAAAGCAAGTCTATCCTGAAACCCAAAGCCAAACGATCTACGCCACCTGAAAAGCGACGCAGTCTATCCAGTGCGCATGATCGTCAGAGAGTAAAGAAACCACAGCCCACCCTAACACAGATGGAAGAACTAAGGAAAGATGTTGGAATATCATGAAATGCACTCTAGTTCACCCACGACCACCTGCCATTGACTGCAGCACCCACTGACATCCGCCTACCCCGTATCTGAACTCGATCTTCACATCCAAAACATGGTCTCACTATTCTCTCCAGGATGCCATGGGTTGGCGTCTAGACCATGTTTATAGAATGTCTTCCTTGCCTTAGCCACGGTGATACCCTTCAACTAATCCATGATATTCCTACAATGCTTCCGGCTCCCTTTTTCACCTCTTCCACGAATTTTGAAACTTCTTCTTGTCACCTTCGTTACCAAAATCTCTCAGAAACTTTTTCCTTCTCTTAGCCGAGTAGAAATCTTCTAATCTACCTTTTTCATTCTTCAAGTCCAGCCTCTTCTAAAAATCTTTATCGCCAATGAGGAAGTTGCGGAGATAACGGCGTCCGCGCTCACAGAGACGATCGGCGTAATAGGTAGGTGAAGCGTACGAAACACTCACAGTGGCGCGGACACAGGCGAAGCAGAGCTTGTGAGTCTGTAAACATAAGTGTGCTGTTCAAGGGCAAAGATCACCCCAAAAGGAAAGTGATCTAAGGAAGCAGCAAATAGCACTTACTGGTTCTTATAATTTGTCCATTCAGAGCTTCATTTTGTTCTCAAGAACGAAATAGTGCGCTGGCTTCGAAGTCCCTTTCAGACCTTTGTGTGGTTGAAGATAGAAGTCCATGTAGTATGGAGGAGTTACCGAGCGGTCTACAAGCGTCCCCGGTTTCGCATTATCGCCGTTCCTTGTCCTTCTTAAAATGGGGATAGAATCAAGTACGGTGATGTTCGGCTGCAACAACTGCGATAAGCTGAGAGTCAAGCACCGGTGCATATCTACCTTTTAGCTTCCGTTTCGCACTTGCAAAGCCAGCTCGGATTTTTGAAAGCTCTTCATGTTTGGCTCTGGGTTATTGACTATCGCTCACACCGTCCCGATAGTGGAGGATTTTGGCGGGTAATTTGCCGGCACTTTTTCTGCGTAGTCTACCATTCCTTCTTGTACCATTATGTCCACAGAATCGATCATCTATAGAAGTTAAAAAAAAATTAACATTGGTGGAGCTTGTTCTCTAATATAGCTCTTTCTTGCCTCTATCCTGAAATCGCATGCAGCTAAGGAATCTCCCGCATCACTCATCCACCGATCTAACGATGGCAGCAATAGAAGGGCACCCTATCAAAGACCCTGGACCAGGGTGTGTAACGTCTGCTCCGAGGACAAGTGTACCCTTAAACTTATCTTTTACGCCCGCAGCAGAATGATTGATTCCTTGAGATTTGAGATTTGCCTTCATTATGGCATTCGCTATGTGTTGCAAGCAGCTACCAAGTTGCTTCGGCGCGCCAGGAATCGGCTTTTGTGTCGACTTGTCGATAGGCTGTTTCCAAATTGGGTCCTACGTAAGGCATAGTGGATGGAATCCATACTGCCGATCCGACAATCCCTTGAACGTAGAGTAGATGGGGACATACATTTTGCCAAGTATGAGAAGTGCAAGATTTGCACCCTTTGGTGGGCCTGCTTTAACCCAGTCGTCACAGAACCAAAACCGAGAGGGCCGAGTTTGTATTCTCCACGCCAGTGTACCTTTCCAACGAAATATCTTTGGCTTGGATCCAGCATAAAAAGTCGGTCCTCCTTGTATTTATTCAGAGTGTCCCTTTTCCCTGAAAGGCCATTAACGTGTGCGATCGCAAAGACCCGAAACTGCTTCTCAGGCTCAAGCTAAGATCCCACCGCGATGCATTGATAGATTTGGCGCAACTGTTGTAGTGAATCTCAAGTAACTCAAGCATTCTACATGTAACTTGAAGCATTTACAGATCTACTTTGAGCAGCGGCTCACTGGTTTATGTTTAATGGTTGATATTAGCATATGAGCTAAAACATTTATCCTGAAATTACAAATAGTTGAATCATCCTTGATCAGGCGTGAAGTCGAGCTTATGTAGTCCTGAGCTTTCAATGCTGCTTTTGATTTTAGAGCGGATTTTGCAAGCTATTTTGAGCACTTAACTAGTCATGTGAGCAGGTACCGGGCGGCGATAGAGCCGATATTCGACAATGAGGAGATGGTCAGGCGCAAACCATGACTTGTCCTCTCTAGTGCCAAGATTCACGGCCCTCAATTCGCACCTGTCATATGAGAGATTGAGATATTCTAGGAGTTTTAGTATATATAACAAAAAGACTAACCGCAAACTTACTGCTTTTAAGATACGTGGCTACCTTCGTAGGTTCTCCATCGAGTTGACACCCGGATCGGTGGCAGAGTCCTCACTTGACTCGCAGATTGTTTTAACATGACCTTTAGGGTTATTCCAGTCGTTATTTCGTGCCTGCTCGCTTTATCCACGGTCATAATTTATGAAAACTCCTAGTGCTTTCAGTATGTCATATCGATCATCAATGCTCGTACCTGAAAACGTCTCCTTATCGCTAACGAATTCGGTGACTTTGATGGGCCTAAAGAGAGCACCAGTGGCAACGTTCACATTAAGTAGGATGCGGCCTATTCCCAGTTTGACCGTGTAGAAGTATCCACTGATTGTCCACAAGGATTTAGAGGGCATCTCCTTCTCATCGGCAAGCTAGGAGACGTCGGTTTCAAGAAAAACTTTGTTGGCCGATAGCTGGACGGGTTCTGAGTCCTTTGTGTGAATGGCTTTGGAAATGAGAATGTTCAATGCCTTGATCACTTGAACCGGGTTATACTCCTTAATCGCCGGACTTCCATTTACCAAGCCTCGGAACTTGTTGAACTCAACCTTCCTCAAGAGCTGAAATTGCACAGTCAATACTATATCTTTCCCGGTCTTTCTACTCTGCCCAACAGTGAAAGTGATAGGACCCCATTCACTACCCCCGCTTCTACCGTCTCCTTTGCACGGATATCCCTGGATTGACTCATGAAGATTCTGCCATGAGACAATCGTCGGAGAATAGTCCGTGGCGAAATTCCCTTCCCCTATTTTCAAGAAGGACATTCCTTTGATCGCGATCTTGAAAAAGGATTTCGTCTTCCTCTTGCTCCTCCCTGTGGAGGGACCAGGGATTTGGTACTCGTACATAGTCATCTTTGGTCGATATCGATCTCGAAATGATTGGCCGAGATGGTCGAATCCTCAGAAGCAAATTCGTCATTTCTTTCGGGGAAATCCAACAGATATGTCTTGGGTTCTATCTCAGGTAACCCTTCTTGAGGTATTCCAAGTCCATCTTTATTATTGAGTCCCTTAGGTGGCTGCGGTTGACTAACCAATCCACTAGGGTCTGCGGCTTGAGTCTGAGGAACACCGATGGCCCCAGCTGTAGCGAAAGTACTAAACCTAGGAGGTGCAACTTCAGGGGCTATTGAAGCATTTTCCTGGGCAGCTTCCCGTTTGCTGGATTTGCTGGCCTTTTTTCATTTTCTTTTTGACGAAGTCTACCGCCACTTTTAGTCTCGTCCTGTCATGCTTCTCCACAAATTCCTTTCCGAAGTAAGTAGCTTCGGAGCGCAACGGCACAACCGGATCGACCGGAAATTTAAGCGAGGACAGTTGGTGAAAGTTCCCGCATCTGATACAGGGGTTATAGTCTATGTTCTTCAGGATGAACCTTTGTACTCTGAAGTAACGGGCATGCTAACAAATGACCCCTGGCGTTAGCTTGCCGTTCTTGAAAGACGAGTACGACACTCTGGGCCAAAAAGACGAGGAAAGAAAACAGAAGAAGACCAAAGAACTCTAAGACTCACCGAGTAAGGCTTCGGTCCTGGGTACGGATCGAACAAGTCTCCAGATAGGTCCCCATAATATATCCGTTCCACCCCTCCAAAATTTGCTTGCAAAGTGTTTCCCCTACGACGAGAAATCCCTCAGCAACCACCAGCGCTGGTCACGAAAAGGAACCCATGTTTCGCTGAAAACGACAGAAAACCTTGTTAGTGCTTCTTGAGGCCATCACGAGGAGCAGGAATTAGACTGAGAGCCTCGCAAAACTGATTGGTGAGCTGGGCTTTGAGAGATAAGTGAGGGAAATTGTGATTAGGTGTGACAGATATGGGAAAGATGACGGCTTGCAAACCGTTTGTGGTACGTGGAATGATAGGTGGTCAAACGCGAAAGGAAGAATGAGAGCAAGTGAAAATGAATTTGATTGTTTCGATTTCTTAAAGTTTTTTTCAAAGTATAAGAAAATGACCTCTATCTCGAAAAATTCTTAGTATGATTGTATTCTAGTCTGAAGTGAAGAATAAAAGATCCAGTCTGTCCCAGAACATCAACGAAAACAGAGAAGCCTTACCGTCTCTGAGAAGAATGTTCTTTCATGCCAAGCACACCCATTCATTCACTGCCTTACATCCAGAACATCGTGTCATTGAGCTTGCTGTGCCATGGACCATATCTATTTCCACCATTCTCATTCCACTTCGCCCCCCATGCGTTCTTTATTTTATCCTCCTGTTGTAGTCTATCCTTCTTTACATTCTTCTTCCTCTCGTCTCGAGTCCCATACTCACGCAGACTGAGAGCCCAGATCGTTTCGCTTGTAGGAGCTTTTCAAGTAGCACCTCGCTCGCTCACACAGACAATCGGCATAGGTTGCTGGCGGAGCGTATCCCACAGGCATAGTTGCGCGCACAAGGTATAACGCAGCTAGTTTGTGAAACCCTGTAGGCCCTAAGCGCTGAATCCCATGCCGTTTTCAAGCACAGAGTAGTAAGTAGGCTTGGTTGTGCCAGCTGACAGGTTTGTGCGATTGCAGGAAGAAGTTGAAATAGTAGGGACGTGTGATACCCAAGTGGACAACAGTACCGGGCGTGCAGTTCGCTTTTGCTGTTTCTGTCATCGGAAAGAAGCGCGTGTGGTGAAACTTAGTCACAACAACCGCCGTGTTGAGCAGTTCGGAGTGAGGAAGACGTTTCTCGTCTTGGAGCCTGTGGTACGCTTGTCTGATCTTGAAGATTTCCTCTTTGCGAACAGCATAGTACTGGCCTTCGCTCACGCCGTCACGGTAGTAGAGAATCTTGGTTGGAAGCCGGCGTTTGCGTTTGCTGAAATCATTGAGCGCTCGTAGACCATTTTCATCTAGCTTTGCAATAACCCCAGTATTCGCATCCCGGACACCTCATTGAACTAACGAACTTTCCGAAAGAAGCATTCACGCTACCTACAACTGCAGCTAGGGATGGCGCTGTCTCTGCGCTGCCCCGTTGCGTGTGAGATCTGCGCCAAGGTTGATAGTATCAATATCATTTCACTTGAAGAAAGCCCCTTCAAGTGCAATTTGTCCTCAAGTGTGGGCGACAACATGCTGTGGTTGATATTTCCCAGTTTGAGATTGATCTTCATTGTTGCAATTTGCTATGTATCAAGCTAGCGCCGGACTCCCCTTGGTGTGATGCTTCTAAGCTGTTTCATGGGCAAGACACAATGAATGCATGTCCATCTTTCGATCGGCAAACCCGCTTGAAGGCTGTAAACGAATCAGAGTATCGGGCAGCCTTATTATTGTTCACGAACACCACCAACTTTGTATTCGATTTCCTGGCGTTTGTGAAAGCGAGCACGAAGACATTCTGGAGATCCCTGCGTGTGTCGATAGTTGGACATTGATAATCTTGCCGGTTGAGTTGGCTATTATCCCTGTGTTCTTCATTTCCAGGACCAGAGCTGGGCCGATAATATCTACGTACGCCTGGTGAGGATTGTCTCGCAAGTCCCCTAGGAGAAGGAAGAGGATCCGGCCAGAAAACTTGCTCACAACGTCAATGAACTGCTTCCTAGTGAAGTTCCAAGATGCGGCTGTGATTTGCTGCTCTGGGTATGCTACCGTCTTTTGTCTTGAATATTCGTTCTGTAGCGCACCTGAGACATTGGGATCTTGCCGGCTGGCACATTCAGCAGTTTTGGTTAACATTAATCGCGGCTCTAGATAGAACAGAACCCTGCGCGGTTTGTGCCGATATTCCAAGGAGACCGAAACCTTCCGTGACAATTATATGCCGATTGTTGGCTGGGAAGTCACGGGCAACATTGATCATATTGTCGGTCGCTCTGCCAGCCAGCCTCGGTCTGAACGGTTGATGGCTGATGATCTCAAGTGCTGCAGCGGGATACCATTGGTGTTTGACATCAGTCTCCGGGTTGACGCAAGGCAACTATCACTTTTCGACGAGCAACAATAAGCTCTGGGAGATAGATTTCTTCTTCCGTAGATGGTCGAGCATAGAAATATATATTCCGTCTTTGTCCTTGAAGGTCAACCCTCGCCGGGGTTTGCTAAAGCTCATGATGGCCCTAGGCTTCCGTGGTTTGTATGCGATATTGGCCTTGACGTCTCGCAAAGTAGTAAAGACATCCGGATTGTATGGAGTCCCACCGCGTATGCGCTCAATATGATAACTTCCCATAAACTCACGCACACGCATAGGGGCGAGGAAAGCTCTCGTCGCCGTGCTGACATTGAGAAGTGGCATGCCCATGCCATACTTGATTATGGAGAAGTAGCTTGGTAGGCCACTACGCCAAGCTCCAGGTCGGTCATGGAGAGATCGGAGAAGAACTTATTGCGTCCAATCTGAAACGGGTGAGGGCCTGAGCCTCTCGTTGCCTCCGCAAGGAAAATATTCACCGCATGGACAGTCGTAACGGTGGATAGGCGTTCGGATTTAGGTTTTGGTTCAAGAGGGAGGCTAGTTATGTTCCTAGAACAAGCTTTGACGAACGACTGTACAGGAACTGTACCGTTATAAATGACATTAAGATCCCTGGTCGTTACTGGATGCGTTCCAGACGCTGGCTTGATCTCAGCGGTCACGATGTCAAAATTTGTCCGTGTGCTGCAGGACTGCCGCCGTCCCCTGTAGAGAGGTCCTTCCAGGAAATGAGGGATAGGTGATCTGTGGCGAAGTGTTCTTGCTGATTCTTGAGAATAGGGTAATTTTTGATGATTTGCTTCATGAGTTCCGCCCTTCTTCCGCGAGAACCTGTCTTCCCAGCTTTCTCTTCCTCCTGATCAACCCTGCCGGTAACAGTGTACTGGTAGAAATCCTCTTCCGGGACTGTGACAGCGAAATGATTTGTGCAAAACGAATCGTGAGTTGCCATCCCGAGCAAATCCAGGCCGAATTATGTAGACTTCCAAGCCTTTGGATTTAGCTCCTGCCTTTTCCTTCGCTTCATGAGGGGCGGTCTTCCTAGCATCAGAGTCCTTGCGATAGTCGATTTCGTGCAGTGGGGGGAGACGAATTGAATTGGGCTGCACTCCTCCCTAATTGCCACGACTGCCGGCGCTATCTTTCGATGTCATTCCTCGAGACGACATATCGCAGCCCTTTGTGTGTCTACAGAGTGTCGGCTTCGGAAAAAGGTAGCCTTAAGTAATAGAAGAACGGACGGATTGTCGTCCTCAGTGGTGCGAAGAAAGACGATATTGTTAGAGTCGTATGAGCCAAACAGAGGAGAGTCTCCCAACATATACAATCCCATTTCAGGTAGGCCAGACTGTAAAAATACCAAACCTCCTGGTTCCTCACCACAAGCAAACGAGCGTCGTATTTGTCTAAGGCAGAAGCGGCCATGCTAAGGCGTTTGCCTGATGGGCCTAAATATGACGCATGTCACAACCGATTTATGCCTATTTCAGTCATGTGGTTACACGAGACAGACAACTGGGATGAGAAGACAAAAGAGATATACCGAAAGAGCAGATTCAACGGGTTTGAAAGCGAATTTGATAATAGTGCTGAGGATACGCACATGTATGAGTCAAGCACAATTGGGGGAGTTGAAGTTTGTCCAAGACAAATGTGAATCGCGCGCTTACCATGAGGCTAGGCTGTTAGTAGTATTTCCACTTCTGTAGGAGACCAAAATGCTGGATTTTCAATACCTATGCTTACTCAGGCAATGCTCTCATTACGCCTTCAAATGCTACCAACGCCATGGCATTCGCCGGAAATGCTCTCAAGAAACACGGAACAAAGCCTCTCCAGTACCCGCGCCAGCCGTTCTCTCTCCAAACTGCTTTTGCTGCGTCTCGCCAGTGCGGGAACTTGCGTTCGGGACCGAGTGGGTCAGTCATCACACGCTGTTTCACAACATCGGATGGGTACGAAGTGATCCAGAAAATCTGGGCTGAGAGGCCGCCAGCCCAGAAGTTGACTGCGGGGGTGGAGAGATTGGTGTGGTTGGTTAGGGCACGAGTGAAGATATCATAGGTGCCCCACCAGAAGCAAAAGAAGGTGCGGAACAAGAGGGTGGCAGAAAGGCCGTGGAAGACGCCTCTGACGCCGTGATTTTTGAGCTGTGGAAAAGGTGAGTAGGGAAGTAGGATATGAAATAAAATTTTCTTACAGTTTTCTTGAGACAGTCGATTGGTCCACTGTACAGTCTCTTCGCCTTTTCTGCTTGATATTGCACTTGCAGGCGGGCTTTGATGTGCTCTACAGGGCCAGCTATGAAGGACACTGTCCACCCCGCCATCGTCCCTGCCATTGCATGCCCAAGAACAGGAAGTTTGGGTTGCTCGCTTGGATTTGTTATATATCTTCTCCGAGGGTTGAAGACATTGTCGTTCAAAATTCGTCGATATACGCTCAATGAGCCCAGCATTCTATCCATGGCATCAATAATACTTCGTTGAAAATATACTGAACCCTCTTACATCGAATCCATGAACATCCAGCCGACCAATGGCGGAGTAGCACCCTTGTATATTCCTTTAACGCCTTCATTTCGAAGCGTCTGGAGCAAGCAGTCTAGAGGACCTTTAAATTGCGCCTTGTCGGTCGTTTGCAATCGAACTTTTACAGTATCGAATCTTCGAAGGGTCAATACATAAAACAATCAGGATGCCTTTTAACTCACGGATGTCCAACTATTTCAATTAGCAACTGATTCTGTAATCTTTGATGTTAAATCTTACCTGAAAGCTTCGCAATACCAGAGAATACACCAGCGACGAAGCCTTTGTAGTTCTTAGCTCCTCCAGTAGCTATCTGTGGCTTTTCTGAAGGGTCCTGCAACCCTTCTGGGACGGATGGATTTACCGCCATCGCAGACACTGGTGTGCAGGATTCGACAGTGTGGTCCAAACCAAAACCATACCGGTGAATGAAGGATTGCAAGAGGTAGAAAGAAATTTAATAGTTCTGACGAGTGCCAGTTAGCGAAGTGGATATGTTAAGCCAGATCATCGGTGAGCAGAAGTTCGGAGATAAACTAGCGTCCCCGATGAATGATGATGGATGATCACCAAGATATCCCGAGATCGGCTCCAGCCCCCTCTACTCTTTAACACCACTACCGCAATGGAGTAGCCACCAATGAGAACTTTTGATCGTATACTAATAATGTAATATCGCCATCACTGGCTTTATTTTGACCACACTATGACTTCTGCATATCCGGATCCTACTCCAGTGGTGGATTCGAAAAAAGGTGCATTCTCCGTTTCTAAGCAGGACAAGATACTGATATTCATAGTTTGGACCACCCTCATTACTAACACGGCCTACCTCACTGGACTGCTTACCCTTGACTACAGCCTCAAGAAGCATAAATCGGCATATCCGCTGGTAGCCCTCTACACCGACACGTTCCCGCCAGAAGGCCACAAAGCACTTGATATTCGCGGTATACCAAAGAAGCATGTCAAATACCTCCTGCCAAAGGTTGAGAAAGACTTCGCCAACGACCCGCGCTTTTACGACTGCTGGAGCAAGCTGACACCATTCTCGCTTGTTGAATATGACAGAGTTGTGCAATTGGATAGTGACATGTTGGTTCTACGGAATATGGATGAGCTGATGGAGCTGGAGTTGGATCCGCCTAGCATGGCAGGAAAGGGAAACAGGGTGTTTGCGGCGGGTCACGCCTGTGTTTGCAATCCGCTCAAGAAGCCACACTACCCGAAAGAATGGTACATTTGCAAAGCACAATCAAATTGTGCACCAGGTTGACAATATTGACAGGATCACGGAGAAATGCGCATTCACATCGCAGCATGATACCCCTGATGAAGCGCAGAAAAACGGTGCTCCTTCCACTTTCGGCCTTGGAATACCCAATGGGGGACTGCAGGCGGTGAATCCATCGAATGAAGTATATCAGCTCATCTTGGACCAACTATCCAAAGACACGGCAACTGCAAACTATGACTTTGCAGATCAATCACTGCTGGGCGATTTGTTCTATGGGAGATGGGTAGCTTTACCATATATCTACAACGCTCTAAAGACGCTGCGATGGAAAGGGGTGCACCACCAGATATGGCGGGACGAAGAAGTCAAGAATCTTCATTACATCCTGAGCCCGAAGCCATGGGACGAGAAGCCCGGAGAAGATACGGAAGAGTCGCATATATGGTGGTGGAAGGCCAACCTCGAGCGATTAGAGGATGAGGAGGGTAGAGGCATTAATGACGGATTTTAATTTTGAACACTTGGTGTGTGAGATGCGTAATTAGATGAATTTTTAGATTTTGATATCAGAGGCATGTTCTTGCAACGTTTCGACTGCCCCTGAAAGTGGGACGTTGTCCTCATTGTTAATCTCCTTATGCCGACATCAGGAATAGACTACCGCGTACCTGCATGTTAGATTGCGCGCGGTGGCAACGTTGCACTGCACTGCTTGGTGTGGACAGCACCTTACAAGAGCATGTGCTGTTGCGGTGTTTGGGCAAATTAATAATGTGCCGGCCCCTTTCACCGCGGCGTTTGGCGGGGAGCTCTGTGTCTGGTTTCGGCTGGCGCGCAGATCCCTCTTCCACGCGTCTGTGGCAGTTTCACCCTGAAGCTTCACCACACAGCCAATCCTTCGCATCCTTCACAAACCTCCACCATCGCACCGTTTAACAGCGTTTAAACACCCTTCCTTCCCACCAGAAAACACTCAAATCGCCAGCCTCAATTGCGCCCGATCCTGCAGGAAGCGAAAGCCGACAACCATATCGAGGCCTATCAACACGACTGCCTAATCCCGCCGCGCGATATCTCGCACATTTTCTACCTCCTCCGACTGATAAATATCAAGCAGGGCCAACTTCGACTGTTTAACCGCGCAACTGCGAAACACAGGCACAATGGGTGCTTCAATATCAAAGATGATGAACAAGATCTTCGGATCTAAGGAGATGAGGCTGTTGATGCTCGGGCTCGATGCGGCAGGCAAGACCAGTATGACATTCTTTCCTCCAGACATCTGGAGAAGTTTTGCTGTTATTTTAGAGCGGAATCACTAATGTTTACATCTGCCCAGCCATCCTGTACAAGCTCAAGCTCGACCAAGACGTTACGACCATTCCCACCGTCGGCTTCAACGTGGAAACAGTCACATACAAGAACACCAAATTTAACGTGTGGGATGTCGGAGGCCAGGACAAGATTCGACCGCTGTGGAGACACTACTTTTCCGGTATGTTAGGGGCTCATAATTCTGTTCCGGGTAGGCTTGTAACTGGCAGAGCATCTGCCGTGCGCCTACTACCTGCATTTCTACTATATCGTGTCTGCATATACTGTTTGGAGAATACTTGGCTAATTCAATATTGAACAGGCACACAAGGCCTCATCTTCGTCATTGACTCCAACGACCGCGACCGTATCGATGAGGCACGAACGGAGCTTACCCGCATCATCCAAGACCGAGAAATGAAGGACGCTCTGCTTCTGGTATTCGCAAACAAGCAGGATCTGCAAGGAGGTGCGTTTCCCAGTTTACAACATCACATTAAACTCCCACTGACGTCCACCAGCAATGCGACCAAAGGAAGTTTCAGACAAGCTGCAATTAGAGAAAATCGCAAAAGACCACGTCTGGAAAGTCGAGCCTAGCTGCGCGACAACAGGCGAAGGCATTTTCGAGGGCCTGGTACGTGCTCTTTCCTACTTCCATCTACGTATTAGCACCTTCCCATATGCTTCGAACTAACCCCTCCTAGGCATGGCTCTCGAACAACGTCAAGTTGCCCGCCGCCAAATAACGTCTTTCCCCCGCACCCTCCTGCTCGAAACGTCTCCTTGTATGACTGCATGCGCATCTGCTCCTCTTCTGCATATACCCGGCTCTCGGTTTGGTTTGTTCGCTCATGCCTCTCTACACTTACCTCATACATTTCTTCTAATGCCAACTACCTTCTTCGCTTCTTCCACATTTCTCATTTCTTTCTCTGAAGCAGGGGAAGGGGGCCTGAAATCCGTACCCCCCCGACAGGCAACGTTTGTTGTGGCTAGGTGTGGGAGGAAGGAGTTAGATACCCCCGAGATTTGGCTTTTCTAGTGTTTTTCAAGAATCCTTATGTGTTTACTTCGTAGGTCTGTGTGCTTCGATTCGATGGTGTTTATAGTGAGAGCGATGCGTTGAGGCAGATGGTATCATGGATATGGGTATGGTATTCTGTCAAGTTGTATATGATAAGATATGATGGTTGTGTGCTCGTATGTACGTTCTTGACCCAAGGAAGCTTAAGCGGGAAAGGCAAAGGGACCAGGAGGTTTCTTTTCCCGTGGCTCGCTTTGTGAGACAATCCTTTTACCCAAATATCTCTAGCAAAACGAATTAGATCTTTAACAATCAGAAATCCATTTGGCATGGTAATAACATGCTCTACACCAGATCTCTATCCATACAGGTATATCATCCAGCATTCCATACAACACCCGACCAAGTAACAATGTGTCTTATCCTTTCCAACCCCAAAAACCCCAACATACTTCATCTTTCCAGATCCCACTAAATGCCATCTATTTATCAGGCAAAACATACCTCCTCTCAACACTCATCTCCCTATCCGCCTCATCTTCCCCCTCAAACCTCAACCTAACCAAATTCTCCAATCCCTCCCCTAACCCCGCATCTCTTCCCTCCTCTTTAATCCCTTTATTCCCCTCCCGCTTCGCACTCCACGTCGCCACTACCTCCGCTTTATAAAACGTCGTCGTCCCGGGATACAATGCTAAGACATTCTTTCTTGCTGAGAGATCTGGGAGCGTGAAGTTCGTGGCTGGGGGAGGAATGGCGACGAGGTGGTTTACGGAGGCTCTGTAGGGTTGCGCTGGTGTAGGGGGGTCAGGATCGGCATCGATGATTTCGTAGCGTCGTTGTTTGCCTTCGCCAATTACGCTGGTGACGCGGCAGAGGATGCCTTCGCCTTCGACGGTTCGGGCTTTGTTGTTGCGGTAGAGGACTTCGGTGTTTACGTGGAGGCGGTGTTTTTCTGGTGGTGCTGGGGAGATGTTAACTGGTGTACCGAGATGAGGATGAATAAAGGATGACAGAAAATAGTAGTTTATGATGATCAACGATGAAGCGATGATGGTGATCATTAAAAACGTATTGAAAAGACCAAGGAAATGAGAGGAAAAGAGTCTCTTGAGAGCCTTACTCAAGAGCACTCTGGAATTGCTCAAACTAAAGAAAATAGGGAAACCCCGCCCACGGGTGTCCTCACAACCCCAAAAACCTTCCAAAGCTCCAAGCACGTGAAGGAAAAATGCTCATTCAGCGACGCCTAGGAGCAGCCGGGGCGGCCGTACGCCTGGAAGACGCACCAGCTTTAGAAGAAGACATCTTCTTACCCTTAACCTGTTCCGTTCCCTCCGCATCCTCCGCCTTAACACTGCTTTCCCTCGCCGCCGGCACCGAACTCGCCCTACTCCCCGCCTTCGCCATAAACCTATCCTTCGTACTAATCATGACTTTCGGGCTTGGTCCACCACCAGGGCTATCCGCTGCAATACTATCCCGGTCATCTAGCGTCTCGGTGTGCTTCCTCTTGGTCTGGCGATCCCGCTGGGATTTCCCGACCGAGGCAGCACGTGATGTGGGGATGGGGTCGGGTTCGTGGGCGTCACGGAGCGCGGCGAGAATTTCGAGCGATTTGAGAATGTCATTGCCTGAGTCTGATTCGATGAGGTTTTGGATTTCTTCGGTTAGGCGGATGTTTTCTCGGAGGGATTTTTCGAGCTCGGCGTCGATGGCTGTGGAAGGGGATTCGCCGCGGGCTTAAAGGCGGTCAATGGAGAATTTTGAAACACGTTCGTGGTGTTCTTAATCGAGGTTTACTGAAGGAATGGAGAGAATAAGCATGGTATTGGAATATCAAGCGTACCTTCGGCTGCATTTTGCTGCTCGGTCAAGTCCACAATATTCTTGCTGATCGCGTTCGATTGAGCCTACAATAAGTCAAGATCAGCCAAAATACAGTTTTTCACTTATCAGTAAAGAATAGAACGCTACAATTCTTTCATCCACAAAGTCCCCCAGCGCTCGGATATTGGTCCATAGTGACTCGTTTCGGCGAAAAAGGTTTATAGTTTCCGTAACAGATGCTCTCTTACCATGAGCTGATCTACCCTTCTTGCATCGGACCGAATCTGGCTCCATAGCGTGCGTTCTTCGTCGACTTCTTCCTTGAGCTGGCCGGCGCGGGGTCTACTGCGCGCTGCCATCTTGCCGTGTTGGGGCCTATGCTCCACTCTTTCTATGCTCCTCTTCGCTACTTCCTGTATGGCTGGTTGTCCATGCGCGATTGGAACTTGCGATGATGGAGGAAGGGAGAGCCGAAGGGAGAATGAGTGGAAGTAGTGGTTGACTGTTATATGAAGGTGCCGGGATGATAGTTATTCAGCAGAAAGCACAGACGCCCGTGCGTGCTAGCGATGAGACTACGTCAGAAGAGGTCAAGTCTGCACAGCTTATTTCGACTTCCCAACCTGAAGATAGGCGGTGGGGTTTGACAGCAAATAGTTGCTCGCTCAAATCTGAACCTCATTTCTGACACTGATAGCCTTCAATATGCAGGTTCCTCTAATCCGACTTCAATGCGGTAAATTAACATTCAAACTAGCCATGCTTCTTCATATTGACCTATTTTCTCAGGAGTAAACAGCTACGACTGGGGTGCGTCCAAATGACTACCCCGACATGACATTTCGAATTGGACAGCTGAAGGGGCCTAGGGAAGATTGGACAGACATCAGCAGCCGCCAAATTTGCAGCTGCAACAGCATCGAGTGATTTCTCAATCCAGGAAGAGAAACCATATGCTGAAGTTTGCTATCCAATCTAAATGCAAAGAATTCCGCTGACGCTTCCAAGCTATGGATGGGAACGCATCCCTCACTCCCTTCTAAGGACCTTCAGACGCAACGAACCCTCCTCGACCTCGTTCAGGATAACCAAGCTCTACTGTCAAAGGACATTGCCGAACGCTATGGCAACAAGCTGCCTTTCCTGTTCAAGGTCTTATCGATTAACAAGGCTTTGAGTATACAGGCACACCCTAATAAGAAGTTGGCAGAGCGACTCCATGCTAAGGATCCCAAGAACTATCCTGGTCTGCCATCCCATCCGATTTTAGATAATTTCTTTCACTGACTCTCTCATCACTAGACGACAATCACAAGCCTGAAATGACCATTGCAGTCACTCCGTTCGACGGTCTTTGTGGTTTCCGCCCTTTGGCGGAGATTACCCACTTCCTACAGCACGTACCCTCATTCCGTAAGCTTGTCGGCGAAGAAGCCAACAACTTCGAGAGCATCGTCAAGGAGACATCTGACAAGGAAGAGGATGTGAAGGCAAACAAGAAAGTATTGCAATCAGCCTTCACAAGGCTCATGAATGCGGACAAGGACGCATTGGCCTCGGCCACAGAAGAACTCCTCCGCGCCGCAAACACCGAGGGCGCCCAATTTGCTGGTGAAGGCGGGCCTTCAAACGGGGGCAAAGAACTCGCTGACCTCGTCATCCGTCTGAACAGCCAATTCCCCGGCGACATTGGGCTCTTCGTGCAATTCTTCCTCAACTACGTCAAACTTGAAATTGGCGAGGCCATGTTTCTCAAGGCCGACGATATCCATGCGTACCTCTCCGGTGATATCATCGAGTGCATGGCCTCGTCTGATAATGTTGTCCGTGCTGGTTTCACTCCCAAATTCAAGGACGTTTCCACCCTCACTACCATGTTGACATATTCGTATGCCCCGATCAGCGAGCAAAAGATGGCGCCCGTTGACTACCCATACGCCACTCTCTCAGCCTCTGCTTACTCTTCTAACTCATCCAGCATCCTGTATGACCCTCCAATTCCAGAGTTTGCCGTAGTCAGAACTGCATTGAACAAGTCCGGCGCTAAGGTCACGTTCGA
Source organism: Zopfia rhizophila CBS 207.26 (assembly GCA_010093925.1). Classification (NCBI taxonomy): domain Eukaryota; kingdom Fungi; phylum Ascomycota; class Dothideomycetes; family Zopfiaceae; genus Zopfia; species Zopfia rhizophila. The sequence goes on from ML994650.1 coordinate 304,446, forward strand.
TCCGATTCAGGGACCGAGCATTGTTCTTTGCACAAAAGGCAAGGGATACCTCAGCGTTGGGCCAAAGAAGGAGAAGTGCGAAGAGGGCTACGTATTCTTTGTCGGTGCGACCGCAGAACTAGTGATTGAGAGCGAGACAGATGGAGAGGGTGGAGAGGGTATGATAACATTCAAAGCCTTCTGCGAGATCAGTGATGATGGTGAGAAGCTGTGAAAGGAGAGGAGAATTGAGCGTTTGCTTGCATAGACTGATAGAATATCGTAATACATCACGAAATATAACATCTGGGAAGAGCCAAGCGTGGGTTGGAGATTTAATTTTACTCCAATGCCACTTATACACAGCGAATGGCAACCGACCAAGGCAATCGAATGCCTAATACCAATATCAAGCCCAATTTTCCTAATCCCATGAGATATGCCACCCAACGCCAACGCTATGCATGACCAAAATCTATCAAACCTTTAACACTATCCCAATTAACTAGTTGATTCGTCCTTCTTCACCCTCCTCATCACTACTATCATCCTTCCTCTCCTCCCACCCTGCTAACCGCCTCAATACCCTGTTCTCCTCCTTCAACTCCTTCAGCTCCCGCTTATACGGTAGCTCGGCCTCAGTCTGCATCTTCAGAGCTAATCTGGCGTATTCTGCTACCTGTCCCAACCCAGCTTGCCACTCCGCATGTTCCAACCTCAGCTGCATCGATGTTGCCCGTTCCTGCTCGAGCAGCGTCTGGTAGTGTTTATGGAGCGCGAGCATGGCTTGCGTTTGTGTGTACGCGTAGGGTCGGAGCTTATCCAGAAGCAGTGTGAGCGTGTTCTCGTAGTCAGTTATCAGGCCGCGGAGTGCGTTGTTGGAGTTACTGAGATCGGAGATGGTGGTTTGGGCGGTCAAGAGTTGCGAATTCAATGTCTGGATCTCTGCTGTTCGTGAGGCGGCTGCTATCGGTTAGCTCTTATCTTCAAAAATCATCTATCCATATCCACCTCTGCCAGTCGTACTTGTTTAATATAGGATGGGAATAAGGAAATCTGATTTTGACTTACCACTCAACTCTCCATTGACCTCCCGCAAACTCAATCCCGTAACCCCTCCCTCCTCGGCGGCCCGCGCTTGTATTGCCTGTACCCCATTCACAATCCCCGCCGTTTGCGCTCGATTCTCCTCCAACACCTGGCTCAGCTGCTGCACCACGCTCCACAGATGATTCATATCCGTCTGCTGGCCACCACTCGGTAGTCCGTTCACCATCGGTATACTATTCGCCGCACCACCTATCCCATTCGCCTGGTGCGCTGCTGTCGTAGAAGGTGACGGGGCGGGAGCTTGTCGTGGCATATTCGGGCCCGAGAGACTAGAGGTTGAGGTATCGAGGAAAGAGGAAAAGTTATTCATTGTGAGGATGGAAGAAGAATTTATTTTAGGGGAGGATACGTATGTGTTTCGTCGCGTGCAGGGCTAGGTGTTTCGAGGGTTGATTGGATGTACTGGAGTTGAGAGAGTGCCGAAGTCAGGGGTGTGGCGTGGTTGCGCGTGTGTAAATGTGGTGGCTCCAATGACGCAACGGGTCCCTGCAGGTTTTGAAACGGTATGAATGGTGGTAGTGGAGTGGTTTGGATATAGAACCTTCATATTTGGGGGATGTTCCTCGTGCCAAGAAGATGCTCTGATGATCATGTGATGGCCTAATTAGGCTTGGCGCGTCTTCTCAGATCAGAATGATCTCCTTCTATCCAATTAGACAGCAAAGGGGATATACCACACTGATATGCAAACTACTGTCAGTACCCTTACTGTAACTCTGTCCTGCCCATACTTGTGACTATAGGAAGCTTGTAAAGCCGGGTCAAAGTACCTAGACAGCGGGATTAGAAATTTAGTAGGAGATGCGAGACAGCAGAGAGGGTAAAGCCTGAGGCCTGACTTTGAATGGCATCTAGTGTGCTATTCTTTTCCTACCCTGCGGACCAGATTTCGAGATGCTTTTTGACTCACATATTATCACAGATCCCCAGCCTATACCAGGAGATGGAGCACGAAAAAGTACATTCCCGAAGGCGCCCTTCGTCAAATACTATGCACAGAGTATTGGGCTGGCAGCATAGTTCGTAGAGCTGGAAAAGACTGCACTTCAAAAGAGCTTTTGACTATAGTAGGGCAGTGCATGGCAACGGCTAAGTTTTACGCTTTGGTATGCCGTCTTTTCTCTGTCCTTATCACCTAATGAGCTTTACGGCACTCGACTGGGTCCATATAGAGAACATGCTTCAATTCAAGCAACTAGTCTACTGAGTGATGAATAAACTCCATCCGGGCCTAGTGCCGCTATAGACTTTGATAATACTAAAACATGAAAGAATGATAATTCCATATCCCAGGCACCGCATGGACGCCACGGCTAAGTAACTTGAAGGAGGAAAGTTTGTGCATGAGATTCTCATTTTCGGGACTTCGGATTGACAAATATGGGAGCGTTACGGTCTGCTCGCATAGTTTTTAATACTCTCCTGAGGACCTCTATGATCACTTCGGTCTCTTCGAAGTAGGGGTTCTTTATAACCAGCTCAACGTCTTTAATTGCCAAATCTTCGATCTCGCGTCTCCGCGTGCAACATGAACACTTGCATCCGTACTAGAACCCAGCGGTGTGGGTATCTCAGCAGACAGAGGTCCTAGGAGTTGATCGTCGAATGAGGCTGTTCGACCTAGGCGGAGAAGGAAGATCAGATCCGTCAATATTGCCACTGTCCATGCTTGTAAAATAGGACAGGTTCGACACCGTAAAACTGCGACTGTTTTGCACGGGCAAAGAGGAGCCAGGGTGCTTGCAGGCGAAGTGATGGACCCAGAACCTTCGTCATCGGGACTAGCGTTCGGGTGATCCGGCTGGCAGAAGTTTACAAGCTCGCGGGAAATATCATATTTCGCAAGACGCCTACCGTCCCGACATTCGAGATCGATGATGGGAGGGTATATGTCCACATCTGTATCGTCATAGATGATCTCCGGTACCATGTTGACAAGGAACGGACTGCGTTGCTTTCCACGGCTCTCTTTGGGATCGTCTTTCCCACATCATTTTCATGTACCCTCACCGAGGTCTCTTTTTTCAGCCTTCAGCCTCCGTCTTTGAATTGCAAGTGCCTCCGCCAATTTTAAATCATTCAAGGCCTTTGCGGTACCCCGAACGAGGACCAAATCAAGACTTTCTAAGTTTCCACCTCGGTTGCGTCTTCCCAAATTTTCTCACGGCTTGGATCCATTTTGGTAACCCGGACAAGGGCAACGACAATTTCTCCGGAGTCTTGCTCCGCATTTACATCCTTCTGTTCCTTATACACATCCGTTCGAGGTGTAGGACGAAGCTGGAGATCGAGAGCAGGCATTCGTGCGGTCAAATTGAGAGCGGCAAATATGTCCTCATTGCTGGCTGCACTAGGGAGATCCTGCACCAGCGTTGCAATCAGATTCTGCTCAACCTTGAGCTCTGCATTCAACTCCTCAAAAGGTCCTTTGATTTCCTGAGGCTTCGTTCCCAGACAAATATGCTAGAGGTATATCACTTTTACTGTGAATTTAAAGAGCTCTCTGATATCGGAGACGCTTCTGTACTCTCGGGGCCCAGTGTCATGCTTCCGGACAACCCAGGACGTAACAGACTCCAGATAATCGTAGTAAGAGCAGAAGCCTAAATCGGTCCAATCCATGCGCGCTTGTTCAAGTCTGTTAAACTCTTCTATAAAAAGATCTATACTCCACCACTGCCGAGGTAGGCCTCTAGATTGAGCTTCTTCTAATTGCCTCTTGGTGAAAGGTAAGAGAGCACCCATCATTACATTAGACATCCCAGGATCTAGAAGGCCTTTTTCGACTACTGAAAGGCGAATTATGCTCACGCTGCATTTTGGCGGCAGCCATCGAGAGCTCTTGGATATCAACTAGGGCGGAACAGTGAACTTTCCCTTGCTGGTATCTAGTGCTTACCCACCACAATTCTTCGTCCTGGAGGTCCAGCTTTTCGAAAATGAATTGTTGACCTCTGAAAAGACTTATCATGCCGAGTTGACGGTTTGCTGGATGGTCGACTTTGGCGACGAAAACATTACCCTTGCGTGGCTTCTTCATTCCACTACTGTTCCTAGAGATGATTAGTAAAGGTCAAGACGAGTACACAAAAAGCAGAGGCGGCCAAGAGGATCCTGCAAGAACCGAACTCAAGGTGGTGTTGCCATCGGATGAGAAATGAGTATGAAAAATGGGAGGGATACAGGAGGATTGTGGGGACAGCAGTACTTACGTTGCACGGGAGAAAGCCAATGACAATTGGCTGCTGTATGGTTGACGATCACTATCATTGTCGCCGCATGTTCGCCATGAGCCGCCAGGCAAGAAGTTAGGATAGTCCAATGCCGAAATGGGATTCGACATATGATCTTGTTGGCATAGTACCGCATGTTGATAACCACCAGCGAATCCTCGCTGGAACTCTCAGGTTCTGGGAGCAGAAAACCGAGAGGCTTGAATCGGCGGCTTTCCCTACACTATGGCATTGATGTTGGAATCGCTTGTCCCGCTCGTTCTGATTTGACGACGCTGGCTCGTCAGGTCCTGTCATATTACTGAATTTAGCCTACCCTACTCGAACTGTTCGCTATTTGGGTGCACATTGGAGAGCCAACCTCTCCCGTTGCCAGTTTTAGTCCCAATAGAGAAAGTGTTCTTCGAGAACGTGCTTTACGGTGATTATTGCTATCGTTTTGACCTTGCTCCTGTTCCAGCTCCTGTTCCAGGGTCTTCCACCGGCCAACAAACTCTAGGTGTTCAGCTGGCGGACTGCCACCCCTCATACAGACCTGAGGTTGCCGAAACGAGAGCTCGTTGTGCAGATGAATGACGATAGTGCCTAAAGCAGATCAGTGGAAATACCTTTGAACGATATCGCGATAATCACGTTCGGCGATGACACTTACTACAGGCAACGGAGAACCAGAATGAAGACAACATTGCGGAAAGGTTGGTGTATGCTAATACTGCGCAACGAGAGTTTGGTGTGAATGTGAGTGATTTGCCGATATGTATCGCTGTAGGAACGGTTGACGTTCGAAAAGAGCTGTTGTTACTGGAGATGAAAGTGTGATGCTATGGAGAGAGTTTAGCGGAGAAATCTCATATCAACAGTTTCAGCGATGCTGCAGTGAGAGGCAGGTCCCTTCCACCAAGAAATACCACTCTGAATTTTACCTTCCGCTTTACCGTACACCACGATATTGTAGCTAGAACCCCTTTAGCAGTATACCCATTTCTAGCACTGCAAACAGTATTGTTGGCGCCGTCACACCGTGTGCAGGATGCAGAGAAGGTTGTTGTTGGTAATGCACTTTTTGGTGTTCGGCCTTTACTACGTCCTATGTGCTTTACAATTTTAGCTTCTCAAATGTAGAATTGCTCATATTGTAACCAAACTACGACTTGGACTCGACCTTTCATCTTACCGTGCGCGATCCCATGGTAGACAAAATCTTTGCATAGTCTATCGATTTTTTTGGGATTACAAACACTCTTCATTGTTTTATTACGCCGTGAAGATTATTTGGGCAATAGTTCTGTCCGTAATGCACTTACTGGTACGCAGCCTTTTAAGATTCCGTACGCTCCTAATCCTTTGCCATATCTTAAACATTCCTCAATTGATAATTCTTGGTATCCCAAATACTCCTAACGCCGATTACCTCCCCGCCACTCTTACCAACTCGACAAAACTTTTCCCAACTTCGCGTTTCCGTCATCCACCACCATTTCAGTATCCGAGTCTTCGCCCTCTTCAGTCGCAGGGACCTGAACATCCCCATATTTTTCTCCGACCCTACCCACAACTCGAATAGCCAGCGTGCGAGTTTTCACCAATTCAGTGGCCAGTGGTGCATCCCGGGTGACCAAATTTGGCTGAACGTTTCCTTGGGGATTGCGATACGGTTTCAATAAGGACAGGAGCGTTCGGCATGTGGTAAGTTTTTGCTGAAGTGTCAGGCGTTTCGCGGACAAATCTTGCAGACGGGTAACAGCAGTCATGTACGTGTCTTGATCCACGTCTGCATCCTCGGATGAGCCTGGAGGGTCTGTGGAGGCGTCCCACGTAGGCGATAGCTTCGAGATATTCCTGTCTATCTTTAGAGTTGACTCGGGGGTGTGGGAAGAAGTGCGCGGTGATTGAGACAACAAAATCAACAGAAGTTAGATACAATTGTAAATTGAGAAGCACCGTAGCGTCATGCGTTTGATTGGACATGGCCATTTAAAAGCTGCGGAACGACTTACTCGTCCAAACTTAGGTCATCACCAACATACAACGTGCCGCTCTCTTTCCCTTCAGCTCCAGCAGCACTATCTGCTTGTGCCACTAGATCCGGGGCTCCAGCATTCCAATAAAATGCATCAATCTGCTCCGCAACGGCGTCCATAGACATGTCGCTGTAAACAAGCCTGGTTTGTCGTTTCAATTCGCGGTTAACTGGATGGATCAGCAATAGTGGGAGAGAAATCTGTTAGGTTTAGGGGGTGAATTAAACGGGAATTAACACCAGAAATGACTGGAGAGAAATCGATGATGAAGGACTGGGATGATGTGGTCGAAAGCACTCAAATTCAAAGCGATTAAAGAGTGTCGTGAGCGATGCATTTTGGCACCACAAAAGCAGCTGCGAGTCCAAAATTGATGAATCTCAAGAATTCGACTTACCCTTATACACAACATCGTTAATGACACTCCCTCTGATTCCCGCTTTCTCGGCTTTCTCGTACAGTTTCTGAGACGGCGCAATGTCCTGGGAGAGGACTCTTTTCTGGCTGCGGAGAAAGTCCTTCTTCTTCGCGGGGATAGTAGGCTCGCGAGACATTCTAAACGATGATACAGGACTTGGCTGGGATGTTATCCGCGTTCGTGGTGTGTAATTGTTGTGAGGAAGAGAACGTTGTCGTCGCGTCAATTAGGATTTCTTGGCGTGCGCGAAACCACGTGACCACAGAGTCGCAGTAAATGGTCAGGGTCACGCAAAGAATGATTCACTCAATTAGTACAATATTTAAACTGTGCACAAAAGGTCAAATGCAAAATATTACAGTCCTTCCTTCTGGGTCTTTAGTTCCCTACCGTTCAGCAGCTAGCTGCTTTTCGATCTACAAGAAGACTGGAAAGCCAATGACAGCAAAAAAAAAGCTGGGAAATAACTCGCGTCATTTTAATGTCGAGTTAGGCTCTTTATATAGGGCAAAAGTGTCTGATTGGTCGACGGCATCCCTGCCAAAATATTATCAGTCATCGAAGAATCCGTGAAGCTTACCACCTGCACACTACTCACACCGCTCATGCAACAAGCCTCCACAGGTGTCCCCTCGTTTCTTCATACTTGCGAACACATGTTTTGCCTTTTCTCATCCATGTAAATAATGCCCCTCCACCGTCGCTTCACCGCCAGAAACGCCCTCATTCTCCTCCTCGTCTGGCTTCTCCTAGCTCTCCTATTTCACCTCAAAGCCGAGCTATGGGATCCTCCTGCCACCCAACATCCTCTGACTTCCACCGATCCTCCTACCGATGGCCATAGAGGCCCATCTTCACAACAGTCAGACCCCAAGAAGCTTGGGGGAACTCCTGCAGCCAGCAAGCGTAGGACTGCCGTCGTAATCGCCAGCCAGAAGACTGAAAATGCCACCTGGCTCGATGAATACTTTCCCCAATGGGAAAAGAATACATACCGCGTCGATGACGAATCTGCGCCGTTAACAGTACCGAAGAACAAGGGACGGGAGAGCATGGTTTATTTAACGTGAGTTGGAGCACAGTGGACCTGAGCCGCAGAATTGCGAAAAGTTGAATAAAGACATAGACTTACTAGCGACGACAGTTTTATCATAGAAAACTACGACAAGCTCCCGGATAATATTCTGTTCATACATCCAAATCGATATCAGTGGCACAATGACGATCCCGATTATGATGGCCTCCCGATGCTCAGGCACTTCCAGATCCCTTACCTCGAGGAAGAAGGCTATGTCAATATAAGATGCGCTTGGTCACTTGGATGTCCCTCCGAGATCAGGCCTCTAGCAGAAGAGGGGGAACACCGCGCCGCTGTTCATGCTGGAGGTGACTACAAGAAGGCATTCGAAAAACTATTTCCCGGAAAGCCTGTCCCAAAATATGTGGGTGTGAGTTGTTGTGCCCAATTCGCCGCGACAAGGGAAAAGATTCTGGAGAGGCCAAAAAGCAATTACGTGTATTATCGGGAGTGGCTGCTGAGTACCGATTTGGACGATGCGATAAGTGGACGCATCTTGGAATATTCGTGGCATAGTAAGTTTGGTTATTATTACTTCTCTTTTCAAGAGGAGGTTAATGGATGGGGTGGACAATCTAGGCTTATTCATTGTTGGCTCTGGAACGTCTTAAGAGGGTGCAAGCTCGTCCATTGACGTCTCTGCAACGCCCCGAAGGACGTCCACTTGTTCACTAACCTTTGGACGCCCTTTGGGAGAGTTTCAGTTTGTCTCCTGCCAACACTCAATGGCTTCGAGCACGTCACGCTCCTTAGCACCCTTTCTCATATGGTCTTGCAAGGCTGAATCAGCGATTGGTTCAGTTTGAGCCTCATTGACAAGTCATACGACTCCGTCATGAGCCATTGCTTCTTTTTCCTACGCCCGGGACTTGATCAGATGCTAACATCTCACAGTGATCTTTGGAAAAGAGCCAGTGCACTGTCCCTCAGCTGAGGTATGCTACTGCAAGGTCTTTGGACTCTGTGAGTTGGACTGCCCCGAGAACGGAAGTTGTTCGGGCCGATATACCCTGCCTCCGTATTCTACATTACCAAACGGTTGGCCGTTTGTGGGATGGAAAGGCGAGGAGCGTAATAGGTCTGCACCGGAAGAATGATCCGGCATGCATAGTAGTACGTTTAACCAGATACGGAGGGTATTGAAGATACTAATCGTTCATTTGCCAAATAGATTCACCACATAATGTACTGCACGACATCTCCCAGTCCACGTCATGGCCGTACCACATCACGAGTCGAGCATGGATAGTCATGTCTGAGGAGTGCCTCTCCAGCTCTTCACCGATGACAGGCTCGAATCAAGTATACTGGCTCAATTTATACTTCTTTCGATGGATACTGAGCCATTCGATTTTCAATTCAAGATCTCCTTGCATCAATTCCGCCTTCCCCTACTGATACATGTTGTATCTGGAGCCCCGTACTACATGCAAGCAAGACAAGGTCTGATACAGCCTTAGAGGGCGAGGGCAAAAGTGAGGCAAGATATTGGAAGCGGGAAAAGCCTTATTGGTCGTCAAGTACGGAAGGAGGGGAAAGACTGCAGGGGATTGCACACAATTCCAGACCCTCTTACAAACGGGGCGTAGAAGGATGCACAAGGACTGGAATTGAACAGTGGGTAGTCAGAGGACGCGCCTGCGCTACACAGGCCTAGGATGAGAGCTGCATGATCCATTGATTCAACAATTTAACGACAAGGCTGAGAACAAGCGTTGGACTACCTGCCTTTGATGGATGCAATTGATAGGCTGATTGACACGGGACAAGACACAGTGCAAAATGCAATCATCTATCCTAGCATCATCAGGCTGAACGTAATGAGCTTCCTCATATCGGTTAGAAGTCATAAGGGCAAAGATCGCACAGACAAGGTTGAGATGTTACAAAAAGCAAGCTGAGGGTGGGGTGGAAAGTGGCTTTGTTGCAGAGCCGCACTAAAACGCCAGGGGGGGACACAAATGCGAAATGACGTGTCTAATTGGCCCTTGGCGTGCCACTAGTGCAATGATTTGGGAAGAAGTTTTCATAGCAGAGCCGCAAATCCGCGTTGACCGGCCACTCGCACGCACTGCCTCAGGTCAGAAAGGCTCCATCAGCTAGTCATTGTGTCTCAACTTTAGGTCGTTTTTCGTTTAGTGTTAATAACACAGCTTACAATTCGCTGACGGCCGTTTTTAAGAGCCTCATATTGCAGAGTTCCGTTCCCATGTACCGATGGATCCTCATTCAGTGCTTCAGATAGGGCCGGCTGTGTTTTGTTCATTGCACAAGGCTGAAGCCTCGCACACAGCGCCCTTGCACGATTCCGGCGAAATGACACATCTGATACGGTGCTATGTCAGTCTAGCCTGCAATCCGCCGGACACGGTATGCCCCTGTCACAAGTGAGGCTCTGGGAAAGTGCAGAGCCGCATTCTTCCACTTGAAAAGGCCTGGGTGTGGGCACCTTTGAGCATGCAACCTGCAAGGCTATGGTTAGTACGCTTCGCCATTCTATTCGCCCTTTCCGAGTTGCCATGCTTGAGCTGCCACGGTCAGCATTCTCATCCTCCACGACATCACTTGCCCTTTTTGGTCTACCGGTCAGGTTTGCCTCAGCTCATTTACAAACTCCCATGCTCGCTTGACATTTCTTTCGCACGCCCTATTAAAGCAATAATCTGCCCTCTCATTCTTCTGCTCCATGAGAGCAGTTTTCAGGATTCATGCCTGTCACCCTCGATAGACTTCCCTTTGATATTCTATTCTACATCGCGTCCAGCCTTCAGTTCGACGACATCATACATCTCGGTCATACATGCCGACAGCTACGGCTCTTGCTAAACGAAAGTACCCTATGTCGAAGGGCTATCGAGGTATGTGGAGCAGGGTTCCTGACCGTGAACACCAAGCTCTCGTCAGCTCACTATCAATGCCAGGGCCATGTTCCTCACAGCAAAGAAGCGAAACTCGCTCAAGGTGGAGCAATAACATACGGAGAAGCGCTACAGAGCGTGTATGACAGACGAGAGGCTTTTTCAAATGCATATCCGTTTTCGGCTCGGATAGCCGGTCACGGAAGTGCTTTCACGTACCGACAAGGCGTTCTTTGCATTCTGCACGGTAACATTATCCGATTTTCGGATGTGCATTCCTCATCAGGGTTTTCGGAACTGGATCTTTCTACGATCATCAGTTCTCTACCAGTCTCTCCTAGTGGCTCGTCCAACAATGAGCCCAAAATTTCATTACTTCACTATAGCGATGACATCATCGCAGTTCACTATGAGCGGAAAGGGCGACCAAATAATAGCCGGATTCTGGCCATAAGCACACGCGAACACCCTCCAAAGGGTAAGAGGGTAATCAAAGACATTCCACTGGAATCCAGTTACAAACTTTTCTCGCGTCACACAGCCTCTTACCTCTATTATGGCACATACACTGGAATGGGAGATCATGGCCATCACGAGTGGGAGATCCAAGGTGTGTCTTTGGACGAAGCGCATTCTTTGTCAAAGAGGAGTCGTCCTCTTCAACTTGAAGAATTCTTCGGCACCGATATTGGCTCCACGATAGCGTTTGAGATCCACAATGGCTACTTTTACGCCCTGTCTAACCAGACGTCTTTTGACGTGGAAGAGCTTGATTGGACCTCATTTTACCACTGCATCCGTTTTCCGCTTGAACGACCGGTCAGCGAAGCCTTGGACATCAATACCCGTATCTATCGTCGACAACACTCAGAAGGCCCTATCCACGACTCTTGGACTGACCTCACCTTACAGGTAGATGAGTGTACAAATAAGCTCGTGATAGTAGAGTCTCGTCGGGAGTGGCAGAATGGTTCCAGTCGGCAGCTTAGAACTTTCTACACCTCAGAGATTAAATTTGCTCCCGAAGGCAGTTCCTCTACACCCTCAGATGATAGATCACCCGCTGCAGGGGCTGCGGACGCACCTCTGTTGCCTGCTGATGATTTACTCACGACTCTAGTGGACTCGTCTAACAATCCGCATTACGCACCACCTCAGCCCCGTTACGCCCGACACACACACCCAGAGTTTGGGCCGCAAGGCGGGAATACCCGATCTTTTATCCTAGCTAGAACCAAATTTCGCGCCTACAACTTCTCATGCAGCTCTTTCATCGACCTTGTGGAAGACGAGCGGTGCTGTGCTAATCCTAGTAACCCGTTGGCCGGTCCATGCCTTCGACTACGGATCGGCTCACGACGCCCTGCCCCACGCGTCCCTGAAGAGTGGAGTATGCATGATAAAGTTACGTTAGCAAGGGAGCAATCAATCAGCGCGCCTCTTCTCGAGGGAGACGAAAGCTATCGTTACTCGCAAATCAAGATGTGGCCTCCGCCAGCATCGACTTGTCCTTGTTCCGAGAAACTTCATCGTATACTGAATCCTAAGTTGCCATCAGGATTCAGCCATAATAAGACAATTACTGGCGTGGTCGACGAACGCAGCTTTGTCTATATGATACGACCGGGCAAGTCTTACTCGGGGGGTGATGACAACGCTTTGGGTACTATCGTCGTGGTCAGCTTCAACCGCGAGAAGCGTATTCCAAACTCGCAAATGTCTCGCATAGACAGTACCACGTGTTTTCAGGACGAGATGGAGGACCAAGTCTCTCAATCGCATTGGATGTGGAAGGCAGGGCAGTTCGCCGCTTGCCGCAAAAGAACGTGCCGGTGAGAATCTTACCTTCGAATAAGGCAAACTGATTGCGTGTCTCTGCACATTATCGAGGGACTCAATCAATCAATATTGGTTTGCGTTACTTCTGTAGTTGAACGATTTAGGAAAATAGGGATCCACGTTGCAGATTCCGGTGAAGGACCCCGCACGGATGCCTCCCTGGTAGTAAGCCTTATCCGTGATCAATAAACAGTGGCCGTCAGCTCATCGAGGCGGTATCAATATTCGCCATTTCCGCGTTAAACGACGCTATTCCCGCACATTTTGCCTCTCGTTCTTTGCAGAAGACCTCCCTCGCATGATGCTTAGTCATCCTCGCCAGGAGACGAGCTGAGAAATCGTCCAGACTAGATCCCAATCTCTTTGAGTTAAGAACAAAATATAAGGAGTACAAAGCTCAGAAGATCCGGATTGGGCAAAGAATTGGCTACAATGGACTGGAATGGCGGGACCGGAGAGATCCTAAAAGGGCAAGACGAAGGGCGATTAACGACGAAGGATACATAACTCAAACCTCTAGGCAAAATTCGACTCATTCGAGAACCACCCAAAGCCTTAATTCTTTCGTTCATCACTTTGAATACATTATTTACTCGCCACAATGAATACCAACAAGCCTTACTCGACGCGCTCCCGGTTTTCTATATCTCCTCAAGCGAACTTTGGAAATCACACGCCCAAATATTCAGGATCATGGAGACTTGGCAAATGAAGATATTCTCCTAGCCGGAAAGGACTAAGTCTCCGACTTGAGGGCTCAGGGATATCGGATGGGATGGTGTCTGCGAGTGGAAAGGGTTTTCAAGCTGGGAGAGACGCCCCATATAAGTACGAGCTCAATAAAGGGTTTCTTTTGACGCTTTGAAAGAGCTTGGGTAACCTGATAAATCGACAATAGCGTTCTCGGACAACGCCAATTGGGGCTCTCGGCGTTCTGAGAAGAGTTTGGAGAACATCTTGAAACTGCAATAAGATTCTCTGACTGCACCAAACAGGTGGTCGGTTGTGTTCCTCCTTGATGGGACTGGCACTGAATTACTGTATATTTGTTTAAGTCATGCCTTTCTGGCGACAACTCCTCGTTTTCTTGAGCATTGGAGTTGGAGGCGAGCGCTGGCTTTACAATGATCATTATCTTCGCTTTTTCTCATTCATTTCGTCCCTAATTTCCTCTAAACTAACATTCCGTTCAGTTTGACCTCCTTTTCAGCCTGGCTTCTCGGAGCCTCCTCTCCACAACCCAAAAGTCAACATCCTTTGCCCTCATCCCTCTTCCCCCACGCCAGCTCAGCAGAATCATCTATTCATCGCCGTAAGTCCCCACTTCGTATGCACCAAGTGTGCAAACAGGGCGCTCATTTACGCCCTATTGCATACCCCACGCCATAGCCACTGATATCCCACGCAAACCATACGCACTCAGCCTTGCGCGAAATATGCGAGCCATGCATCATTCACATACAGATACGCATCTTGAAACTCAAAAATATCCAAAATCTCCGCCGGAAAAGGGAGGCAATAGGATTCTGCATACTCATTTCCCGTGTGGGATCCGAACGCGATGCATACTGGATCGAGACGTCGGATCAGGCTGTAGGTGGCGGTATTGGAATCTGTGGGCCTTGTGTGTGTGGCTGAAAAGATGAGATGCGAGTGGACGCCTGAAACTGGTCTCGCATGCAGGACCAAGCACATGACCTTCCGCATTTAGGAAGTGCAGCAAAGGACCAAGGATCCCTAATCGAATACTAATCCAATTACCTCGGATCTGCATGTGTTTAGCACACAAAAAAGAAAACGAATTATAGTTCTAGGCTCTTCCTATTGGCATGCCTCAGGCTAGAAACGGTTGTTCTGCAGTTGGTCAGGCTATCCCACCGATGCCTGAATGGAGACAAGCAATCATATACGCGTTCTCTATGTTCTCTCTAAGAGGAAATGTAGGAATTTACGCAGCCGTTTCATATACCTTTTCTCATCCTTTTTCTTATTGTCCTAGTATTTGATAGAGAGACAAGAATTAAGACCCCGTATATAAGTCTAGAAAAGGATCAGATTCCTTGTCATAACTTATATAGCTCTGTTTATTTAAATCCCAATACAAAGGTCGTTCAAACACAACCCAAGCAAAAGCCCTCTTAATTCTGTACCAATGCATTTATCCCTTCAATAACTTGACTACTCATCCCATCAATTTTTTCTACCATAACCACCAACTCTATTCCCTTCCTAAAATACTCCACATGCCCAAATCTACTCAACACTGATCTCCATCAAGTTCCCTGCCTATGCAAATCCTAACCCCCTCACAAAAACAAAAAAAAAAACTTCCATTCCATTCACGCTCAAAACCTCTCACAAAGCCATCCAAAGCTCAATCACCACCAACACTCATAATCCGAATAACTAAAACCTGTTACCAGACCCAGATCTCCAGCTCCTTCGGTTCATTCTTGCCCCTAATACGCTCCTTTCCTGCCAAGCTTAATAAAAATTGGAAAGTCTCTTCGCTTAATCTGTGTCTGAGTATACGACCAGAGCGCTAAGCTAACCACCGACTCTACCCTCTCTCAAGTCTCCCACCAAAGCCCAAAAAAAAATCAAGAAGATAAAAATATACAGAAAGAAATGGGAGTGTCTTGAGCTCGACTTGACTTGAACTCGTAATACCATGAGAGCACGATATCCAGCCCACTTTTCACACCATCCGCATCTGTACTTTTCGATTTAGAAAATTCTTTAGAGCGGTTGCGGAATTGAGTTGATTGTGTGGTTTGTGATTTCGGGAGGGGGATGAGGGGCTTTGAAGGCTAGACGGAGAGGGATATGTGATGAGGGAAATAAGGTGAAGAGCTAGGCGAGGGGGGTGGAAGGGATTAGTACAAGGTCTCCATTCGTCATGGACATCTTCTGTAAAATAAAACTAGGATTCCGGCATACTAATATCCGTATAACAACCACCTGAACCCATTATATTCTCTCGCGAAACTCAAGCCCATTCTCCTGCAGCAATTCACAAATGCTAACAAGAAGCGAAATCGTAACCCCCACGTCCCCATCATGTATTTCAGAACAAAATTTCCATGCCTAAGTGTATTCCATTATCTATATACCCAATCCATTACATGCATCTACACAATTCTACATACCCCCAGTATCAAAAGAAACACGGACTAAACGATAGATGATACGTATCCCTATACCCCTAGATCCATTATAACTCCAAACAAAAGGGATATCCAATACAAGCGCTGCCAATTCCAAGGAAATAAAATGCCAAGAAAGGAGTGAGAGGAAAATCGGAATTATGTATTTACAAGAAATAGTGATAATCGAGGAGGGCGAAGAGACTGGTGGATAGGTCGAGGAAGCCGATGGAGGTTTCCGGCATTGGAAGGGCCCAAATAGGTTCGAGATTTAGGCAAAAGTTCGAAAGTAAAGGATGTGACGACCGGCTTGGGGTAGACGTTTGAGGATTCCAACAGGGCAGGAGAAGAGGAGTACTGAAAACCACATCGCTGCCAGTGACACCCTTAGATATTCGTTCACTGGCCTTTTATGGATATAGAAGGCTTCACAGCGCTAGCATTAGGCCGTCTGGAAGAGTGATCTTGACTACACTGCATCGAAATATGGTAAGGGAAAAGGTCAAGTCCCATATCGTATTTGTGGTGTGCCGGTTGCTTCTGTGTCCTGCGTGGCTTCTGGATATGGGTCCGCGAAGTCTAAATATCGTCACTGAACCCAGACTGAGAAAACATGTCATAGTTTCTCATTTGTGCCCCTTTCTTAACGCCTTGCCCAAACTGCTCCTAAACAATCCTCAGAAACCTCTAATTACGCCCTAGTCTTGATATCTTAACCACATCCCCTCATCCCCTTCGACTCTACAACTCCATCCCCTCAACATCCCTCATCAAAACCGCCATCTGCGCCCTCTTCGCCGCCTCAGCTACCAATGCATATTCATTCAAATAAGTACTCGTCTCGGCCGCGGTCTGGCCTGCTCCTTCTCGATTCGGCCGATAATCATAACCAGCAGGCCCCTGCACAGCTTGGTTCTGCTGCTGTGTCTGCTGCCCCTGCTGTTGTTGGTTTAATGAACCGAAGAATCCTTGCTGATGGGGACGGATTGTTGAGGATGACGGAAGAGGCGCTGAAGCAGTCGATGGCGTGCTGAGGTTCGAGGTGCTGCTGTAACTCTGATATGCTGAGCTAGCTGTGCTGGACAACGAGACGTGGGACTGGAGCGTTGGGAAGGCGGGTCGGATGAACGGATGGGTGGGGTTTTGTGAGGACATGTTGAGGAGCTATTGATGTAATTGTTGCTGAAGGAGTGGGGGAGTGTGTTGGACTATGGTTTGCTTTTTTTTTCTCTCGAGGTGTGGGTATGTAGAGTGGGGAGAAGGGGGTTTATGAACAAAGGTTCTGGATGGTTGAATCCGCGGTGCTAATCTGGTAGCGAGAGACGACGTTAAGTGAAGGTATTAATGGTGATAAGCTACAACAAGGGACAGATTGCTAAAGCTCTATATGCGAGTGACTTTGGCCGAATGGGGGGTTTGTATTGGAGAAGGAAGGGCATATGAAGAACGAGCGATAGGCAGATTAGGAGGCACAGCATCCGAGGCTCTTGCATAAAGGGACGACAGACGGAGTAAAGAGTTGCATCATCACTCAGGACTCTCCCGACGGGCGCTTGGGCGGTAACAAGGCGGCCAATTGGGGTTTGAAGACGGCCGAACCAGCTGCATTTCCCGCCGACGAAGCGCGAAATTTGCCTGTGACAACCCCGCCAGTGCGCAGTCGTCTCGAGGCTACCAGCCTTAGAGTAACCACACCGGAAATTTTCCAATATCGCACCCACTACACTACGGCTGAGCGAATATGCCTGTGAGTACCTCCATACTATCACCTGCCTCTTTCTGTCTCGAATATATAACTGATGCTTAACAGCTCGTCCTGATCTCGGGCTATCCCTCGTCGGGAAAAACCACTCGCTCCAACCAGCTCAAAGACTTCTTCGAATCCAAGATCACCAGCTCCACCGATGCTCGATCCAGCCGACTAAAGGTCCATCATATCAATGATCAGACGCTAGGTTTATCGCGTAATGTCTATCATACCGCACGAGCCGAGAAGGATGCGCGAGCCGAGGAGTATTCGGCCGTGAAGAGGGTCCTGTCGCGCGATGATATCGTGATTGCGGATGGAATGAACTATATCAAGGGCTTTCGGTACCAGTTGTACTGCGAGGCAAAGGCCGTCCAGACTCCGAGTTGCGTGGTCAGTACTAAGTCATCGCCCTTCGTACCAAAGACTATTCTTACATGCCCAGAGGTGCACGTAGGGACGCCCATTAAGAAGTGCCGCGAGATTAATGCGAAACTGTTGGCGGATAAGGAGACAGACGGGGGATATGAGGAGGTGGACTTTGAGAATCTGATATTCAGGTACGAGGAGCCCAATGGCATGACGAGATGGGATAGTCCGCTCTTCACCGTGCTCGACGAGGACGAGACGCCGCCGTTTGAGAAGATCTGGGAAGCATTAGTTGGGAACGATGGCAAGGTGAAACTGGTGCGGCCCAACCAGGCAACTGTACTCGTAGGTACCTCAGATGGCCCCTGAGTATCGTGAACTGACCTATGTTACAGAAGCCAGCTACCGAGCAGAATTACCTCTATGAACTCGACAAGACGACATCAGACATCCTCACGCAGATAATGACATACCAGAAGGATCATGAAGGTGAAGGTGGAGGTGAGATTGTGGTACCGGATGTGGAAAGAGCAATTGAACTCCCCGCTTCTCCAATGAGCCTTCCCCAACTGCAGCGCATCCGACGCCAATTCATAAGCTTAAACCGGCAACACAGCTTCCCCAAGGCACGCATAAAAGAAATCTTCGTCGACTACCTAAATGACCAGTATCTACGATAATCGCCACAGGATCTGCGTTGTTTAGTGGGGGCTCCCTGCAAACACCTGCATCTTCCATATAGCAAAACCTTCCCTCGGTTTTCAGATCAGAGCGGTCGACCCACATCTTCCATTGCCCCGAACCGCACACCATCACCGTTTTGAGGACCCGTCTACCTGGTGTTGCTGCAGCTTCCCGAAGGAAACGCTCGCGTGTTGCAGATGCAGCCCAGCTCGCTCCAAGCATTGGCTATTCCAGGACACGCCTGATCCTTAGCATGTCCACCTTACAACTATCCTTCTCCGATTTCTTCCGGGTTACATGTTTGATACCCCAGCTGTAGATCTCCAGGATCACTAGCTTAGCATGATTCTTTCGATAGACCTTTTTCAGTATCTGATGGCGTGACACAACACCGCCTTTCTGTTTCTTTCTCCACAAGCAAGAACGAGCTGCTGGGTGAACCTCTTCGCCTCCGCACCCCAGGAAATGGGGAACTGTTAGTGCATTTTGCGGAGCCGCCGGGGTCTGCGCGGAGTTTGCACTGTGGGAGTTCCTTGGTCTTTGGTTGGACGTCTTGGTGTTGAGGGTGAGAGCAAGGACGTTGTTTGCGGGCACCTCTCATTGGCGGAATCCAGATGTCTAAGCATCACAGATTTCCGTTTCGGGCCTATCTCAAGAAGAGAAGCGGGATTTACATCTCGGCTAATGAAATTTCTTTTCTTGAGCTCCCCCATCCATGTAAAACAAGTCGTGTGCCTCATGGAAGTCTAGACTTGCGAGATGATGTAGTGTAACCAATGATACCATTATGCATCAACATCCTACATCTGTCTTTCGTACACCCTCCTGAGATGAAGACGAGGCATCCCTTGCTTTCTGAAGCTTATGGTTGACTGCAATCTGTTTCTCAACGTCTAGATAGCAGCATTTGTCATCTCCCATCTCCATGTCTTACAATTGTACAGTTCCCAATCCTCTACATAGCCAGCCCAGAACCTTCTCTAGAATCTTCTAAACTTTGTCACGTCTTACATGCGGGGTTGGCACATCCCACCACGTGCGTCCGATCTGGCCTCAAGCCACAACAAGCAACTAACCACTGGTAATCACCGTCTAATGCTTCCACTGCGGCGGAAAGGAAATTCTAAAACTCGATATCGTGACACTCGTACGATCTGATGCTAGATATCCCCTCATTGGCCTCAACCTCAACCGCATCCTTTGTTCGAAGGATGAGTGGCTTGCTTCAGCATTCAGATCGCTCTCCAAATAGTGTGAGAAACGCGGGCGAGAAAAGAAACGGCTACCGAGACTTCTCCGGTTATAGAGACGCTAAAATATCGGTGCGATATCGCTGCGAGAATTGTGGAAACGGGTGCTGCCGGGTCCATTCGGTTTCAAGCTTTCGGGTTTGCGTGATACGTACGGAGATACCGGATGACGGGAATTTTGCTTGTGCGCGGAATTTGATCTTGGGTGCTGGATGCAGGCCAGCAGGAGCTTGATTCAGAATCTGGAGAGTACTTCTGGGAAGATGAACAAGCGGGGAAGGATGGAGCGAAATGGAAGAGATGTGATTGGCTCCGAGGAGCTTGACGTTTTTGATGCACCGCAGAGAGCTAAAAGATGTTGTGTTGAGCTAGATGTACTAAAGTAAGGGGAGTAGCTTGGAAGGTCACGCGAGAAAAGAAACATGTCGAAGATCGTGAAGTAGATGCTCGTTGATTCCATAGTTACAGAGTTACTACAATACCCCCATCCAAACCCTTCCCATACTATCCAATGAGCCCAAGCTGTGCAGATCCAAGTCCTCCACAAGATGTCGTAAAAAAATGGTTGAGAGAATCGTATGTAACTACTCCCATCTGGGATATCGAATGGAATGTTTCAGTAAGGATCGGACGCCCAGGAGGCAAAAATCTCTACGAAAAGCGTAATTTTAGGGCATTGCGCTCGCAATTAGCGAGATTCGTGGTATCTCTGAATCGAAAGTCCAAGATTAAACGAAAAGACAGACTAGCCAAAAGCACATTGATAAAAGAGCCCAAGGGAAATTGTGAAAGCGAAAGAAAGCCAACCCAATCCGACTCCTCAACCCCTTATAAACCCAATTTCCTAGGAAATTTACCCAGAGAATCCACTCCAAAAGTTGTGTAACAAGAATCAGACCAGTCCTATCCAGTACACTGGTATATCCATCATATCGCGTAATTTTTCTTCTCATCATTCGTGGTCTTACAGGCCAAAATTTCCATCTAAACCGGTCAGTCCGATGCCGCTGTTGGGCGTGCTCATATCCGGGATCATGATTCCTTGGTAAACCCTGTCGTTTCCCGGTGTGGATCCAAAATCGCCGCAGTTGCCAAATTCCTCACCGCTCGTCAAACTTTCGTCACTGAAGCTGAGAACGCTTTGTGGTGGCGCCTGGTCCGTGTATCCCCCCCAGTTCCAAACGCTAGGTGACCATGTCAGGTGAGTATCTGCACCGGCGGAAAGTGGGGGGCAATCAAGGAGAGCGTCAGCTGGGGGACCACCGTAGATTGTGTCATAGATATTTGTCTGACCGTTGTCGAGGCTTGACAGGAGGCGTTCCCAGTCGG
This sequence comes from Zopfia rhizophila CBS 207.26, assembly GCA_010093925.1. Lineage (NCBI taxonomy): Eukaryota > Fungi > Ascomycota > Dothideomycetes > Zopfiaceae > Zopfia > Zopfia rhizophila. Next base: position 325,507 of record ML994650.1, read on the forward strand.
ATGGCGAAACCTCAGTCTTCCCGCAGGAGTTGTTTCCAAAGGGGTAGTTTGCAAGTGGGTCAGGACCGAAGGATAGGTAGTCAATGTTTGGGTTCTGGCGGATCGCATTGCTGGCACGGCGTTTGGTGTAGAGCGACAGTGACGCACGATGAGACAAGGGGCTAAGTGTAGGTTCCGAGCGGGCAGCAGGTGGTTCAGAGCGGATGGAGGACAAGCTGGTTGAAGACTGGTTGCCGTGGTGACCCATGGAAGGTGAAATGGCTGGGAGTGTAGCACGGCGGGGCTCCTTCGCATCCTGGCGATTGGCCTTTGAAACTACAGGAGAAAATCGCGCCGCGATTGCCTTGAGTGACTTTTGAGTAGCTCTAAAGGTGTCCATGGGTGCACCCATGCTTCCTTCAGAGTTATGTCGGGAAATAGCCGGTGGTGAGATCTGGTCCGCACGGGGAATGGATATCATGGAACAACCGACACGGCGGAACTCGAGGGCACCAGCGGCGGTACCACGCTCGAGCATCTCAATAACGGCGCAGATAAGACGGTTACAATCCTTGATCAGTTTGCCATCGCGATCTAGATCTAGGGTTTGGAAGAGGAGGCCAAATCCAGCTTGCACGAGCACTTCATTTCGGTTGAGGCAGAACGAGAAACTCAGTTTGCGTTCATCGAGAAGTTGAATGATTTGGATGATGTGTTTGCAGGCATCACCAACCGCAACCATTGCCGACGAGCCCTTGTCGCCAAGGTTCGCAACGACAGCTGGGCGATAGATGAGAGAACAAATGTGGTGATACGCCAAGGACTAAGCCTTGTTAGTTCTTGCACTGAGCCATTTGGTTTGGAAAAGGTACATACCAAGATTGGCGACCTACTGCTGGTCACATTCGTACTAGGCTTGTCTTGTTGGAAGGTGAGCTTCAGATGGGGGGCTAGGTTGTTGGACCAGTCCTCCAGTTCGTCGGCAAGAGAAGCCATCGTGCGGAAGGAAATTTCATGCGAGGCAGACGCGGGGTACAGCTCTGCAAGTACCTTTGACAGGATGCGCGAAATACGGAAAAGTGCCAGGGCGCTTGAAAGCTTGGTGAACTCTCCTGGAAGGGTTGGGAGGAATCCCTTCTCAGTGACGTATTCATCGTCGGCATCAACGGGATATTCGCAGTGAACATCCTCCTCCTTGAGTAATTTGGGAAGGCCAAGATGCGCGGCAGACAGGCTGCGAGGTATTAGAGAGGCGACAGGGAATTATCGAAACTTTGATACTCACCAGTCAACTGTGTAGAGGGACCAGAAGACCTTCTTCCTGGTTTCGCTTGTCAAAGCTCCGAGAGCAAACCGTTTTTGGGACTGATGCAGGCCGAGACGCTGAGAAAGGCTGACGGCCAAACCCTTGTACTTAAGAAGTCGAGCATAATCAGCCTTCAATAGGCAGTAGATCTGCGCGAGGACCAGGCATTGCAATGTTGCGACGTCATTGTCCATCAAGAAACTCTCAAGAGCGCTCTGCCACTGTGCTTCAAAGGACTCGACGTCTTGACCATCGCGAGGCTTGTGCGTGTCAGTAGGAAGTATGCCGTGTAACAGAAGGTGGGTACATACATCGCTAGACAGTGCAGCAATGCCGAACACAAGATTGAGGTTGGCAATTGACTTCTTGTCAACCATAGTATCGGGATTTGCAACGTACTGCTCGTAGAGCGAAAGAAAGGTCGGCCGGTGGAGGATTGGGAACAATGGAGCCCACTCTTGGAAGAAGATGTTGATCATCTGGTCAGACACCAGACGAGGAGGTGCCTTGTACGAGACGATGCGTCCTGACAGGCGCGACGCGGATGCTTTGGATCCGGCACCGAAGAATACATTTGAGTTGACGTCTGAGCCGGACCTGCCAGTCTCTTGTGCTTTTTGCTTGAACGACTCTGCGGATTATTAGACCCAAAAGAAGAAAAGAACAAAATGATGCAAATTATCCTACCAATAAGAGTTCGTCCACTAGAAGTTCCTGCGAAATATGTGTCACAGTTGTCATCGTCGAAGAGAAGAGGCGATTGCTGAATCTTGAACACGTCCTTATCCTGCGACTCTTCTCGATGGTCAGAAATCGGCGGAGACGCGGATGAGCGTCTTGGTGAAGGGTTTCCTTGAGGGGAATGGGAATGTATCCTCGATAGCATGTCGATCTTCTCGTCCTTCTCGTCCAACAGCTCCTTCAACTCCCGCACCTCTGCCTCCAACGACCTCACTCGCTCCTCCAGCGACTCGGTGTACCCACGAGGAAAAGCGCGTCGACTGAGCTTGTCGCTGGTCTTGCATTCAAATCCAACATTCACGCATTGCGTGCAGCTTGGTCGAATGCCGTCGCACCTGATCTTTTTGGAGCGACATCGATCGCAGGCTTGGGCAATGCGAGTCTGGGCACTGGACCCAACCTTTATAACCTTCATAGGAAGTATTCCAGGCATGTTGGCGGTAGTGCTCTGGCGTGCGCAGTGTTCAAAGCGAGCTTTCTTCTGTTCTTAGGCCCCGAAGGGAAACACGGCTAAATCGAGCAGATGACAGTTTCAACCATTCGGATGTGTCGGGGTTCGCAGTTGCTCCTGTATCTTGAACGGTGTTGAGGTATAGGAGTGAGGTGTGGCGGTGACAGTAAGGCGGATGCCGGTGGGCCTTGAGTACATAAAATGGTCCAAAGGGCGATGGAGTTGTGTGGGTGGCAGCAGTCGCGGGCTGGGGCAGGAGAAGTAAGATGGCAAGAAACGAGCGAGATGGTGCGCATTCACGCCTTGCCCTTGGCGGCCATAGCGTTCTCTGGGGCATTTCTGCGGACGGCGATGCGGGGAAATAGACCAGTGGCAGGGTAGACAAGGGGAGATCAAGCCCTGAAAAAATGCCAGCATGCCAACAAGGCTAATCATGCTGGACTTGGATACCCCGGCCTCGAGCAATATGGCCTTGGTCTGCTGCCACGCCTCCGTTCCTTTTTCGTGCTCCTTCGCCACTAATCCTGTCCTGTGCGATCAACAGCGAGGGTCTGAGCGCTTCTTCTCAACAATCTGTCTTGTTGCCCCCCATCACTTGTCAAGCTACACCATCCTTTTGAAGCGTCCGCGATGCGTGTGCTGCCGCACTCACGTCGCTACACATGGTGTTGCGGGGTGACCTGCTCCTCTAGCTGGAGATCAGCCCGGTTACGATGATTGCTTGCGTTGTGGCACACATTTCTAACGTCGAGCCAGACGACCAAAACCGTCAACAGCGGCAGGCCATTGAGGAATTGCTCTATCTGACAGCATCCCTCATCCGACGAGGGTGTGGACAGGGCAATGATCTGCCAAGAGATGCTCTCTGGCTGTTCCTGCTTGCTGACCATATGACTTCGTCGCCGCGAATCTACTCTAGGTGCCACAAAAGCGATTGTTTATATTGCATGCTTGATAGTTGCTAAAGCACATCACTGCTGGTCTAGGCCGGAGCTAATTTATCGCCCTTCTCGAAGCCGGAGAAGACGAACAGTTGGCCATGGCCCTGGTCGATGATGGACATGCGGCGTGATCACTCGATCCTGCCCACTCGTTTGCGCCATGGGGTCCAAATATGGAGTACATGGAGTAGCGAAAATCTGGGCAACGCTGCTCGTCCAGCACTGACTGCGGCCAAGCCAAAAAGTTTTGCGGGATAATTTTTGATCAACAGCATCCTGTATTCGCTCGACTGAGGGCAATGATCAAAAATTATCCAGGAGCATTTGGTTGATTGCGCATGTAGATGTCCATGTGTATATAGTTGGATAAACACCGTATAGCTTCTTCCGGATCTCCGGACAGATGAGCCGTCTTACTTTGATATCATCTGCGCCCATATAGGAAAATCTTGTGTTGTTCAACTTCAACAATTTTTTTGAAATGGCACTCTCAGTTGCGCCATTTCCTGGTTCAGGTCTGTGCCTGACTGGTTACTGCCGGCAGTAGCGCAGAGAACCACAAGCGATTTTAACAGTCGCTAAAGAAACAAGACCACTTGACTGGCGGTTGGGACGCTTACACAGGAATCACGATGCCTGTCAGATGTTCCTGGCAGCTTCCCAAGAAGTTGAGCTTACAAAGTGGTGGAGTTGAAGTAGATTAATAGGTTGCACCACCACATGTGCCCCACATGTTACTTTCATCTGCGTCAAAGGTTGGGCGCCCTGGGGCATAGTAGCACAACTTACATGAGCAATGGAGGATATCTCTGTACGATTCTCCTCATATCGTTGGCTTAGCTGAAGTCCACGTCTTCGTCGTTGGCCTCCTCTTCTAAAAGGCCGAGATAACGTCTTACGATATCCGATTCAAATAGTGACGCCTTCTGTTTACGAACAGTTACATCAGTGAGATAATTTGAGCGGTGGTTGGAGTTTGAAGGAGCAGGTGGAGGCGTTGCGGGAAGAAGCGAAGATCTGTGGCTGGCAGGATGACGAACTATGAAAAAACTTACCTGATCTTCAAAATCAGTCCTTGCCTTCTTCAACATCTCGGATTCAAGGGTGCGAAGTCGCCTCGCAAGCTGCCACGGTGTCTCTCTGATGGAAAGATCTCGTTTAGGAACCCCTATATCTTGTAAAGCCTGAAGTTGACTCTCAACTCTACCCTGCAATATGACTACGGCTCGGAGACGATAGACATCCCACAATGGATCCTGTTGGAGGAGATCCCGAAGCTTAGAGGTGTCATTCAATTCTTGATCTTTCCAGAATGCTTCTATTTCCCTCTCTCCGTCAATAGTCTGTCTCAGCTTAAAGCCGAGACCATCTTCTTCGTTAATAGCGACCAACCACACAAAGTCACTCTCCCAAGCAGTCCGGTCATGCTTCTCAAAGATGCGAAATCCTGGAGCGGCGTTGGTGACGGCTATCTTAGCTGGCCGCAAAGGATCATCATCGGGAATATCAAGATCGAGAAACATTGCCCTTGCTGACATGATAGTGTCCTCAAGAAAGCCATACGAGAAGATGTTCTCACAGGCCCCTTTGTCATCGCCGTACCTATAACACGTAAGCGTGATGCAGGGAATATTTTGAAGGATTCAGTTCTACTCACGTTATTGTAATCTCACCGTCTTTCTTGATATCCTTCGTATCGCGCAACAGCAACAGGCCATTGCCACTGCCATCAGTCTCGTAAAGCGCAGCCGTAGCATCACCAGATGCATGATTAGCCATATCCACACAAGGAACCATGCAGTCCCCCACTCCTGGGAACTCCAAGGCGCGCGAACGGTACATGGCGTCGACCCGCATCCAATCCTCAAAATTTATTAGTCCCCTTTCATCATCCCACCAGTACTTTGCACACCAGTCGATATGTTCGGTGGCCGCTCGCACTGATTCATATTCGCGGAGTAAACTATTTAGTTTCGCGCGAACCGCTGGTCTGAGTGTTGTTCCTACTAGAAGCTCTTGTTCCTCCTCAGTCCAAAAAGTGGGTAACAGCTCGTCCGGAAGAAATTTGATATACCTGAGCATTGGTTAAGCATTGCAATGCATGCAGAACAAGTGAACAATACTCGTTTAGAGGGCTAAGCACCCCTACATCTTTTATGTCTGGACAGCAGATGGTAGCTTGCATGAGCAGAAATATCAACACGGCACCCCGAGTTGTCTTCCATATGCGTTAGCTTGCGTCTGTAATGTTGATAGAGGTGGACCCTCACGCGTCCGAAGTCTCCCACAGCATCAAGAACTTCCCGCAGATGTTGATCTGATTTCGCGAATAGTTCAATGTTCTGACGGGATACGATGAGCTCCTTTGGCACCACCATTAGGGCATCTTCTTTCCCACCAGAAAGATCCCGCTTTGCAATGACAGTCGAGCCTTGATGCTCTAAGCCTGGCATTGGCCCCACCCTGATACCGTTGAACGTGACACCATTGAATTTGGCCCAAGTAGGTAATGCATTAATGGGTCGTCTGAGCCAGCCCTCGGCCCTCCCCATTCTGATCATCCTTTATAAGAGGCAGAGAGTTTGTCTGGTGTGCTGCATAAATCAGTTCTGACCTTCTCAAGCAAACAATTGGGGAGAGACTCCAAGGTATGGTACGAGCTGTAATATGTATGTTGAACGAGAACACAAGGAGGTGACCGATTTTTGAGAGCTAATTATAAGTGTGTGGTCGGGATTTTTAGCTGTGCAGTGAACTGTTCTGAATGGATGCAGTATCAAAGTCCGTCAGGATACTTTCGAAACGGTGACGCAAGTTCCAAAAACTAACAATCACATGTCGAGAATGGGAGGCTCACCTGCAGGCTGGGCAGCCCAAACAAAGTGGTGAATGGATGTTGTGGTGTTCGGTCTCGAAACCCTGTGCACAACAACCAGAACGCAGGGGCCTTTCCGCCTAATCCCACTCGGGCTTAGCGTTGTTGTGGTGATGTTTTGCTTAACAACAATCTTAAATCATCCCATCTCTCACAACACTCAACATCCCACTGCATCTTTACAGTTATTCCTTTACTGCAGCGGACTGACAGTCAGACGGCGCAGGGCGACCACAACAATAGCCTCAATCACCACTATCCACACCCCCATCTCTCACCGCCGCCCGTTTTCGACACCCAAATACTGTTTTAAATCGTCCCTATTCCTCCCCTTGACTTATACAAACCAAAGTCGGTCGCTCTTGAGGTGCTAATAGGATACCGTGGTCGCGCTTGCTGGCTATCTATCTGCGCGGTTGACAGAAGCCGAAATGCCTCCTGCCACAGCGACTAGCTATGGGCAGGTTATCGAGTACATCCAAGGTATTTACCAAACCATTGAGACAACTGAGATCCCGAGTCCTGACACATCTACTTCAGACCGACTCTACCTGGCTTCATATACGCATCCACCCGATGCGCATACTCCTTTCCCGTATCCTCGACAGTCTCGCTCTCCAACCAAACGGTCAAGCAAAGCGCAGCCCGGTCCTACCGCAGCCGGCCCGAAGGTTCACCCGCCTGTTTACTTCACAATTGATAAGACTCTCTTATACAATGCTTTCCATGCCGATTTTGGCCCATTGCACATTGGCCACCTCTACCGCTTTGCGGTCCAGCTGCATGAAGTATTAGGGGATCCAGCAAATGAAGAACGAGGAGTGGTATTCTGGAGCAACGCAGACTCAAGGAGTGCGTCCACTTCCAACTCATCCATTTAAGATGCAATTGCTCACACTGGTGTAGGTCGCGCGAATGCTGCTTGCATATTGGCTTGCTACATGGTCCTTATCCAGTCTTGGCCACCTCATCTTGCCCTTGCGCCAATAGCGCAGATGGACCCACCATGCATGCCCTTCAGGGATGCAGGCTACAGCCAAGCAGACTATGTCCTCAATATTCAAGATGTGGTCTACGGTGTATGGAAAGCAAAAGAAGAAGGACTTTGCGGGTTAAAGGAGTTCAGTCTGGAAGAGTACGTTTTTTTCCTACATTTTGTTGCAGTTACTAACAATTACAGGTACGAGAAATATGAACGGGTCGATATGGGAGATTTCAACTGGGTCACCCCAAATTTCCTGGCCTTTGCCTCACCGCAGCATCAACCGACTCACGTGATCCCCCCTTCATCGCCCATGTATTCCACTCTGCCTACGAACATCGCGGAGGTCCAGCGGTCATCTCTCCCAACGCCCCTTAAGAATGTGCTGTCGCATTTCTCAGCAAGGAACATTGGTCTAGTGGTTCGGCTCAACTCCGAGCTATACTCTTCATCATACTTCACGGCCCTCGGCATCCAACATTTGGATATGATCTTCGATGACGGTACTTGCCCTCCTCTCTCACTTGTGAAGAAGTTCATCAATCTTGCCCACGAAATGATCACCGTACGGAAGAGGGGCATCGCCGTACACTGCAAGGCTGGATTAGGTCGCACTGGGTGTCTTATCGGAGCATATCTTATTTACAGGCACGCCTTTACCGCCAACGAAATCATCGCATACATGCGATTTATGCGCCCTGGCATGGTCGTCGGCCCCCAACAGCACTGGCTCCATCTTAACCAGGGCACTTTCCGAGAATGGTGGCACGAGGACACGATGAAGGCCAAACTTACTGAGATAATGCCCGCCACACCTACAAGGTCCCACAGGCAACGTCTTGCGAGCAACGGTCAGACGTTCACACCTCCAAATGGCTCTCAGAAGCGCTCTGCTCTCGGTGAGATCGAGTCTAACGAACGGAATAACACAGGCAGCTCTTCTCTCGGTATTCAGGAAGATAATCTTCCAGCACCAACTCCCGGTCAGCCACGTAAGACCAGCAAGCTCTATGGCGGTGGAACAAGCAGGCACTCTCCACATCGGGTCAATGAGAATGAGCCATTTGTAAAGCCGGATAGCGAAGTGGTGACTATGAAACGCTTAACTCAGGGCGAATCAGAAAGTGAAGAAGAATTCCAAATGCGCGTCGCGTTAGCCAGAAAGAGCGCATCACGATCACCGAACCCGAAGGACAAGCGGCGAGCAATCAGCTGCACGACCACTACCTCAACTACCATGACTACATGGAATTTAGCTGGTGGCGAGAGCGACGTTGAAAATCAAGGGTTGGGTGGTACTCGACCGAAGACTCCTGCGCGAGAGAAGAGTGGAAGTGGACGTAGCGACATCAGCGTGGGCAAGACTCGGGCCAGCCCTACTCGACGAAGCACGGAGAGCAAGAGCGGCGTAAGGAAGACTAGCGGAAGAGTTGGCAGCGTTGGGAACACATCGATGGTCCGCCCAAAATCATAGAATATGTCATGAGAACTGGTATCTGGTCACCCTTTGCATCATCACTCTGAAGTTCCATTTGATCTTCCTGGCATTGATGGCGTACTTGGGTTTCGAAAACTTCGTCACGAACTTTTCGTATTCTCTTCGATCGGTTTCGAATCACCTGAGCCGTAGTCGCTGACTTTTGTCCGCTATGTCCTTTCATCTTGTCGATGTCCTCCGGTCATGTGTTATATATTTTCCTCGTGCCCGGGGGTCTGCAGAGTGGGCGTTCTAGGCCGGTGTGGATAATGGGTTGGGCTATCGTATTTTGGTTTTTTGGGTGTGGGTGGCATTCTCTTTTCTCTCTTTTTTTTCATTTTCTTCTTTTTTCTACATCCGATTTTTCTGCTCTGCCTCCCAGTGCTTTTGTGCTTCAGCGATAGATGATGGGTATGAAATCAATGACAGCGTAGACTTAATCGTTCGCCTAGTGCACCGTGAGGTACATCTCTCTCCCAACAAAGCCTCGATGAATCTCAATACATTGGTCATTCAATACTTCACCGTTGCAAAAATCTTCTGAAACCAACCAATCGCCTGCGCCTCTGCCTGCATTCCCCTCTCATTCTTCACTAGATCTATTTGACTCCCTCTCACCGCAAACCCATGCCTCGCATCCTCATACTATATAGCTTCATGCTCACCCTCACCTTTCTCCGTCTTCGCCCTTAGAACAGCTTCCGTCCTATCAACCTGGCTCTTCGGATACCGCTTATCCAACTCTTCCGCTACAATACTAGTAGGTATCTTCACCTTCTGTATATCATCAGGAATACTAAGTTGAGAGGGATGCGCAGTATATGCAGCATCCACTAATGGCTTTCCATTTTCCTACTTTTCATCCCATGCGAGGATCGTGGTCCATTTCCTGTCCCAGTAAAAGCCGGCCACGCCAACAGGGAGGTGCGCGGGCTGGTGTTGGAGGAGTGCGTGGAAGGAATTGAAGATTTGGGGACCGGTGATGGAGGGCCTAGTGAAGAGGCGGAAGAGGACGGTGTAGCGAATGCAGCGCAGTACGGGAGGTACCATAAGGCTGTGAGACCCCCGGCGTCGATAGCGTGGCTGGATATGATTAGTTCTAGGGGGTGTGGCGTAGCTTGGAATCTATTTAATATTTTGATGATGGTGGATGACTCTGAAAGAGGGTTGTAATAATAATTGAGTCAAGTGAATGCGCTGGCAGTTTGAGAGAGTTTGTATCAACTAAAACAATGTAATAGAGAATGAACGGACTATCCATAAACTCAGGAAGATACGCAAGAAACTCTCCTTTCTTTGCATAGTTATCTGCGAGGATCCTACGAGTTTGGCAATGTCCAGCCAAAAACACCCGGAATTATTACGATGACACCCTTTGGCGATACTCCTTCAGGTGGGCTTGCAACATACCATTTCAAGCCATGAATCTCCGTCACTCTTCCGGTAGGGGTCCCTTGGCGGATTTCTCCTGCTGCACAGCATTGACTGGGCATTTTGGATCGTTGGTGATGGGACTGGCGGTTTTGGGTGGGAGGGAGTCGTGAGGGTGGTATAAGAGAAATAAAAGGACAACGGTCTTCGTTATATACATTCTCAAATACTTACAATGCAGACCCTAGAGCCCAATCCAAGCACTGCATGTATGAGGGAAGCTGGAATGCTGGATGTGGATGCATTTTGGTCGGATTAGGCATTACATCGTCAGCCAATCAGATGCAGAGTCGCATTCCGATTGCGCAATCGCCGAACAAAAAGACCTAACTCCGTTCGAGCTTCTCGAAGCTTGCATCAACGACGGCGCGAATAATTGAGAAGTCACAGCAATGGTAGGCTCCGATATTAGCTCGAATAGGACGAAACGAGTGTTGACGAGTTTCAGGTTCACGCAGAGGCGTCAACGTTCGCTGAAGGCCTCACCAAGTGTGAGGTTTACATGCAAGTCTTTGAACAAGCGAAAGCTCTGTTCGTAGGCCAGAGGAACTGGGTGAGCAATCTTCTCTCCTTCTGGATGTTATCTAGAGTACAAGAACAGGTACTGACGAAGCCAACAGGTCTGGTGATCCTCCCAACAGCTCCCCCGGATCCAAACCAACTTGCTAACGCACTCAAGCAAGTAACCTCTCAAACTTCACCTCTCTCCTCTACCACGCCCTCCATTCACTCCCCTCACCCTCAAGCGCAACGAACTGGTGCGGCTTCTACGTCGTAGATCCCAAGAACCCAAACCAATTGATCCTAGGTCCCTTTCAAGGACATGTCGCGTGCCAGACGATTGCGTTCGGGAAGGGCGTATGTGGAACTGCCGCACAAACAAAGACAACGCAGCTAGTGGAAGACGTGACGAAGTTTCCGGGGCATATTGCATGTGATGTGGCTAGTAAGAGTGAGATTGTTGTTCCGGTAGTGCAGAGTGGGAAGGTTAGTTGTTCCCCGATTATTAGAGTATATGGGATGGATTGTTGATAATGATGTATTTAGCTCGTTGCGATTATCGATATTGATTGTGCTAAGCTTTCGGGCTTCAGCTTGGAGGATCAGGTTGCGTTGGAGACTCTGGCTGAGCTACTTGCTATATCGTGCGATTTCTGATATCCCTGTAGTTCAAAGTCATTGTTGAAGCAGTTGCGTGATCAGCAGACACTATATTCAGATCTTTGACAGACTAACCATCATATTGAAGGCTTGTCGAGAAGTTGTAATGGGACCTAAGTCGATATGATTAATCGCTAGATTGAAGCCAAGCACGGCTTAGCTTCATCGCCTCTCCTCAGCGTCTGCCACCTATGTCATCCCCAGACACACGCGAAGGCCAACAAACCCTTCATGAAAATGGTGCAGAGTGGACAGAAGAATTAGCACCAATCACGTCACGAGATGTTTCGTACCGCCACTGTCTCCGCTCCGCCCCTTGTTTGAAGTGGGCGGTGCAATTCTTGGCTTCCTTTCGTAGAATGTTTAATGCGAGAGATGCGAAGAGTCCGCCCCGCCAGGCTGAACTGAAGATGCCTGGCTTGGCGGATCGAACCAATCAGGGTTCATTTCTTTCCCGTTGTGTCTGTTTGTCAGTTTGTTATTCGCGCACGTTTTCTCTTTTCGGTATTTTGATTGCCTCAAGATATGTGGCGCTGAAGTATGAAGTTTGAGGCTACAGAGGAGTTGAAATAGATAGACTAGAGGTCCTGTCGAAGTGAATATTTAAATGCTTTGAGATACCCAGTTCTCCTAAACATCAGAAGCCTTTCAAGATCAGCACTTCCTCTTTGTGATACCCAATACATTCACTTCCAGTCGATTATATTACCATCACTTCATTCCTTCGAGATATTTCGAAACTACAAAACACAAATCTCCCATCAAGATGTCCACTGCAGTCGCGATGCAGGACATGCACCAACCGCATGTAAATATTCAAGAGACGGGCGTACTCCGACATCGACCGGTGTCAAAAGGAGACACGAGACACACCGCCCCAACACAGGAACAGGATAACTGGCTTATGAGCCTTCACGATACCGCCGGCTCGACTCTCCCCCTTGATACTCAGTCCTTCCGACCTACGACCACCTACTGGGTAACACCGCACGGGATGCTGACGAAGGAGATCAAGATTCTCGATCTCACCCACGACCTCGATCTTCCCTATACCGGCATGACAGACGCATATAAGGCTCACGTTAAAACAACGTTGAAAGACCACTCCTTCTCGCCCGTCTTCACTGTTCACAGGGGCAACTGGATTGGCTTGAAGAATTACATCACCGATAACCAAGACAAGAGAATAGCCGACTGGAAGCACCCATGGCACTCTTGTGGTGAAGCAGTCCTAACCTTCCCCGACAATTCCGAGCATTCTGCTCATCCGATCTCGTTGACAAACAAGCGCTGGGGTTTCCGCACCGAGGCCTTCACCGTCAATTCAGTTCAGTTCTTCTGGGAGATGGACAGTATATGGCACTCACACAATATGACTCTCTACAAAGTCTTTGGCTCGGGGGATAATGAGAGGAAAGTCGAGGTTGGGAAGTATGCGCAGAAATGGTGGGGTGGGTTTGTTACGGGGGGAACACTTGTGGTGGATGAGAAGGAGGTGGATGGTCTTGTGGCGTGCTTGACGTTGGTGGTGGTTTTGAAGAAGAAGAGGCAGAGGGCGGCTGAGAGACACGGGGGTGGTGGGGGAGGGGGAGGTGGAAGCTAGGGGAGTTTGGAAGAGGGACTGGTTTTTGAAGGGTTGCATGGGGCCTGGGGAGCTTGGTTTTGAATGGTTAATTTATTTCAAGCGTGTGCATTAGTTTTACTTGCAAGGGATACAAATACTAGTTTCATATAGATATCTATATTTCTCAGTGCCCACCGTCTTGATGTAGCAGACGCTACTCTGGACTTTACCTTATACCTTACTATACACCATTATTCTCGTCAATATGCCTCTAGTAATGTACCTTTCCTGGCTCTTCAAACTATGCTGTTGGTGACACCACGTCATATACAGAATTCGTGGAAGCTTGTTGTCGACGGTACACTTTTACCGCACTACTTTGCCTATGCTCTGAATTACTACTTTGTTTTCACATAGTGCTCCACTAATTAAATTATTTTTTTATTATGTGATAGAAGACGGTGTAAGGATCACATTGGAACCTTTCGATCCAACTCAAGTCATCCAGATTCAAGTTATGATTAACATCTTGCCTATCTTTCAAATTATGACTTACCCGCATCTTTTCAAATTTCACTTCCACATTCCCCCTCCCACTGACTCATAACTTTATTATCTAAGTATCTAGATCTAATCTTATAAAGCCTCTATACTCATAATTACAGATGGAGTAGAGATAAAAGTAGAGCGCTAGAGGTGATGTAGTTTCTAGGGGAAGTCCAGGCATGCCACTTTTTGTACGCCCTGCGTGGCCCCTCTATTAAGGCAGTGTGACTGAGCTATGCTCATGATACTATACTCATCCTTCCCAGATTTAACACCCACTTCCCACCACCCAAATATACCATGTCTTTATCGTTCTCCTTCGGCGGAACAATTGGGATCCGTTCACTTCTTAAATCCACACTTCGAGATGCGGTATTCTCAATCCGATCAGAATAATAATCCGAGGCGAGCCTCATCCAAGGAGGTTCTATCGGATCTACCTTCGCAAGAGCCTTATTTAACCTTTCAAAAATCTGCGGCGGATACTCACTATTCAATCACCGATGAATATTCACTCAGACATGAATCGAGCGATCATATCAGCACAGAGATCGTACCATAATATACACATTCTATATAATCTGTTCTGTTAAGAGTTCTGTAGAACATCATGTCCTACATAACGCGTGTTAGTAAATCGTGATAGTTTTATTGGTGTATTAACCCCGGGTTGTTACATCAGCTTGATAGGCCCTTAACTTCATCTCCTCGGCAACATACGCACAATTCGTTCGCGAATCTATCAAACTTCATCAAATATTATTATATTTTATCTTGGAATATCTGGAAACTTTAGTCGTCGTCGTCAGAAGTAGGTTGCACGCCCTACTAAGCGCCAGAGGGTGATCGAAGACGAAGATGATGACTCTCGCTCATGGCCCTTGACGTTCTCTCTTTCCCAGCTATGAGCGTCGAATCAGAGCGTATTTTCAGCTTTGCAGGGCTCCTCATCACCGACCGCCGCACGCGTATGAAATCCAACGTTATTGAAGCCAGTATGCGCCTCGATTCGTGGATTAGCAGAGGGTTTGTTGAAATCGGCGACTACTCGAAGGCCGTAACAGCTTAGATGTTAGATGATGAGGGCGGCGGTGAGGGTAACAACGAGGTTGAAGAGACAGTTGACGGCAACGACGAGGACCGTTGCCAAGAAGGCCCTGGTGATGAACCAGATGATGAGGGCCAACTCTTTATTGACGACTACACTCCTCCACCAAGTCAGCTCTTTTACTCAGGTGGACTGGAATGACAAGAGAGGAATGTTGATATGGTGTCGGTGCAAAACATGGTATGTAAGTAGGGGCTACACTTTGCTAAACATCTGTTCCAGGTTCAACGATTTGCCATCTGAACACTTAGTGACGACAAAACTCAGCTTTAGACTTTCCGAGGACAATGTGTCAACATCGTGTTTGGCAGAACTTGGGTTGATATACGACGATAATTTAAGCAGTCTGTCAGTATAGAATAGGCCTGACAGCTTGCTAACTCAGTTTCAGTAGAATGGAATATGTTCTATAGAACGCATTACAGTAGAATCTGTTCATTCTAGTACAATGTCTGTATCAGCAAGGAAAACCCGGATTTTATGAAGTCTGTGTGTTCTCGTATACGAACTTAACTTTCTCGGTCCTTAAAAGCTTGATGAAAATATTCGGTGGATCGTCGGGATCATCGCCATTGTTCAACTTGTCTGCGAAAATAGAGGTAATGATGTCCTTAAACAAAACATACTAGATCTTTTTCCCAGCATCCATAGCCATAAATGACTATCATAATCAATCTTCGTCCTCTCACACAATTTTCGATTGTCCTGGAATACAGTTTGTAACTTGGAAAACAGCTCGAATTTGCTATATATTATGCGGGAATAATATCATTCAGCGTATATGGACAATAGGTAAAGGTCAGGGAGTACTAGGGGGATGGCACCGTTTTTGATATTCTTAAAAGCTGATCGGAAGTATAAGGATGTGGATATGAGAGGGCAGATGTGGATTTGATGGGATGCGGTGCTGTCAGCGGCCCAGGGGTTGACGGCTTTTTGATGTTGACGGTTATGACGGGATCGATGATTGGAGGCCGAGTTCCGGTCTGAGAATATCCATTTTGAAGCGGGATGTGCGGTTGTGATTTGTTTAGGGGTTAGACGGGATGAGAAGGGTAGCCGTTCGGATGGTATGGTGAAAGAGAAAGGATTTTATTAAGATTTTTATAGGGGAAGACGGATCGCTAATTTGGGAAAGCGCTTCATAGTTGCTATGTAATGGATTTGGCTGCGCATTGGTTAGAAAGTAAATTAGAAGGTAAGGTGTATTGTGTTCATACAACACACAATCCAGTACACCTCCAAGGAATCTATAAGTGTTTTCAGCGATCAAAAAACCATACTTCAGGAATATAATATTGCATTGTAATGGAACTGAGATCACTGGGGCCGAAAATGTGCTGTAGTTGGATCCTGGCACGCAGGGGTATAGAAAAAGTGGTATACCAAACACGACTGGGGATTTTATCTTCCCCCTTCCTGTTCATTAATGCCCTATAGTGGCGAAGGTCTTGGCGGTACAACCATTTCCCGGGCCTACAAATTGTCCTGTCAGCAATATCACGCTGCGTACGGGATTTGCGGGTGGGTATTACCAGAGGCGTACGTTATGGTGTGTCACCTTTTCTGCGCCCTGCGTGCCTGGCCTTTCGTGGTCATCAGTGACGATATTTATCGCAGAGATGAGAGCAAAGCGTGAAACATCTCTATGAATCAAAATGTTAAATAGAAGTACATATAATCTGGACTTGATCTGAATCCTGAAATTGCCTACCCCCAGCACGGCTTGTTCTCCTGCACCTGTTCGTGATAGGAACAATCTTCTCGAGCAAATCTAATGCATCTGACATGATTCTGTTCCACGTTCGATCAAGAATCTCCTGTCTTTGGCATAAAATCAACTTTCAGTCTCGATTTGAGCGGTAGTTAGAGTTCCGTTAACTACTTGGTGTCTGTTATAGAAGGAAGATAAACAATGGGGAAGGGAGATTGTCGTTTTATTCGCGGATCATAGAATGTTTGCGGATATGAAGACACCATCGTCCCTGGTTGAGAATCATGAAGTGTGATCAAATGATTTCGAATATACTCCCTCGGATACTGCTCCTCCCCGTGTGGAACAAACCGCTCGAGACCCTCACGCTCGGCAAACCGGGCAATACCATCGAAGATGAGCTTCCGGATATGCTTGGCTGCCCGCGAAGCCGTGAGAATAATATCGACCAATAAAGGACTAAGATGTTTCACGAATTGATTCGGATATCAATTAGAGTCGCTTATTCTTTCAATTATCAGAGATACCACGGTATCCTTAAACGTTGTGTCTAGCAACCACTCTCCAAGGAACCAACATCCGAGAAAGTCAGTATATTCAGCTCTTGCCTTCTCACATGGATCACTTTCTTGATTGCTAGGTTGAGTTGATTTTTTCTCCCGGAGGTTAGCCTTGCTGCAAATCTCTTGGGTGTATATCCAATGGACATAGATATCAACACTTCGAAATCGGGAAAGTCGATGCGGATTATACCTTCTCGAGAGTGCGACAGGTATATGATGAGTCGGTCTCGGAAGTATATAGAAGCGAGTATGAGACGATTTTGAAGGAGTTTGGGCTCTTTCGTGGCTGGTGGGTTCGTTGAGTCATGTCGAAACTTGATGGTAATTGCGCCGGCGTCCAAACTTATATGAAGGTTAGCGACCTTGGATGGAGGGTAGTTCTAGAAGATTGACTTGGGTAATTCACCGCCTGAACAACGTGCCGTTACATCAATCAGCGATATGGTAATGTTTATGCCGCCGGCGGGGAAGGAGGGGTTGAGCCAGCTGAGAATGGATATATGTAATATCGTGAAACAATATAAATATTGTAACCAAAGGAGAATGGGCAGGAGTATTCTAGCCTCATGATGGATGACATTGGATGCAGACAGGGAATGACGGTGCACCGTGACGGCATGGCAGTGATCGAATGAGTCTGTTAAGCAAAGCATATGCAAGTGAAAAGTGAGAGCGAGACCATGTTATTTAATGATAAGAGAGTTGCTAAGGAAAGTACGGCAGGTCTCGGATGGGCCTCAGGATTCCTCATAGTGAGTTATGTCCTTCCTGCAGTGGTCGCTGCATGCACTTCACGATAAGGCATATTCTCCAGGTGTTGACTTAGCGACTAGCCTACAATTCTTATAGAGATATTCTGTTGGTCCCAATTCTCGTACATGTTCGTGGCTGCCTCCCTTATCTGTGTCTCTTCCGAGGTACCATTTTTCCGCTCGGTCTCTCTTAATGAGCCATCATAATGGAATGTTTGAGGATAATAAAGAAAAGATAATAAACAGTGCGCCATATAAGCTTACATATGCATCAACGCTATGCATTCACAACAACTCAATTTTACTGGTACGTAGGTCTGGTTGAGCATTTTTTAATCCCTTAAACCTGATAGAGAACACTAAATATCTCCCAATCAGTCCCAAGGGTCAATCACAATCCACCTCAAAGTCCCAACCAACCGACATGGTGCCACCACTCTCACTCGAGATGCACCAGTGGCTAGAGTCCCTCGAAAATAAGCGCACAAAGATGGAGGACTTCAGATCAACCACCGCCAGTGTAGTGTTCGACATCGACAGGTTTTTCGACCTATAGGTCGTCAACATACAGGTCGCAGTTTAGTAAAGAGCAGTCTAATGGCTTGTAGAATTGACAGATGTCTACTAAAAGCTTAGCTCTACTATCTCTATCAAAATCAAGGTGGAGGAAATGTAGAGGAAGGTACATCTCGACAAATTTCGCCACCTACTAGTTTGTAGTGGCTGCGCACACAAACTTGCACCTAGCAGCGCCCAATTACGCTACAGCGGAAGATACATTAATTTTCTAACTAACGGTATGCACAACCAAGTGCCCTTATCTTCCGCTCATTAACACCAGCCACTTAATTCGAAACTGCACTAAAAATTCTGTAGTCTCCCTCATCATCGTCCGTCAACGATCCACCTACATCATATCCTTCATCCTCCAGGTCCTCCATATCGTCGTCCTCACCGTGTACACCTATCTTTATCGCGCCCAAATGATCTCACGATCCTATCCATTCATGAGCTTCAATTATGTCGGTTTTGGAGCCTCGTACGTCGGTCTGTGATGAGCGGGCTAGCCGGGGGGGGAGATTCTATCAGACCTTGCACTCATTAGTGGAATACACAGTATATCAAGGGCCATACGGGAAAGACGCGGAAACTTGACTTGCTGCTCCGTGGATTGCCACCAATCAAGAGGGTCAGTTGCCATTGGAACTTGAGGGCCTTCGAGATAGACTTTTAGCTCATCGGCGGCAGCAGCGCGATAGCCAGTCCTCCTACCTCTGGCTGCGTACTCTTGATATGCAGTGCGTTGTCACGTTAATGATACTCGATTTAACGTCCCACGAGCGGTAAAGGCTTTGCTTCTCATGGCAGAGCTTACAGAAGAAGTAATGAGATCTCCCCATTTGATTATTACGTTCAATCGGAACACCAAAGTCCCATGGCTTAGCTGTTAAGTTCCTGAGCGATGAGATCGGCTGTGTGAACCCTGGGAGCCTCTCCCACTCGATCCAAAGCCAGTCCAAACTTCTTTAAAGCTTGGGGGACTACATCGCCTTTACTGCACGACTGTACTGTCATTACTCGTACGTTGAAGATGTGTGGGGCAGGGGACATCTTCAGAAGCTCGCTCTGTAAAAGCACTGAGCTCGCGGAAGTCCGCCTCAATCTCCTCTTCCTCCGTTGGCATCGCATTAGGCGATGGTTGTGTAAGTTCAACATCTGCGTCGTATTCTTGAGAGAAATCAACCGACCGCGCTTCTGAGATCCCGATGGGTGGGCAGGGCGAGGAGAACGGCGAGGAGCCGGCGCAGTCTCTTTTTCGAAGGCTTGCGAGCTTCAGGCGTGCCATACAAAGGTTATCCGACATATTTTTAATGAATAATTGATAAAATTAGATGAAGTAGGATGCATTGCGACGACGAGGTGGCTGCTACACAAAAAGGTGATGTTTGTGGGTGATATCATTGAACTTTGGTTGAGTGGGGAGGTATTACGACATCAACGCCTTATACCTATCGTCTGTTTCTAAGTACACATAGACTGCGACCCGTAGGTCAACCTGTTGGCCTGCAGGTTGATTAACCTACTAATAGGTCGAAAAGGCTGACCTGTCGGTGTTGAACACTGCGCCAGTGCCGGTTGCCTCCAGCTGCAAGACCGTGCATTACTTGAGGAAGGAATTATATTTTATCACACAATGGTATTTCGACCACCGCTCCTCACTATACAGAAACGGCGCAAAGGCAGGGCCAGAGAAGGAAGATCTACAGTACAGTTCTTTAACCGAATTCCAGCACACTGTTCTCGCTTTCAAGTGCGAATTGCAATATACACCTGATAGCAAAGAGTGCTGGATGCCCCTAGAGGGCATTGAAAAATGGAACGCAAACCCACATTCTTCCAAGGTGGGAGAGGCTCGGCGAATCATTACAGGATGGTTACATTTGTCCTTGAAACGCGTGAAGAATGGCCGGGAACCTTATCCTCAAGACATGTCCCGCTACAAGAAGATGGTAATGGATGAGAATGTACTGTGCACTGAACTACCGGAGAAGTACAAGTGGATAGTCGGTTTTGACGTGTTGCCGAGTTTGGAGTGGTGGGTTGTGATAAATTAAGTTTCTTACCTGACAGCTGTCGCTCTGACCGGACATAGGGTAAAGGTGTAGCAGCAATCTCATGAATTGAAAACTAAAGATGGCTATCCTACTTAAATATGTGCTTTGTAAATAAGAATAGGGGGGATCGACAGGAGACGATCGACAGGAGAAGATCGTCAGGATAGGATCAATAGGAGGATCATCAGGAGGATCAACAGGAGAGCTCAGTATACAAGCAATGGTGCTACCTGAGAGGCCAGCACTCGGTTACAGGAGCAAAGGTTTTGGAAAGCACATTGGATTTATGGATTACCAAACTGGCTAAGTATTACCCACGTTTGGTCAAGGAATGTTATGAGGCCAAGACTTTAACGCAGCCTGTTATTGATGAGACGACTGAGGAACCTTGTCCCATCTGTACAATGCCGTATGACTCCAGTCAGTCTCATGAATCCAATGACAACGACAATCCCAGTGAGTCTGACGAGTCCAACTATGCCAACAAAGCCGAGCAGGCAGTCAAGACCAAATGCGGTCATACCATTGACAGGGAATGTCTCCAAGTGTGGATTCCATCTGGCCAGGCGAAGTCATACACCTGTCCTATCTACCGAGCTAGCCTATACTCCTCGGGTGGCTATGCTCCCTTCTGGATGCAGCCACTCGTGAATGAGTATATTGATGTTATCGAGGAGGTGCGGAATCTAAACCCTTAAATCGATCAGTTCTTACTCGGTGGCAACCGGGGAACCATCAGTGTTGAAAACGCAAAGCTGATCCATGGGATTGACAAGTTTTCAAGGGTCAATAATAGGGCTACTTCAACTATCGAAGCGAGATATTTGACATCTAGTACTTCTAAGATGTACCGTGGCTAGGTCAAGCCTTGTGGTAACATCTTTCAGTCTCGTATATTTAAGGATTGATTGAATTGGTCGATAAGGATAGTGAATCTAATATATTGAACACGTACCGAGAAAAATAAGTCATTGTAGATATTCTGGTCTTGCAAGTCAAGTTCCCCGCGCCATGGATGGTGTTATGCTGGAATTGGAACAGGGAGGGTCGGCATTATGCTCAGGAGCTTCACAATGCGGAGCATGCATCGTTGGCAAACAGTGGTGGGGAAAACCATTGAACACTTTGCGAAAGAAACAGAGAATGGACTGTGCACATAGAGACTTTGAGGGCATGAGCTTCAGGTTACCAAAACGGGTGCTACAACTGGGTGCAGCTTTGGCCAACTTCTTTAAGGCTCTCTCAGAATTTGCCGCTTGGCCTTTCATCTCGCCCGGTACAAAATGTACTCTTTTAAGATAATAAGATCTATGCCCAGAAGTTAAAGACTGTCCCTTTCAAGGTGAATGGGTAGTTGTGTCATTTGGAAGAACTTACCTATTGACATTTTGCAAACAGCTATGTATGGCGTTGATGAAGGGTAACTAAGAAGTTATATCGAACCAATAGCCCACTTTCCACGCAATAATACAGCCAGATAATTATGAAAACACCACGGCCAAAACGAGGGAAAAGACGGGGATAATCAAGGACCAGAAATTGTTCAACTTAAGAAAGAATTCGGTCATTAGACACCTAGAAATTAGACCGTCGGCCGTAACCTTTAATGCGTTCGTAACGAGGTGGACATCTAAACAATCTTACGGACATACACTTCATCTTCATTGCTCTTGATGTATTCATTTTTCCCAAGGCGAGACGTCTAGCATGATTCAGCCAGAAACACCCTCCCGGGCTCAGTGTGATAGAGTTTGATATAACCAACGCAAGAATACTCACCTAAAACACTTCTGTTAAGCGTAAGAAGAAGCCCATGAGAACGATGTTAGCTCTCTTCAGGGAGCGGTCCTGAAGCCAAAGTAAACCAAGACAAATAGATGTCCATGTTATTGCCTTCCCAACTTAGGCAAGACCAATGCAAGAAATATGAAGAGTTTTCGTCGACATACGCCCGGAAGCATCAAGTGCCAGAAGGAAAACCGTCCTCTCAGCAAGAGAAAGCCCCTTCAGGAGCCTCCCGCCCAACTAAGTTTTCTCCTCTGAGATACTTGACCTTGATCAAGGATCCTTGAACAATGAGGTATCCACTTGCTCTAGCCGCTAGCCGGTCGTTGACTGATTCAGCATGGGCTTCTAGAAGGTAAAGAATCAAGCGTCCTCATAACTCATCTCGCTCATTTCAAGATGATAGTTATTTATGTCTTCGTCCACCGATGCCCATGGTGGAACAAACTGAAGCAAATCAATGAGCACGTCGAATATCCAGATTCCACCAAGGTAATCCGCTTTGCAAGCGTTCATTGATAGCATCACTAATTCTGCAATACCGGCAAGCTCTATAAGCTTTTCCGAACCAAACGTGAGATCTATGTGTAAATATTTGGAGACAATCCGAAGTTAGATTGCATTACCGGTATTTTGAGGGACCTTCGAAATTTGAAGCTACGAGAAAGCTTTGTGCAATATTATATTCCATATGCATGCAAAATCCTGTACAGAAGGCTTAGCAGTAGATAATTGTAGAGCCACGACAGGTCCACCACAGCTGATCATATGCGCAATATATCGTTCTTTTCGCCAACGGCCTCTCCTGTAGACCTAGGCGTTTTATTTGCGCGCTTTCTGATATACGTCTTGTCTAAGAGGTGTAATCCATGCAAAGATATAGACCCGCCTCAAGCCGAGTCCATAAAGCTTCGACCTGGAGCGGCTGGGTCAGAATATATTTCTCTGGGTGAAACAACCCGCCACGTCCATCATAGAAGAAGTTGCGGCAAAATTAAACCACGAATTCGAAAACACTGAACCGATGCGCGAAGACTCACGCAACCAATTTTCCTGCGAGTTTTGAATTATGCACAGCTAATCGATCTATATGCAGTTAAGTTGAAGAGCAATGGTAAAAGCTGATGGCATCTTGGAAAGGTTTTGGAAGCCTCCCGTAGTCGACACCAGTGGTAAACTAAGTGTAGCATTCAAGAATAAGCCTGGTCTGATTTGGCTGGCCCCATACATGACATAGTGTCGCATAATGTATGGTGCAATCAAGATATTCCGTTTCGCACAAAAGTAACCCTAGGGCTTTCTCCCCTTTTTCCGACTCGAAGAAGCCTCGTTAGTGGCTCAATCTGCTTTCTCGTGAATTGATCGAGTGCATGACACTTAGGGTGCTCCATTGAACATCCATGGAGCCATTTTGTGATTAATTCTAAACCTCTTGTCTGCCGCGGGCCATCACATAACGTTAAATGACCTAAAATGAAGGGATTCCCAAGGGAATCTGCTATGATGAACAGTCAGCTTCCGTATAGCGAGTGAGAAGATAGAAATAATCGTACCTGTATCCTTACATAATGAGATATACACAGTAAATTCAGGTGAATTGGTATCCCACTTCAAGTTGACATTGGCAAGTGATGGACTTGGAGCTCCGGGACGGGCTTCGGACCCGGATCAGTGTGATGACCTGTCTTTAAGAATCTAGGAACTCCTAAAATGCGCTGGATTCACCGCTCTTGATGGTTTGTATCTTTTCGGCTTGTTGTGAGCTTGATACCAGAGGAACGTGTAAAGGTGGTAGCTATTGCGTGCGGACTTTTGCAAGCCTGTGATGCTGTTGTGTTGTTGGAATTGCGAAGTTGATTCGGTGACGAAGTCCAGTTATCCGTGTCCAATAACTTCATCCAATGCTGGTTTCCTTAACAACTAGGCGTCGGAAAGCCTTTTGTGGCCAAAGAACTAGTAGAAATCCACTCCCCTTCAAATGTTTGACGACGCAGCTCGCAGAATGTTGCGAGAGGCATTAACTGTGCCGTTTCTGCACATAAGCAGTGCCAAGACAGCGGGTTTTCTGGTGGATGAATTCAGCTGAACGTTAGTATTCACAAGTCTCTAGAATGTTAATAAGATCTTGACCTAAATATGGGTATGTGAGTGAATCTCCAGGCGGAGACTGTCCATATCGACAATTCCCAAATCAACATGAGGCAGGCTCTTGTTATATGGTAATTTCTAGCTGTGCGGTGTTGATGATAGCCAGTGCATTCGGTATAGGTAAAAAATTTCGTGCAGCGCCAGTGCGCTTACATTTAGGTCATGCAGCAAATGGTTGTTCTTAATTTCAAGCACGACACATTCATAACACGACGAACACGAGCCAATTCTCTCAGTAAAAGCAACTATACACTGCTCAAAACCAGTCAGTAATTTTCTTCCAAACACTCTTCGCCGTATCCTCAACCTTATCAATCAACTTGATAATCCCCCTCTTAATCAACCACTCATAAAACTCAACACAGTTGCCCGCCGTCTCGAGTGTCGCCTTTAGCGCATCAATGGAGCCGAAAAGCTCCTTGATACTAACCGTAGAGATAACAACCTCCCAGTCCTGCGGTGGTAAAGCACAGACACCAGAGCTTACATAGCAGCCTGGGTGCGTCCCAAAAGCGAACTCCTTGATCTTGGGACAGGTAGCAGATTTCTCGCCCGTCGCGTACGGGATCAGATTGCGTTGCAGACAGAGCATAGTCTTGGTGATCCACGCCTTACCCGCGGCCGTAAACTTCGGTCGTGCATTGGTAAACTTCTTGCAATATTTTAAGCCATAGCCAAGAGGATAGCCGTCTGCACCACACTTGGCCTGTTTCTCTAAACAGTCGGGGTAGAAGCTGCAGGTGTTTTCTGCAGGGTTGGAGCACGAGGGCTTGTTATTCTCGGCTGATTTCACGCAACATTGGATTGAGGAGTCTCCCGGGCAGTGGCCGGATTTGAAGGAGCCGCCTGAGCAGCCTTGGTTCGTGTGACGGCAGAGAGAGTCAGCGTAGGGAGCGGAGCATTTTTTGGGGACACAGCATTGGACGTTTGCTGGGTCTGGTTTGAAAATTAGAATAGGTTGATAAGGAGCGGGGGAAAGGTACCATCGGGACAGTAGTTATTGGGGTAGGAGATTCCGTTACAGTTTGAGGTCTTCTGACATGTTCCCACGCCCTGTGATTGTGTTAACTTAAAGTCATGTGGGGAAGGGAGTAGAGTGGGTGATGTACATCAGGAGCCTGGCAAAAGTCTCCAATCTCCCGTGGTAAGTGGTGGTTTGCAGCGGCTGCGAGAGCTGCGAATGAAGAGAGAACGAAATATGAGAATTTCATTTCGGCGAGGATGCAGTCAAGAATGAAGAAAATGGAACCTTCTTGAAAGTGTGTATCTTTAACGTCCGCTTGAATGACTGACCTCCAGCCGACTAAGGAAGTCGCGACCTTAAATACACTTCCATCATCCTCCAACTTAGATTTACGTCGCCAATCTTCCCAGCCCACCAAACGTCAAAGGCTTCTGGAAATAGAATGTAATGTTCCAAGATTCTGGGGAACACGAGCCGTGTTTGGAGATTTTTCAGCTCTGGTGCCCCTTGCAGATATTTGTGCCAAGCGACCGGGCGATCGTAAGGTTAAATTTTACAACAGGGATACCGATGTATCGGGTTTGCATAAGGTTCCTCATGCGAGATGGTCATTATTTTCGATAAACATTTCCAAGCATTTCGTAAAGTATAAACGGAAAAAAAGACTCAAGTAGTAATTGCTGTCCCACTTTCTCATCACCGAAAGTGAACATCATTAAACGGAAGAATTCCACGCCGTAGAATCAAAAGCGGTACCACAAAATACGTAAGTGGCACAATTAACACCTCAAATTTACGTCTGTGGCGTTCTTCCTGGACCAAATAACCCCGAGATCGTTGAGTTTAAATGCGGGTGGTTTGTTTCGAAACACGAAGACCATGTGCGAGCTCAATTACCGGCCCTAACACGAGGCCAACACGATGCTCCTTGGGCAAGGACTTCAACGGAAATATCATAATAAAGCGACGAATGCGAAAATCAAGGAAGGAAAAGGAAGAGTTAAAGAAATGAAATCACGAAGGGTGTGGTTTCGTCTTATATATAACGAGAAATCGTTGGCCCAAGTCGAAAGCCCTAAAGCGCAAGCTCCTGTAAAGTTCCAACATCCACTTCCCACTCTCTGTCCAACCCTCTTCCAAGCTCTAACTTTCTCTGACCCTCACCACCAAGGATCGTCACACTTTTGACGCCAACCCCAGCATCATAACCAAAAGTTCCTTTCATAGTCAGGGTCGTCCTGTTAAATCCAAACTCGATTTCGCTCGTCCTTTCTTGGTCCAAACTCTCTCCATCATCCAAATACAATGCTCCGGTTGCCTTACCATCCTTGCCCAATGCCACCAGCAACTCAAAGTCTTCTTTCCGCAAAGCAGTTGTCGTGTTCGCGCTGTTGACCCGTAAAGGAATGATGGTGCCTGCACGAATATGAACGGGGATTGAAGTAATATCCACGTCGCCGTAGGTAATGGGTGCACCAGTGCCTTCAACGGGTTGCTGAGAGAAGTAGTCGTAGAACTGATCCTTTGGAAGATAAATGTTGACTGAGGTGGACCCTTCTTCTGTAACAGGGCTGATGAGGAGGGAGGGGCCATAGAAATATTGAAGTTGAATTGAATGGGTAGCAGAATCTGTTGGGTAGTGGAACCTTGATGGTGGGCATGTTAACAGAGGCTTGGGTTGAGCATAAGGCGATAACTCACCACATAGGAGTCAGCATCGGTGTTCCATCTACAGTCTGCTGATGCATCGCTGTGTATATGTAGTCTAGAAGCCTATATCGGATGTCGATGGCTTTCCTCGCCGCCTCTGCTACTCTTTCCCATCGGTAGGCCTCTTGGGGCCTCCCGGTGTCGACATTATGATTTCGATAGAAAGGATAGAAAGCACCGAGGGTGGTCCATCGAGCACAGAGCGTCTCGGTGGTGTCACCTAAGAAGCCACACACATCAGCGCCCACCTAGATGAATTAGTAAATGACTATATTTACTTTACAGGGTATGGCTTGCCATTGGAATCTGAAAGAATGAGACAAACTGCAGCATGTGCCTGATCGATGCCCGGTAGTGATCCCAGGTCGATATATTGTCTCCGAGCCAGTGGCCTACATAACTCCCCGCGCCAACAAACGTACTGCGAGCAATTACCATTGGACGCTTATTGGGCTGTCGCAAAAGCATGCTGGTTTTGCTTGCTTTGCTCATCATTGTGCCGTATCTATTACGCTTGTTACCTTCATATCCTGACTCCGACTTCAGCTGCGGCACTCACAGATTGTGGGTATCATACTCGGCCCATCCACCACTATGGATAAGGTCTGTTCTTGCGGTCTTGTTACTAAGTATGCCAAAAGCGTTATTAATCTTATACGAAGGATCAATAAGGTTTCTGCATGGAAGTCCGACCTTTGGGCCATGTCCCTCCGCGCGAGGGGAGAGAGACTTCGGTATTACCATATCAGTGCTCACAGTTGATGCTTCGGGATTATCGCAAGGCCATTCACAAAAGTTTGAAGGTTCATTCATATCGATCCATCTGCAAAATGTGTGTCAGCGAAGTGGACTGGTTTGGCACCCTGAATTCTTACAATGCGTCAATACCAACACCGCTGGATGGGCTGAAGAAGGATTGAAATTCTCCATTCCAGTAGTCTTGCGTGTTTTTGTGAAACCAATCGGGGAAGGCTGTTACGCCGGGCCAGACGCGGCCTTTGTAGATGGTTCCGTTCTCATATTTTAGGAAGATCCCTGCCTCCTCTCCACGATTGAAAGCGCCATAGTCCTGGTATGCTATAGCTACGGTATAATCAGCACAATTGGACAATGGCCTTCAGTAGTAATTTCTGACCTGGGTCTACCATTACGATATAATGTTGGTCTTTTGAGTGAAGGGTGTCAACCAAGGCTCGTATCTTATCCAGGGGAAAGTTTTGGCCCAATGTAAAGACTTTATAGCCGTCCATGTAATCGATATCTCCCCATATCAGCAACTAGACTCAGAGAGATGACGTCAAGACCACTGACCTGTCCACATCGTTTCAAGAGGTATCCCGGCTTTCGAATAGTTCGCTACTACTTCTGTAACTTCGTCTATACTCTCGTAGCCAAACCTGCATTGATGAAATCCGAGGCCCCAATATGGCATCATCGCAGGCTTCAGGGTAATTTCGCTATACTCTCGAGCAACATCAAATGGCCCCGGACCTGCCATGAAATATAGATCAATAACTCCGCCGAGGACGTTGTATTCCAGGAACTGCTCATTTTCACGATTGATCTTGATATCCATTCCATTACTGTTCATCAGTAACACTCCATGAGCCGAATTGCTTCCAGGTCGGTATTCATAGTAGACTGGATGTGTCCCATATAAATTTTCTCCAGCAGGAACACCACCGGCGTCTCTAGCCCACATCGTCCTGACATAGTTGGAAGTGGGTAGTTTCAGAGAATCTGTATGCTCGCCAAGCCCGTAGAGAACAGGATCTTCTGGTAACGAAGTTCGGACTCGTAAGTACTGGGATTCAAAGACAATATTTGATCCCTTGGTCGTGAAAATAACTTCTTCATTGCTCTTTCGTGTTACGGTAAATGAGAATGGGATCTCTTCGATCGATATGTCGAGTAAGGAATGATCCGCGTTCGATGAGCGCCCTGGTCTCGGAACGACGCTCTCGGGTATTTGGTAGACAGTCTCATTCGCATCGTATATTATAATGTGTAGACGTGACTCTTTGGCTACTTAATCTCCAAAACTACAAGGCTCTAATAGAAGGCAAGAACAGCGTACCTGTTTGATACTCGGCTAGGAATTTCAGATCCTTCAAACCTTCACTAAAGTGGTTACATGCTGTGGAACCCAGGGTAAGATCAGCCATTATACTATCCTTTTTCCTTTGGACATTGCTTGCAGCGTATCCTGGACAACCCACGATGCCTCTAACTGGTGCTGAAGTAATCCACGGTGTAAAACTGGCCAACAGGAAGAGACTGGAGTAAAAATATGTGGCGGCTGGAGCCATAATGTGGGAAATGGATGACGAGCCATTGTAGGCAAACCATGATTGCCCTATATAGTTTCAGAAAAGAACATTAGCCCTTGCTTTTCGGTCGTGAAAGTACTGAATGCTGTCCCAAGCGTACCAAAGTTGGTTAGCCAGGATTCCACAGCAAACATGGCGATGGTCAAGGATTGGCTTCTTGCTGGCGTCACGAGGGCGAAGAACCCCGGCCTCTGGAGTATTGTTTGATGTTAAAATGCTTGATGGCGCGATATTGATGAAGGGTGAGCGTAGCAGTGCGGCCTGCCGAATTGATTTAGAGCACCTGGGACGCAATAATGCATCGCAAACCAAGGGCTAACAGTGTAAGAGCGTTAGCTTCTGGTCTAATATATAGTGGATATTAGTTTTTCCGAGCCGACGCATCTAATCTAACTTCAAGATCACAAACGCAACCTTCACCATTCCACCATTCCCCGGAAAGCCCTCCAATAGCGGGCCTGTAAAACCATGCTACTCTCCGCATGCTCTCACCACGCCATGTCGATCTTTCTCTGTCTCTCTTCCTCACAGTTTGCCACTCCGCGATCCCACCGTCATTTTGGTACCCTAATCCTGGGAATTGCAAGATCTCTCCGATCAAGCGCCCTGTGCCTGATTATCTACCGCCTGAAATGGCAGAAGCGCGTGGAGAACAATAATTCATTTCTCTTGTGTAAATTTTCGGATCTACGCTTCCTCGGTCTTGGAAACCTTCAGTCGCACTAAAATGTACTACCTAATTCTTCTGTTCACATGCTTCATGTTTCGCCCTTTTGATAGACTGGCTTACCACTGTTTAATCGTCTGATTCCAATTGCTTTACTTAAAGAGCTTATAAAGTATTTCAGCGAGAGTCAGGTGGTGAAGTCGACCGCTTTGATGTATACTTGCATGCGTTGCAAATCAATGCATTAGTCTCCTATCAGTCCGACTCCTTGACAACCACAGAATATTCACGTTGCTCCATTATGGAGGAGTGTATGTCAGATCTAGGTTATTGAAATGCAATATGGGTTTCTTATTTAACAAAAGTAATTCTACGCATCCTCTCGAGTATGTTTCATATCGCTTTAGTCCAACTCTCCTTGGGGGTATTCCAAAAGTGGGGCATCGGCTATCACCAAGAGTGATATATATCAAGAATGTTCCTCGCCTTGGAGCTCCTGAGAAATCTCTCCGCTTCACTGAGGACCGGGATTATGAGTCCTAGGAACTTCACTGGATTCAGTCACTCCTCTCAATCCGGGTTCCTTCTGATTCCTCTTGATTCTCCTCCCCCGTTTCTCTATGAGTTCGCGGCGGAGCTTAGTGGATTTGGACCTATGGCCTCTCCTGAGCCTCGCGCTGTCTCCTCGCGTCTGTTCGTTTCGGGATTTGAGTTCGGCTCGTTATTAGATCCTTCAAGCATTGTATCTCGCCTATCCGATGGTGTATTGAGAGAATTGAATAGGTTTGCGACTCCACCAACTGTTGGTTGCGTTGCAACTCTTTTCGTATTCTCTCGAAAGATACGCGCTATGTCCTCGATTACGGCTTGTACCCTGGGCTGTCCTTTGGGTGTTTTTACGGACAGGTCAACTGTTCGAGGCTCAGAAACTGCAGCTGAATCGTTGTTTCGCGTGACCGATTGGCCAATGGCCGCACTCCGCCTCCTTCGAGATCTTATGGGAACTAGTGGAGGCATATGGGAATCTTGCTGGTCTCTTGCTGTGGATGGTGAACTTCTCCAATATTGTTCTTCTCGCGTGGACACATTCGTTGTTGACTGGCTTTGGTGGGCATCGACTTTAGTCCACATCGTCTGTATTGGGGCTCGTCTTTGGAAGTTAGTTTGATATCGAGATTCTAACCTCGCAACCGCAGCAGGTGGACTAGTAAGTCCAGGAGAGCGGGTTCGCGCTTCGATATACCCTTTACTTGGGCCTTCTCCCGGCTCTGCCCTATTGCCATTTCCCGCGTTTGCTGCACTCTCGCTGGTGCCTGGTGGAAACTCCATACTTAATGTGGAAAGTGGTTGGATAGGAGCGTGTAACTGAAACTTTGGACGCTCTACCACTTTCGTTTGTTTCCCCCAGAAGAATATAGACCGGCGCTTCTTAATCTTCGTTTCTGTGGAGGACGGATTATGTTCTGGGGCTTCATTGGTTTGTGCCTCGTTGATCATCGGCAACAAGACGGATGTCCTGCCTCGAACCCTTGAGCGTGAAAAGGTAAAGGTTTTGGGCCTGGCTGATGTTATGGTTGAGCTTCCTGCACTGCATGCGTTGGCGAAGTCCGTTCTGATTGTGGATATACCTTCTCGGTTCGTTCGAGCTCTGGGGCCATATGTGTTCGTTGGAGTGAAGTCATTAAGGTATTGTCCGTCTCTCACGCTATCTTCGTATGTTCTATTTCCTAAACACCTTCAAGCGGTTGTGTGCGGAACAAGACGACTTTGAATGCTTGACCTTCTTGAACATACCATCACCCATTATTAGTAGTTACGATCGTGGGATTCTGGCGAGGAGGAGAAAGAGTAGTGGATCGATATGAGAGGAAATAGGAGGTGTAGGTATCCTGAGGGAGCAGTGTGGCATCACGGTTAAGATCTCTTGTGGGGACACTTATGCAGAAGAAATGGGAGACGTGGGTAAATTTTCCTGTCTATTCATATTGATAGCGTCATAGTCTATTTTGTGAAGGAAAATAGTGATAATCCCACCATGTGGGATGGGTGGTGCATCTAGACATTCAATCTCATCATCAATCGTAAAAACGACGCACTGAGAGCTTCCCCCCACGCCATCCCTTTCCGAGCTCCCGATGATGATTGATACCGCTTCAAGAAGCTGTGCTGGTTTCAAGACAGAAAACCTCTTGTGCTTCGAATTGGGAATCTTAAGGAATCTAAATGAGTTGGCATAAGTCTTTTGCATATACTCCCTCCTGCATTTCCCCCAGTCTGCCTGGCTTAAAGCAGACTGCAGCTTGCTCAACAGAATTGTGGATTTAATAAAAGAGTGTAGGCCTAGATGATTTGGGGTTCAAATATGAGCTTCTCAGCGCTCAGCAACCCCGTTCGGAACTTGGATGACGATATTTGGCATCATATATGATGTATGATACACTTCGACCACTCTATTCCCCGGTTCCATGTACTAAGATTCACATAGGACGTTTTAGCCACAATCAATGACAACAGGCCAGAATTCAACACTCATCTTAGTCCAGCTTCATCTAAATCTAAGGGTATCATCTTCACCAACATTACATAACCATACAACACCCTTTAAGCGCTTTGAACAGCTTGGGCAATCCCTTCTTAACTATCTCTTCTACTTCATCATTTTGATTCTGCTGCTGTCCATGTTGCTGCTGACCCCCATGGTGCTGACCGTCATGATATAGCTGGCCTCCGTGATGCTGCTCTGGATAACCGCCCCCACCTCCATATTGCGGTGCATGAGGCGGCGGTGGCATATGCGCAGGCCCACCCTGCAAATTGATAAACATCCTCCCCTCATTCTCCTCCGTCGCATACTGCAATCCCAACTCCCGACACACCTGCTCCACACTCGGCTTAATCTTCTGAACATGATTTCGACTATGATTCCCTTTCCCAACAATAACATGCAAATGGGTCTGTCCTTGTCTTCTCGCTTCATTTATTCTCATTTCAAGAATCTCCTCGGCTTCCTCGACAAATAACCCATGCAAATCTATGGTATCACTTGCAACTCTGCCTTCAGCATTATTTTCGCGTAATATAAAGTCGCGGGCTTGTCGGTTGTATTCATCCATTTTCTTTGCGTGTGCTTTGCCTTCTTCGGAGAGCTCGTGGGCGCGCCTCCCGTCGCCGGATTCGTAAGCTTCGTGTGCGTGGTCAAAGCATGAGGAGCGTTTTGCGGCTTCCTGGCGGGCGAGATCGCGGAGGCGGTCGTACTCTGCTTCTGTGTTGCTGGAAGAGTGGTTGAGGGCTGCATTGCTCCTCGTCAACTCAAGTGTTCCTTATAGAGAAATGTTTAGGAGAAAAGGGAACTCAAATTACCGCGACCGCCCAATTGCATCATAGGAATGGACATATTGAATGTGAGAATATGAAGCGAATGCAAGGCAAAAGGAGAATGTTTTGATATATTGTTGTTGTTCCTGGAGCTTTGAAGTGGAGATGAAATGATCGGCGCGCCAAGAGATCTTGCTGCAAGATTGAAGACGGGCCTTTTTGCCAAGGTGTGATTGATATATGTAGGCCAACGGTTGGAAGAGCGGGCAGTGCTCAGGAAAATATGTGCGTTCTAAATTAACTGGTTCTTTTATCAATGTAAGGGTTTATCACTAATATTATTTGAGTCGTTTTGAGTCATTGCTTCCAGCTTGTTATCGTTGCATTTGCATCGAGCTATCGTTCCTGGGTCCTTCTATGAGTACTTTGAATCCACCTGGCGTTTGATGCTATGATATGGGCAGAAGTGCCAATGATGCTTCCACTATATCCCGACGCATTCTCCGCTTAGAACCTAATCTTTGGTCCAACAAAGACAATCAGATATGCAACTACCCAGAGCCCAAATATCAAAGCATACAACTTCATCCGATCCCACCAACCCTTCCCCTCTGTCATCCGTCTTAGTGTTCCCATTCTCTGCCCTGCTATTTCCATATTTTGAGCATTCTTATCCAACCCCTCCACAGCGCGATTCAGTATCCCCTTTTCTGACTCTAGCGTACTGCCGAAATGTAGTGATTGCTGTTTCAATTGCTTCGCCATGTCTATGAGTGAGGTCGTGATGGCTTCTTGTTCAGTGCGATTATGCGACAGTAGTGTCTCTGTTTGCGCGAGTGACGGGTCGCTGGTTGTAGTTATAGGCATAGACGGAAAGAGTGATGTCCCCGTTGCCGTCGTGCCTCCATCCTTATCTGCTCCTCCATGCCGTGCTCTTAGCTCTGATGTCAGATTCCTTGTTGTATTTTGTAGTGTTTCGTTCCCTCCTCCGCTCCCACTGCCTCCGCTCTCAAGCCCACCCTCCTCCTTCACACTGGGTGCGTACGAGCGAAACCGGTCTTCATCCTCCTCGTCCGAGTCCCCTGAGCCTTCCGAACTTGAGACATCCAGTTGGTTCAACTCTTGTAGTCTTTGCTTCATTTGTTCTAATAGTTCGCGCTTTTGCTGAAGATCGGGTTGGAGAGCGGATTCCTTCGGTTTAGAGGGGAGAATTGAAGCAGAGTCTTCGAGAGAGTGTTCGAGGTTTAGAAGAAGCGTTCTGGCGTGCTCTAAGTTCTAGATTCGATCTTCCATTAGCTTCGATAATCCAAATGTTAGATATGGCTTGAGAGGGGCACTGACAGCACCGACTTTCGCTCTCTCGTAACTTGACTTTCGTAGATATGGCGATGTGTCTGGAGAAAGAAGCGTATGTTGTAAGCGCGATAACAGCCGATTCAAGTTTTCAGGTGTTGTGTGGGGGTATTTGGGAGGCAGCCTTAGCCTAGACATTGTGTGGCTTAGTGTGAACGTAGCTAGCCAGCGATGCGAGTGGGCCTTTCTCTTTGAATCCAAGCTTTGTGTGTTGAGCGCTCGTAAATACTAAGGCTTGCTGGGAAAGTGTTGGAAGCTTCGGTGCTCTTGCTGGTGAATGTTGGCTTAAAAGTCCATGATGCTGGCAGGTGGCATTTTGAGAACGCCCTAAACTTTCTTGGCCAATTACAGAGCGACAATCGGCGTTCCGATTGGCCCGAGCTCTATTCAACGAACTTTCATCACTGGGCTTCAACTGAGATTCAAGACTGGAAGACAGCATTCCAAAAAGCTGAATAACAACATTAATTTTCCATATTGCATGTAAGATTTATAGAAAGTGCTTTTATAAATACGTCAATGTTTAATACAGAGCCAGACATTCTCATACTCCAAACATAAGAGAGAATATCAGCAGATTTGTTCAATCTTTCCACAGAAAATCGCTTCTTGAGGTATATCAGTCTGATTTCAATTCTCTCCACCCGCGAATCACGAAAATTCTTACTGTCTCAAAGTAGTGGTGTCCCGTGGCTCCTTTGGTTGCTGGGCGGGGTGATTGTTAGATGGTCCTCGAGTAAAGCTATCGATAGATCAGTATACAACTAGGTAGAAAGTCTATTAGTGCCTCACCTGTTCCACCATGAGCCAAACATGCCAGGGGATCCAATCCTCGCATCCTGGAGGCTCGCTCGTCTAGTCGTGTGCTCCTGGTCTGTTGGTCTCTTCAAGGCTTCAAGAGCGGCAAATCGGTTTGTTGCGGATGACTAGGGTGAAGGAGGGCTTAGCAAAAGAACAGGCAATTTAAACAGGCGGCAGTGCCAGATCGGGTCGCAGGTATGGTAGAAAGGGAGGTGGCTTGTACCCTTCTTCGTTCCGTTGGAGATGTAGGTGGCGAACCTACTGAGGCATCTGATGCCCTGCGGTCTGGATGTTTGTTGGGAGCATCCGGCATAGTGTGTGTAGTATCAGCGCCAAATAACTTGTGGTGTTGAGAAGAGTATTTCTGGTGGAATGGAGAAGGCATTTTGATCTTGATATTGGGGTTGCTTCAACAAACCTGGTAGAGGTGATGAAGATGAGCGAGGACAACAGAGGAACAAGGGAGTTTAAACAGAAATACGAGCTCGATAAAAGCTCAGCTGAGTGCCCCTCAGTAGAGAGCATGACGCTGGTGATTCGCGATCATGCCAATGAGCTAACAGATAAGCTTCCCCGCATTCCTTTGTGTCATCTTGGACCCTGCTGTATCGAAAGAATGGACGTAAAAGGGAAGTTAGAACGCCGATCACGCCAATGCTGCTTGATCAACTAATTAGATCGACCGGAGCTGTTGGACCGGTTTTTGAAAACGCATTGTTAACGGCTTACACGAGCTTCAGAAACGTGTCGTCGTGTGAAGCCATCTATCGTGTGCAAAATTCGGTAGAATTTCTTGGCGACTCCTCGGATTTCGCGCTGTGCACCAAATTTCTCGTACAAACTAAGAACAGGATTGTGACCGCCCAGAACCACCCTATAACTTGCTGTAAGTTGTTGAAGCTGTATAGTTACGTGTACAGGCTTATATTGACGGATTTTTTGGTGCAGCACAGAGGCATTATGCCCGAGCGCAGGCCGCAGAGAGCTAGGAGAGCTGTTGACTGACTCGATCCACCTCCAACAGTTCCTAAGAAGTCGACAACTGCTAAGAGAGGCGGCAGGAAGCCTGCTAATGGTAGTAAGAAGGGGAAGAAGATACCTGCGCGTAGGTTAGTACGCTGGTCTAATCTACTTGAGGTTGACAGGAACCCAGCAACTACAGCAGCTGCCCTGGAAGACCACACTACTACTCCTATTAAGCTCCGATCGTCGCTACCAGCTCCGCCACCGCCTATATCCTTACCTATACCGGCCGTTAGTACCGAGTAAGCACCTCCTGGTACTCCTCCAGCTGTTCGTCGACCTCTAGATGTCTCTTCTCCACCTTAAGAACCCGATTTTGACATGGAAATCTCGTATAAGTTGATAGTAAATAGGAAAGAAATAGTTTACAAGAACTCTATATTAATTTATTGCGTTTTCTTCTCTATAAATAATATAGAGAAGGTAGTAAATAAAATAATATAGTTGCTTAAGTTGATAATTTATAAAAAAAAGTATAAAAATATTACTTACATAGTTAAATCCAAACTAACCAATATTAACTATTATAAAAAAAAGTAATTAATTAACTTAATTAACATGTAATTACTAAAAGCTTTGTAAATAAAAGTAAAAAGTTAAATAAAAGTAAAAAGTTACATAAAAGTAAAATACTAAAATTAATATTAATACTTAATTTACAAAAGTTATATTTTTATATAAGTTTTTATAGCTTTTATATATAATTAAATTTTAAAATAAATTTTATTTATTAATTTTAAAATATTTATTTATTTAAAAATATTAACTTTTATAATTACTTTTATAAAATACTATTATTAAAACTTTTTTAAATGGTTTTTTTTTTATAAAAATACTATTTTTATTTATTTAATAGTTTATAGTTATTAATATATATATATATTAATTTATATATTATTATTATTATTATTATTTACTACTTAATTTCTTTTTTTAATAAGTTTATATAAGCTAATTTTTTTAATAAAAAAAGATATAAAAATAAATTTTATTAATATACTATATTAAAATAAAGTTAATACTTTATTATTATAGTATTTTGATTTTACTTTTTTTCTTTTTATATAATTTGCATTTTAAGTTATTATATTTACTTTTTATTAACAATTTTATTTTATGTTTTTAATACTTTTCTTTTATTTTCTATTATTAGTTTAAATTTTAGAATAAATAAAAACTATATATTTTCTTAGTATTAATTACTTTTACTACTTAAAACTAAGTAAGTATTTTAAATTTTATAAACTACTTTATAGTTATTTAAGTAATTTTTTTTTTAGTTTAGTATTTATTTTGTTGTTTTAATAAAAATAATGCTACTAGTTTAACTTTTTTAAACTTAAATTTAAAATTTTTTTAGTATATAATTCATATTACTTAGTTATAATTATATTATAAAAAATTACTTAAAAATTTTATTATTATTAATTAAATGTTAAAACTAAAAAAGTTATAT
The DNA here is from genome assembly GCA_010093925.1 of Zopfia rhizophila CBS 207.26. Lineage (NCBI taxonomy): Eukaryota > Fungi > Ascomycota > Dothideomycetes > Zopfiaceae > Zopfia > Zopfia rhizophila. The sequence goes on from ML994650.1 coordinate 363,265, forward strand.
AAAATAAAAGTAAAATAATAAGTATAATTTATAAAATATATTAAGTAAATACTATTTATTTATTTTTACTATATTTTATTTTTAGTATTATTACTTTACGTTTACTTACTTTATTATAAAAGTAACTATATACTAATAATACTTGTAACCAGTAGTATAATAAATATAGTTCATTTAAAAAAAATACTTTTTTTTATATTAATATTAGTATTTTCTAAAATCTTTTTTATAAAGTAAACTAAAACTTTTTTAATAAAATTAGTAATTATACTATATTTTATTATTAATTTATTAGTAATATTTAAATATTATTAAAAGTACTTATTATTATTACTTTTACTACATTTTAGCTAGTTTTTTATTTTAGTAACTATTTATAATATTTTATAAGACTTTTTATAAAACAATTTTTATGACTTTTTTTATATTATGTAATTATATATTAACTTTATATTAGTATATAAGTTTTTATTTAAATACTTTATTTATAATTTAATTATTTTTACTTAATATTTTAATTTACAATTTAGTACTGTACTTAATAATTCATTAATACTTTTTTTAAGTATATAACTTTTTATTTATAATAGTATTATAATATTATATTATATTTACTAATTTTTTATAATATATAATTTAAACTTTACTAAAAATTTAAAATCTTTAAAAAAAAAAAAAAAAAAAAAAAAAAAAAAAAGAGTAATAAATTACTTATAAATACTTTAATAAAATAAAAAACTTAATATTAAAAAATTATAAAAGTTTATTATAATAAAGTTAATAAAAAAAATTTATTTACTTACTTAACTTTTATTATTACTAATTTTTATTAAAAAAAGCCTAGTTTTTATTACTAGTTTATTTAAAAGTAATTTAAGTTTTATAACTTTAGCTTTATTTATAACTATAACTAGTACTTATTTTTACGTTTTTTTAAATTGTAGTTAAAAATATAAAATAACTATTATACTAAAATTTACTATAATACTAATAATAACAAAATTTAATTAACTACTTAACTTTTTAATATTTACTAAATTTTTTTTTTCATTTTTATTAAAAAACTCTACTATAAGCTTAAAAGTAATATTATTTAGTATTTTATTAAATACTTTTAACTTTTATATATCGTAATAATAGTACTATATTATTATTTTCTAGTTATTACTTAACTATATTATATAACTTTATGTATATATATTTAAACTTTTTTTTTTAAAAAAAAAATAAGCTTTAACTTTATTTTACTTTATATAATAAAAATTACTATACTATTATTAAATTTTATTATAATTTTAACGCTTTTACTATTTTATAAAATAGTAGTTTAGTATTTTTTTAGTTTTTATTTTTATACTATTAATGTTTTATATTATTATAGTAGTTTTATATTATTGTAATAATTTTACACTATTATATTATTATACTAATATTATATATTAAGTACTTAGCTTTTACTTTACTAAATTAATTAAATTTAACTCTAACTTTTATACTATTATATAGCTAAATAAATATTATTTATAGTTATTTTATTATAATAATACTACTATTTAGCTAATATATATTAATATTAATATTAACTTTTTTTACTAAAGATTTTGGAGTAATAAAACTAAGTAAATAAGTAAAAAAAAAATTAGTAATAAAACTATTTTATAAGTATTTAAAATTATTATTATTATTATAACTAGTATAAATTTATAAGTAGTTATATATAAATATAAGTAATAAAATACTATATTAAAGTTACACAAAACTAAAAAATAAATTTATAAAAATTAAAAGGTTAATATACTTTTTATATTTAAATTAAAGTTTAGTATCTAGTTCTCTATATTTTAATTTACCTATAATATATAACTATTATACAATTTTTTTTAATTAAAATAGCTTGTTTTCAAGTTATTCTTATAAAAGAAAATAAAAAAGCTAAATTATAATTAATTTTTTTAATTTAAATGTGTAATTTGCTTATACTCTTTTAATATAATAAGTAAATTAAATAAATTAAAATTAAAATTAAAGTAAAGTACCACATTTATTTTATTAACTTAAGTAATAAATTAATATTTAGTAAAATTCTTAGTTAGTAGTAATAAGTATTATTAAGTCTAGTAATAATTTAAACTATATTATATATAAATATTTTTTTATACTACTATTAGTACTATAAAAGTAGCATAAAGTAAGCTTTTAATAGTAATATAGTTAAAAAAAAGTTACTATTTAAAAAATACTAATAAATATATTTATTTAATTGTTATTACGTTAGGAAAAAAATTGGTGGTATTTTTATAATATTTAGTTATATTTAGTAGCTATATATGTATTTTACGCATTATATTCTATAGCTTATAGTCTTAACTCTAAAGTAGTATTAAGCTACTAAATATAATACTATCTTATAAGATACTATAAAATGCGTGATTATATTCTCTAAACTTTTTATTACTATTTATAATATTTACATGATTTATTTATTATGTATATTATGTATATTATACACATTTTATAAATTTAACGCTTTCTAAGTATACTATATATCTAGTTTATTTCTTATATATAGTATATATATTTTAAAGTATAATTCTAAATTACTAGCTACTACTAATTTACTATATAAGGTAATAAAATATTATATAAGCTTTATTTACTTTTCTTTTTTTAATTTACTTAAAGTATTTTTTATGTTTATTTTAATATTAATATAAAATTAGCTCCTATATTAAATCTAAATATATTTTATATTATATTAGAATTAGCTTTTATATTAAATTGGATTTAACTCCTACATTAAATCGGATTTAGCTTCTATATTAAATTAGAATATTAAGAGAAAGATTTTTTAAAACTTTTTTTCTCTTATAAGGAGCCTAATTTAAATTTAATATAAAGCTCTTAAAATAGCTTAATATAGAGCTTAAGAGATAACTTAATATATAACTCTAAAAATAGCTTAATAAAGGTAGCTTAGTATAGAGCTTTAAAAATAGCTTAATATAAAGCTCTAAAGGTAGCTTAGTATAAAGCTCTAAAAATAGCTTAGTATAAAACTCTAAAGGTAGCTTAATATAGAGTTTTAAAAATAGCTTAATATAAAGCTCTAAAAATAACTTAGTATAAAGCTTTAAAGATAACTCAGAATAAGTCTAAATATACGTTAATAAATAGGTTAGTAAAAAGCTTAGTAAACCTAAATATTAGCTTAGTATAAATATATAAAGGAAGAAGAATAAAGGGAAGAAAATTCTATTAAAATTAAATAAAAAACTATAAGTTTAGCTCTTCACGTATGAGTAAACTTAGTATATATAAATAAAAAATAGTAACTTTACAGGCTCACAACGCCCGTAGATATTAGTAATAAATTTTAAAAAGTAAATAGGCAAAAACTAGACTATTTTATAAGTAAAATAATATAGAATTTAAAGGAGACATAGTATATTATAGTATTTAATAATATTTTATAATATCTTACTATATACTAATATTAAAAGTTACAATTAGCTGCACTTTATAGTAGAGTTATAAGTAAAGTTACGTTTAGTAACTAAATACTACTAAATACTTAAAAATACCGGAAATACTAGAATAGCATAAATATAAAATCTTTAGCCACGAATTTTTTTCCTGACGTAAATTAATATTAAAACTAATACTAATATTAATATATATATATAAAGTAATATAAAAATAATATAATGGTTATTAAATAATACTAAAAAATACTAAGTACATATATAGTAAGTTAGGTTAGTTAAATAAAACTTTTTTAACTAATATATTAAAGTTTAAATAAAAAGTAAGAATTGTATTAGTATTTAGCTAGTTTTACTTTTAAGCTTTATATAAAATACGTTTAAATTTTACTATATATATAAATAGAACTATGTTTTTTTTACTTAAAATTCTAAAAAGTTTTCTTTACTTTTTAAACTTTATTTAAAATTTTATATACTTTTATGAACTAATTTAAAATTATATTATAATTAAAATACTAAAGCTAATATAAATATTAGAGGGCTGAGTGTAGTAAAGTATACTATATAATAGAATTTTAAGTTACTTAGAGATATATATAGTAGAGCTATATTATAAATTCTTAACTATTTTAAAACCTTAAGTAATTACTAAATTCATTTTAAGAAAACTATCTAGTTAATATTCTTAAAAACCTAAAGTAAAGTAAACTAAAACTCTTATTTAAAAATTATATATCTAACCCTAAATTAAAGCTAAAACCTATATTTAGATTTATTTCTTAAGAATTAGTCTCTACTAAATATAGCCGGCTCTAGTAACTTAAGCTGAATTTATCTAGTTAATAAGATTAATATAACAAGATAGATAGCAGATAATTTAGAATAAATAATAGAAATCTTTAGCCTAAATTATAACTTATTTAGTATAGTTAGCGGATAAATTAATAGCTAAAACTAAATAAATTAATATTAAAACTAATATTAGAACTAATACCTAGAAATACTTATCTTTAAAAATATTAATTAAGAAGGTCTTTATAGCTTTTTAAAAAGCATTAAGAGCTATAGCCTAAAGCTAGAGATTATTATTAAAGTTTTTAGTAATTTTATAAACTAGTTACTAAAATAAAAGACGCTTTAAAAAATATTTTTAGTAATATTAATAATATTTAATCTCATAAAGCATAGTAGCTGTAAATTATTAGTTTAACCTTAAAATTAAATTTTCTTTAAAAATACTAAAAGTAAAACTAAAAGAATTAAAAAAAGCGTATTATTTATTTTATGTCTGTGATTATTACTAAGAGAATTAAAACATAAAAATAATAGAACTTAGAATTTATTACTAGGTAAAGATACTAAAGGCTGTTTAGAATAGGTTTAAGGCTAAAAAACTATAAAATATTAGTTATAATTAACTAATACCTAGACTAATACTAATAACTAATTTATAAAAGTAATAGTCTTGTGTGCTGTTTTACTAGAAAAGTTTTTATAAAGCTTTTTATAACTTTTATATACAATCTACTTCATACAGGCCATAGTTAAGATATTAGATAAATATTAGTTATAGTAAAATAATTAATAGTAAAAATAAATACTAAAATAGGTATTAAAAAGTTAAAAAGCATTAAAGTTAAAAACGCAGAAGATAAAGATAAAAAAGAAGATAAAAATAAAAATAAAATAAAAAAGAAAATTTTAGTAAGATATAACCTAATTAGTTATTTAATATATAAATTATTTATTTACTAAACTTTATTTTGCTATTCTACTAATACTAATATATACTAATTTTATTAAAATAATTTTTATAAGTTCCTACCTCTCGTAAAACTAATACCTAGACTAATATATTTATTTAGGAATACTTTATTTACTAACTATTTATTATGTTTTTAAAATATGCTGTAAAACCTGCTTTTATAACGTTATTAAATAAATACTAAAAATAAGATAATAAATATTCAAATAACGCACATACTACTAAAGAAAGGAATAGATATAATAATTTAGAAAATAAAAAGCTAGCATTAGCACGTAATAAAAACACAATAAATAAATTTATCTTAAAATATTAAATAAAATATATAAAGAATTATACAGCTGAAATTGACGCTGCTGAAGAGAAAGATAAAGAGATTATAACTAAAAATCTAAAAAAGAAATAAAGACTAAAGCTATTAAAAAACTATAAGTAGATAAAATATTAATCTTAGTATTAATAACTAATATTAGTAAATTTAAAGATAGTATTTATTAGACCTAGAAAGTAAAGCTATATAACCCTAATAAAAACTATTCTACCTAATTATCTATTCTTAGTAATAATAAGGCAGGTAATAATAATAAAGTAAAGTTAAATATTAACATAAAAAAATAACTCTAAGTACTTAAAGATTTAATTATAATAAATTCTATAATATAGTAGTATATAGTGTAAAACTTTTAAGATATAATATTAAAAAGTACTACTAAGAAATTAAGGTAGTTTTATACTTAAATAGATTTTAAATACATAATAAGGCTTATAAGCATATTATAATTTAAAATTAATATTTATTTTCTTAATTTCAGACTAATACTAAGACTAATACCTGTTTATAAATATCTAATAATAATAATATAAGCTAAGTGTTTTGACTAAGTTAGTTAAGTATAAAGAAGCATAAATATTAAAGATATTTCTACTAAAAAAAAATCAGCTATACTATTTAGCATCTACTATAAAGTAAGATATTAATCTAGATATTAGTATATTACTAATAGAATTTAGATTTTAGTTTTAAAAGTTTTATATACTTTAGCTATTAAATATAGCGCCTTAATACTTAAAGTTAATTTAATTAATAGCTGTCTAATTCTATCTTTCTATAACTTATTTAGCTATTTAGAATGTATTATTATAGTAATAATAGCTATAACATAATCTTATAACTATTATCTTAGGTCTGAAATTTAGTTAGTATCTACTTTAAAATACTTTAGTCTTTTAGGTGCTTTTTAGTCTAATATAATTAAAATTTTCACTAAAAAGTTTTACTTTAAAAATTTTAATAAGAATAATACTAAGTACTTATTTAATTAGCTTTTAGATAATAATAATTCTATACTAAAAGATATTAGTACGTGGATTAAGCTGCTTAATAGTTTTAAATAAAAGTAAATATAAAATAGCATATTTCTAAGTATTAGTTAGTATTAATTGGTATTAGTTTACTAGTCTATATATATATTTACTTCTCTTTAAAATCCAAACACTGTGTTAGAAGCCGTAACTTAATGTTAAAATTATTTATTAATATTAATCTATCTTATACAGGTTATATTACTCTCCTTTTATTTTAATTTTTAAAAGTTAAAACTATTTATGAATAATACACTCTAGAGAGACTTGCAACATGAAATAGCTATATAAGTTAATTTAAAAATAAAGTTTTTTTTTATCTAATATACCTAGTACTACCTACTTAACAGTAATATTTTAAGACTTATAAATAGTAATAGTATAAATTATTACTAAAAGAAATTAAGTCTATAAGCATATAACTTTTCTATACTAGAAATTCTAATAATAATAGAAAATTAGTACTATACTCTTCCTGCCTAAGGTCTTATATAGTAATAGTTTATTATAATTATTAAAAATAATAAATAACACTAAAGAGGCTTTCTTTTAAAAATTTATAATATTATTAAATTATATAATATTATCTAATATACTTAGAGCACTGTTTACTAGGCCTTTTTCTATTTATATATTATCTATAAGTATAATCTATAAGCTAATACTTAAAGAAAGTAAGGCCTTTAGATTTCTAGTTTTTTTTATAATAGACTTTTTAGCATCTACGCCTTTATAACTAGCTATAATAGCTATTATAAGCTAGCTAGAATTTTATAGCTAGTAGTAATTTAACTCTTAAATTTATACCCTTTTAGTATAGATATAAATTACGTTCTAAAATAAACTAATATTATTTATAAAAAGCGTTAATTAAATCCTAGTAGTAAATAAAAGCTAGTTTTAAATTATAATTTTTCTAATATAAAGATAGCTAAGCATGTTATGAAAAGCCTTCTAATTATAACCTTACTATTATATTATAATATTAAGAATAATAGTTTTTTAAAATTGTTGATATAGCTACTGCTTAAATGTCTTACTTATATTCTAGAATATATAAGTATTATACAGAGGCCTTATATTTATAAATAGAAGTTAAAAAAAGTCTTTAGCTAAAATAATACTTAAACTACTAAAAGAGAGATAATTAGATAATGGGAAGATTTTTTTATACTATAAGTTAATTTAAGCTAATATTTTTAAGCTAACTATGGATTTTTTATCTATAATTAAATAATAAATATTCTTAAATGTAGCTTGAAGAGCCTAAAGGGCTTATAAAAACAATTTAATAAACTCTATACTTTTAATTAGAATATAAAATAGTATATTTAGTATTTTATTAGAAATATTATAGGTAGTATAACCTATAGGTGTTATTTAAATTATTAGAAAATAATATCTATAAATAACAGCTAAGTTATTAAGCTTAGTAGAAGTAAATTCTATTATATATATCTTTCTAGATTTTATTTCTCTATTTAGGTTAACTAGCTACTATAGAAAATCTTTTCTAGTTAAAAGCAACTAGTAGTGATTTATAATAAGTTTATTAAATAACTTTTACTTTTTTATAAAAGTTTTATATATGCTTGTGGCCTGGATAGTAAGGTTAATAAAATAATTAACTTTTTATTACTTCTAGTACATAAAGAAATTAAGGTTATAAGTACTAATTTAGATAAATTAATTTATTACATAATCTTTAAGGCGATCTTCTAAGTTTTTTCTATTAATTAAAATATTTTATATATTTAGTTAATAAGTAGCTAATTCCCTTTAAGATAGCTCAAGATTCTCTTCTTTTTTATTAATATCTTTAAGGTTAGGATTATCCTCTTTAGTAGGTAATTCTTTCTCTTTATATAAATTATCTTATAAATAAATATAATTAGACTTATAGTGTTAATAAGTCTTTTCATATATAGTAAATATTTTAATCTTAAACGAAAAGATTTTATTTATTTTCTAAAATAGATAATAGAGTATAAGTTTAACATAAGTAAACTATACTAGGTTATAGTTAAAATAATATTAGAATATAAAGTTTAAAATTCTTAGCTTAGCTTAAGACCTCTTCTTTATATCACTAGTATAGTTATATTTAAGAAAGAAGTTATAGAAAAAAAGATTAGATAGATTAAAATAATTCTTATACTTTTAAAGAAAACTTTTTCTATAACTAAAAGTTCTATTATTTTTATTATCTTTTTCTGTAAAATAGTATATATTTGGCTGGTTCTTTTTTAGTTAATAATTAACATTAAGTACTTAATAAAAGTAATAAACTAAAAATAAATTAAAAAGAAAATAGGTAATCTTCTAAGTAGATTAATCTTACTTATTAATAAACTTATTTATTATCTTTATAACAAAAAAGTATAACGGCCTTTTAGAATTAAGTTTTAGTAAAATTCTAGTAATTATAACTTTATAGTCTTTAAATTACTATTTCTACTTAGTAGTATATTTTCTACTATATACTATTATACTAGTAGTATTTATATATAATTAAATATTAGTATTAACAAGCCATCCTATTAGAAGTATATAGTAATATATATTTAATTAAGAGTAGTTATGTATAGGGTAAAACTAATAATATAATTTACTCTTATCTTAAAAAATAATAGAGAATTTAGTAAATAGCTAGAAAGTAAAAAATTAGTACTTAATCTACTTTATTCTCTTATTAAACTTTAAGTAATATACTATTATGTAATGGTGAATTTAAATTCTAGTTAAAATTAAAAACAGTTACTTAAAGTCCTAGATTATATTAAAATAGGCGAGTAAAAAAGACGACTCTTTATTTATAATATCTTATAATAAAGGCTAAAAGTGTATAGTAGAAATATATATTTATTAAAACTTAATAAATTAAGCTAAAGCTTTATAGTTATCTTTATTAAAAAACTTATTATTAAAATTTAGCATGTTTTTATAATAGTATATACTATAATTATAAATACTACTACAACTCTACTATTTAAAATAATCCTAACTATTAATAATACTAAACTTAGGAATGAGTACTTCATTTTTAAAGGCTTAGAAATAATAATAAAAGTAATAAGTAATAATATAAAAATTATCCTAAATATTATTATATATAATCTTAATTTTAGCGACAGGAATAACATTTTTTTACTTATTATTTTAAAAAAGATATTATATTAGGTTATCCTAATAGTAATTAGCTATAAAGAAAGTAATAAATAAGTTTAAACTCCTTAATTACTATATCTAGCAAAGTATTAGTTTTAGTATTAGTCTTAGTATTAGTTTTAGTAAATAATAAAATATAATTATATACTATAGCTTTAAGACTCTTACTTTTATCTACTTAAAAAAAATGTGTTTTATAAAGAGATCTAGTAAAACACATAACTAAGTTTAGTATAACTATAAACTAGGAACTGTTATCTTTAAAAGTATTCTAAAACTTATTAATAGAAATCCCTTTATTACTAGATATTTTTAATATAACGTCAGGAAAAAAATTGGTGGCATTTTTATAGTATTTAGCTATATTTAGCAGCTATTTATGTATTTTACGTACTATATTTTATAACTTATAGTCTTAACTCTAAAGTAGTATTAAGCTATTAAATATAATACTATCTTATAAGATGCTATAAAATACGTGATTATATCCTCTAAAGCTTTTATTACTATTTGTAATATTTATATAATTTGTTTATTATGTATATTATGTATATTATACACATTTTATAAATTTAACGCTTTCTAAGTATACTATATATCTAGTTTATTTCTTATATATAGTACGTATATTTTAAAGCACAGTTCTAAATTACTAGCTACTACTAATTTACTATATAAAATAATAAAATACTATATAAGCTCTATTTACTTTCTTCTTTTTATATTAAATTAGAATTAGCTTTTATACTAAATTGAAATTGGCTCTTACACTAAATTAAAATTAGCTTCTATATTATATCTAGAGCTTTGTGTAGAGCTCTAAAGGTAGCTTAGTATAGAACTCTAAAGATAGCTTAATACAGATCTAAATACACGTTAGTAAACAGATTAGTAAAGGGCTTAGTAAACTCAAATATTAGCTTAGTATAAATATATAAAGAAAAGAGAATAGAGAGAAGAAAATTCTGTTAAAACTAAATAAAAAACTAAGTTTAGCTCTTCGCATACGAAGAAACTTAACACGTATAAATAGAAAATAGTAACTTTACAGGCTTACAGCGCCCGTAGATATTAGTAATAAATTTTAGAAAGTAGATAGGCAAAAACTAGACTATTATACAAGTAAAATAGTATAGAATTTAGAAGGAGAGTATAGTATATTATAGTATTTAATAGCATTTTATAGTATCTTATTATATACTTATAGTTAAAGTTATAATTAGCTATATCTTTTAGTAAAAGAGTTATAAGAGAAGTCGCATTTAGCAGCTAAATACTATTAAATACTTAAATAAAGTTATAATTAGCTGTACTTTATAGTAGAGTTATAAGAAGAGTTACGTTTAACAGCTAAATACTATTAAATACTTAAAAATACTAGAAATACTAGAATAGTATGAATATAAAATTCTTAGCCATAAATTTTTTTCCTAATAAAAGAAACTAGACTTTATATTTATCTACTTTTATATAATTATATTAAATACTATATAATAAAAGCGTGAATGTTACGCTATGTGGCTATTTTTATATAATAATATATACTTAATATAAAACTTATAGTTAATATATTATTAGTAAGGCTTTATGTACTCTTTTATATTTATAAAAAAGTATATTAAAAAAGCCCTACTTAGTAACACCTTACTATAATTAAACTCTAATAAAAGAGTATATTAGATAAATATTATAAATAATAAGACTAAAGCTTTAATTTAATACTATAAAACTTCTAACTCTTATATATTAAGAACTAGATTTAAGACTGTAGTAACTTAAAAAGTAGAATTATTTTTACTATTATTTTTACTATTATCTTTACTACTATTTTTATTATTATTTTTATGATTATCTTTACTATTATTCTTGTAGGGCATATTTATATTATTATTTAAACTTTTAATAGCCTAGTTATAGGCGGGACCTTTTTATATAATATTTATAAACTATTCTTATTAAATAAATATAGAAGATAGTTTATTTGTTTTAATAGTAGATAAATTATTACTAATATAATTATTATTAAAAAGAGCGCCTAAGGCTTTATTATTAATAGTAATATTTCTATAGTTATTATAATTTTATTATAAGAAATATAGCTAACGCTAAACTACCTAATACTATATATAATAGTTATTCTAAAACTATTAGTTAATATATTTATAACTATCACTAGAAGAGCGGAATAGCTTAAGGAGTATAATATTAAAGTCTTAAAATAAAAAAAATAATAAACTAAAAATCTTTCTAATATTATATAAAAAGTAGTAAATATGTTTTATATATTTATATTAGATATTTTAATATTAGCAGACTTTTATAAAGATATATACTTAAGTAATTAGTATTTTCTTTATAAAGGAAAGTTTTAGAAGCTTTTTAAGCTATAAGCTAAAGTCTATTTTATTATTATAACTAAATAAAGATATAAAATTAGGATCTTAAGAGCTATTTTTAAGTTTTAAATCCTTAATCTAATCTTTACAATAAATAAAGTACTTTCTATTTATAAACTTTATATTAAACTAGCGTTTATTATAAGTATTATAGGTTTCTATTATAGGCTTATTAAAGTAGGTGTAAAACCTCTTAATTAGTTATTAATCTATATAACTAAAAATAAAGTTATTAAAAAATATATTACTTAAATAATTTATAAAAAAATTAGGTTATAAGAGATTATAAGATAGACCTAAATTAGAAAATAAAAATAGAATAGAAAAAAAGAACTTATTAAATATAATATTCTAGAATATAGGTATTAACTGTAAAGACTAAAAAAACTAATTTAACTCCTCCTAGCGTTTTATTAGAGATAAGATAGATAATATAAATAAAATATTATTACCTATTTAATACTTAATATAATATTATCTTTAAATTTTAGTTTAAGCACAGTAAGTATTAGCTTAGGCTAAAGTATTATTATTATTTAATTTATTTAAAAAATAATAAGAAGGACTATGTTACTATTGTGGAAATAAGAAATCATATAACTTAATAAAAAAACTCTATAATATAGAATATAAAGCTGGGAGTATAATATATTATATAAATATAACTACTTATAATAAAAAGTATTATATAGGTAATGTATTTAATAAGTGAGCAGGTTACCTTAAAACTTACTAAAAAATTAAGAATTTGCACTTAAATATCTCAACAACCACATAATAATAAATTCTGAAAATTTAATAGCTGATTAGTAGTGCTTTAGAATAGATATCATTGAATTTTTAAGAGCTAGCAATTAATCGTTATTAAGATATTTAAGAAAAGGTGAATTTGGGGGCCGAAATACTACTATCTCAATAACAATTAATTACTAGCTCTTAAAAATCTAATGGCATCTATTTCAAAGTACTACCAATTACCTATTAAATTTTCAGAATTTATGATTATGTGGTTGTTGAGATATTTAAGTGCGAATTCTTGATTTTTTAGTGAGTTTTAAGATAACCCGCTCGCTTATCCGACCCACTCACTTATTAAATACATTATAGCTACTTATAATAAGAGTATAAAATAATAAAAAGTAAAAGATAAAGATAATAAAGCTTTATACTTACACTATAAAATTAATTAGCCCTAAAATTATTAAGGAAATAAATAAGTTATATATATATATAGTATATTAATATTCCTATAGTGTAAGCACTTAGCTTTTTAAGTACTAGTTTTTATTTTATTAATAGCCATATTTTTAAAGTTACCGCACTAGTTATAAGGAGAAAATAAATCTATTAGTAAGATATAATAAATTAATATTTCTATAGCATAAGTACTTAGCTTTTTAAGTACTAGCTTTTATTTTATTAGTAGCTATATTTTTAGAGTTACTGCACTAATTATGAGGAGGAAATAAATCTATTAGTAAAATATAATAAATATACTAATAAAATATAAATAACATAAAAAAAGTTATATAAGAAAGATATTAGTCAAAATATTAAGATATTAGTTATATAAGAATTTTTAGTAAGAATTTAGTATTCCTTTAGCACGGAATAACTATAGTTTAATTATATAATATTAATTTTTTCTAACTAACAAGAACGCAAGAAATCTTAGTACTATTTTAATAAAGTTTTATATTAAAAACCTTTTTATTTAAATAGAAAGAAGCTTTACTATGCTTAGTAATAATTCTATTTTTTTTTACTTAACTAAGTAAAAAAAATTACTTAAATTAGTAATTTTAAATTATATTATAGTTATAATTCTATATATTTTTTACTTAACTAAGTAAAAAAAATTACTTAAATTAGTAATTAAACACAAAATTTATATAATTTGTTATTAAACTTTTATAAGTTAAAAAAAAGTAAAAGTATAATAATAAAATAATTTAATTTAATTTAATATAAGTATTACACTTTAACTTTTAAAACCTTAATTTTTATTTTAGTAGTAAATTAAATTAATTAAAATTTAGCTTTAAAAGTTTTAATTTTAATATAAAGTAACTAAATTTAAGCTTTTATACTATATAAAAGAAAATAATATTAAAAGAAAAAAATTAATTATATATTATTAATAAGTAATATTTACTACTAGTAAATAATATACTTAAAAACTTTATAACTTTAAATAGCTATTAGTAATATAGTACTAAGTAATAATTACTTAATTTAACTAATATAATATTATTTTTTAAGCTAAAATTATATATATATTATAAGGTAAATACTTACTAATTTTAGTTCTAATATATATACTTTTTCTAACTAGTAGATAAATAGTTAACTAGTTTTCTTACTTACTAATATATAATAAAGCTTATTAAATTTAATAAATAAAACTTTAGTAAGTAAAAAGTAAGTAAAAAGTAATTAATAAAATAATAGTTAGGCTATTCTACTTAATAGTTTCTTAACTTAAAAATAACTTCTTAATTTTAAAGTAACTACAAAAAATTAAAAGTAACTATAAGCTATTTAATACTTTATACTTATAGTAGATTTCTTGTGTATATAATAAATACTTATATATAGTATATTAAATACTATTAAAAAAGAAAAAAAATAAGTTTCTTATTTCTATTATCTAGCTTATTTACTGAGACTTGTTTTGTAACTAGTTATATACTTTTATACTTCTTATAATCTCTAAATTTAATATAAAGTACTTTTTATTTTTATTTTTTACTAGTTTGCTTTAGCTTTTATATACTTTTTATATACTTTTTTATACTTCTTTTTTTATAAAAGTACTTTTTTAGTTAAAGTTATTATTTTATTATAATTTATAATATTATTCTCTCCTTTTAAGCTTTTAGTTTAAAAGTTATTTTAATTCTTTTATAAGTAGTATAAAGGTAACTAGTTTTTTACATAAAAAGCTAAGTTATAAAAGCTTTTTTCTTTTTTTTATTTATTTAAGATTCTAAGAATAACTTAAACAGAATTGTTCTTAATGTAAGCTTATTATTTAGTAAAAAAAGTTTAAAAACCTAGTTATTTAATACCATTACTTTATTCTTGTTACTAGAAAATAAATTAGGTTTATTTAGTAAACTTTACTTCTAGATATTATTTTAAGTATATTAATTAAAATATAAAGTATAATCTTATTATATTATAACTTAAGCAAAATTAGTTAAATTATAACAAATAATTTCTATTAGTAGTTTTAGAAGACTTAAAAAAAACCTTATTTACTTATTTTTAAAAGCTTTATTTTTAGTATTAATTAGCTTAAATAGATTCTTAGAAGAAAGAAATATTTTCTTAAAAATTAGCCTCTATTAATAAAGTCCAGGGAATAGAAAATAAGAAAAAGTAAAATTATTAGAGTTCTATACTTTATATACCATAATCTATAGTATTATTTTCTTTAGAATTTGTTGGCTTTTCTTCTTTTAAATTTAAGTAGAATATTCTTTAATTATTTTATTTCTTTAGTTAATTCTAGAACCTAGCTTTTACTAGTCTATTTTATAGTACTAAATAATTAGTTCTAAATACTTTTTTAAGTTTCTAATTAACTTTTATGTATTATTTTTAGGTTTATATTTAGTTTATTTAACTATATATTTCTACTAATGTCTAAACTTTTAGTAATCTAGTATTTACTAAACTTTTACTTAGTATAGTCTTTTTAAAGTTTAAGTTTTATTTTAAGTTTAGTGTGTAGTAGTACTTTTTTAAATAGTAAAATATAAAATATTAAGTAAATTCTTATGTTTTTAAGTAGTTATAGTTTATGATTTATAGATTTAGTTTATTTTTTAACCCTAAATAGTCTTAATTAAATATAATCTAGTTTTTATAATAACTTTTTTATTTTCAAATTTTTTTATAGAATAAAAACTTTTTTTTTTTTAAAAAAAAGGTAGTTTCTTAACTTTAGATTTATCTTTTTATTATTTATTATAATACTCTTTTTAGGTAATTATTTGTGCTATTTCTTAATATATAAGTTAAAGTTTCTTAACTTTAATTTTTGCTTATTCTAATATATTTTCTAGTTTTTATAGTTTTTAATAAACTATTGGCTTATAACTATAATTAGTAAAAAATAGTAATTTTTTATTATTAATAATTTTATAAAGTTATATATAAACTTAGTTATTAGTAATAAGTTAACTTAATTGTTTTATAGTTTATTAACATATATTTATAAATATTATTTTAATATTTGGTTTATTTATTCTGTTTATTTATTTATTTATAAATAATAGACTATTAAGAAGTAGTTTTTTATTTCTAATCTTTTTATAAACATTTTCTAGAATATTAACATAAATAATTTATTTTTATTTATAATAAATTTCTATAGTAACTTATGTTGTGCTATAAGTATTTTTATAATTTTATTTATTAACTTATTAGTATTTAGCTTTTTATAAGTTAGTTAAAAGTATATATACTTTATTAGTTAGTTTATTATTACTAATATAGTATTATACTAGTATTTTTAGTACTTTATTAATAGTAGTAATTTAATAATAAAGTTTATTCTAACTAATTTATATAGTTTATTAGCTAAAGAAATTGGTTATATTAATTTATATTTCTTGTGTTTTAATGTCTTGTTTTTTTTATATTCTAGGTATTTAGTTAAAATTACATAAATCTTTTTCTATATACTAGAGATCTAGAAGCTTCTATTAATATATTATATATATTTTTCTACTTTCTAGTATCTATACATTTCTACTAAATATTAATTCTTAATTAGTTTTATTTATAAATTATTAGGTATATAAATAGTTTTATTTTTATACTATTTAAAATGTTTTTAGTTAAATTTTCTAATTTTTTTATATTTGTTATAAAAGCAAGACACAAGGCTCTTAAGTCTTAAGATTAAATAAAGTATATTAATTAAATAATATTCTCTAGCTATAAAAGTAAGTAGATATATTTCTCTATTTATTAACTAATAGTAATTATGTGATACTATGCTATTATATAATTATATATAGAGTTATCCCTTTATACTATACTCTAGAGCATATCCGTAATAATATTTTTCATAATAATTATTACTTTAATATTTAGGTGTGTGTATTCTAGTAATTTATATTTTTATACTTTTAGTATTAAGTTATAAATCTTTAGTATATTTTTTATATAATTAGCTTATTAATTAAGTATGTTAGTTGCTTTATTTTCTTTTTTTTATAATATA
Organism: Zopfia rhizophila CBS 207.26; assembly: GCA_010093925.1. NCBI lineage: Eukaryota > Fungi > Ascomycota > Dothideomycetes > Zopfiaceae > Zopfia > Zopfia rhizophila. Next base: position 380,680 of record ML994650.1, read on the forward strand.
TTTTATAATTAAAAGTTACTAGAAGTTTTAACTATTAAACTTATTATTAATTTAACTTCTTTATTATTATAAAAGCTATTAGATTTTTATAATTTAAATATATAATAATCTAATATTTTACTTTTTTAAAGTAAGCTTTTTACTTTTTAAATACTTAAACTATTACCAATAGTTTTTTATTATAAGTATTGTAGTTTAATGTAGTAATTATAAGTTTATATAATATAAAGTCTACTAAGTGTAATTTTTATTATTTTTTTATTATTATAGTAATATTATACTAGTTACTTTATTTAATATATTTATATAAATTTTTGTAAGTAACTTTAAGTTAAATATTTTTAATATTAGTAGTTTTATAAATTACTTTTTAAGTTTTTTAAATACTTAATTTTTCTATCATTTTTATTTAAAAAGTTAATCTTTTTTTAAGAGTTTTATTAAAAGTATAATAATCTTTAAATACTCTTTTAATAAATTACTAGTAGAATTTTATAAAAAAAATTTTTTTTTATTAAAGTAGGCTAAAATAAGATTTCTTATATTTTATTAAAATTAACTATAATTCTATTTCTAAATATAACGTATTTAAGGAATTTAACTTTTGTTTTATAAAACACCCATTTTTCTATTTAAATATAGAGTTTGTATTCTTTAAGTTTTTTTTAATATTTTTTTAGTATACTTTACATACTACTTTAGTACTTTATTAGTATATACTAATATATTATTTAAATATAATAATAAATACGTTTATATATTCTTATAGTATATAGTTAATAATTATTTAAAATATTACTAGTGCGTTTGTTAATTTAAATAACATAACTAGGTATTTATATAACTTATATCTTATTTTAAGAGCTGTTATTTACTTATTTTTTTTGCCATTTTTATTTAATAGTATTTATTCTTAATATTAAATAAACTAAACTATTTATTTTTTGTAGTTTATTTATAAACTTTATTATTAATAGTATAAAATATTAATTTTTTATTATTATATTATTAAAGTGCTTGTAATTAATGTAAAGTTATAATTTTCTATTATTTTTTTTATATAAAAAGTATAGATAATGCCATTTTACTTTTACTAACTTAAATATATATTTTTTTCTAATTATTTTAAATATATTATTATAATTCTTTTTATTAATAAATTAAGAGTTAATATAATAGTTTTAGTTTTATATTAATTTTAAGTTTTATTTTAATATTATAGTTTTATTTCTAGTATTCTAGTAACTTATTTTTAGCTTTTTTAAAAAACTACTTTCTAAATTTCTTTTAGTATTTCTTAAGTACTTTAAAAGTATTATTACTAATTACCAATTTTTTTTACTTATATATTCATTTTTAATAGTTAAGTTTTTTATTTTAAAATTAATTAATGTTTTTTTTAAATATTATTAAACTATTATTAATACATTTTACTTTTATAAGCTTGTTTAAAACTTTATATAAAATACATTAATTTTTTACTTATTTATTTAATATTAATAATTTACTAGTTTTACTATTTATAAGTGTTAAAATATTCTTGTTATTAATACATACATTTATATATAGCTTGTTTTTATTAATGTGTGCTTATTATATAGTTATATTATTAATTTTTTAGTATTAGTTATTAAGTAGCCTAGTCTTAATTTACTAACTTATTTATTTTTTATTTAACTTTAGTATTTAAAGGGTAAACACTTTCTTTTTTTAGTTATTTTATAAATTAAATATTTATTTAGTTAGTATTTTTTTACAGCTAGTATTTTATACTTTACTTGTGTCTATTTTCTATAATTTTAGTATTTTCATTCTAGAAAGTACTTTAAAACCATAAGCTTTTTATATTATTCTATTACTAACTACTTATTTTAGTGTTATTCTACTTAATAGTATTAGTATTTAAGCTAATATTAGTCTTAAGTTAGTTGCTTATAAGTATTTATACTTATATTTTAAGCTTTTTTTTTTAAGTTTATAAAAATTAATTATTTATTCTTATTAAGTTTTTATTTATTTTTTAGTTATATAAGTACTTATTATATTTTAGGTTTTTTAACTTATGCTAAGTATTTTACTTATTTATAATTATTATCTTTATAGTTTTTAAATCTATAAACCTAATATTTCTTATGTATACTTTTTTTAGCTATATTATTATTTTAAACTTACAATACTAGTAGTAATATTATTTTTTATTTATTTTAGTATTATTCTAGTTTTAGTATTTTTACTAGCTAGTTATAAAGTATATTTTTTTAACTCTTTTTAAGGTATTTTTATTTAAATCTTATTTATCTATTTAAATAGTTCTAATTTTATTAGTTTTTTATAATACTTATTAATACTTATATATTCTATGTTTAAGTATTATTTTTTAATACCTTATTATAAAACTATATTTAAAGTAATGTTTTAAGCTATAAATTTAATAATATTCTTTTAATATTTATTATTAAATAATAGTAGATATAAGTTTTTTACTTATTTTAGTTTCAACTATTACTTTTTATTTAAACTTTTAATTTAATTATGTAAAAAGTTCACTTTTTTATTTTATAATTTTATAAAATTATTATAATTTTTTTTATGTTTATATTATGTTATTATATAACTACTTTTTTTATATTTATTTTTATTTTAAATACTAGCTTGTTTAACTTATTTATAACTATTTAGTATAGTATTTTATATTCTTATTTTAAATAAAACGTGCTTTTATAAATTTAATACTTATTTTATTATTTTTTTAAACTTATTTTTACCTAACTTACTTTTTTTTTTTTAAAAATATAGGTACTATAACTTCTAGTACTTTAGTTTAAATATAAGTTACTTTAATATTAAGTTACTTTTATTTATAGTTTTTTATAAAATATTTTTATTTTCTAAGTTTTAAGTAGACTTTACATACATTATATTTTACTTATTTTTATATTTTTTTAAGTATATTAGTTAGATGCTTTTTTTTTAAAAAAAAATTTACTTATTATTTAATTTATTAGATTATATATTCTAGTATCTTTTCCATTATTTTATACTAGTTAGATAATAGGATAAGTTTTTTACTTCTTTTTTTATTTATATTAATGTTAGTAATTATTAATAACTACTACTTTTTTAATAATTTTAAGCAACGTGTCTAGTTATTTTTTTATATAATTTTATTCTTAACTTTATTTTTTAGTCCTATATAGTATATTATAATTAATAGTTAATTTTTTTTAACTGAGTTTTAACTAAAGTTACTAAATTCTACTATATATTTAACTACTAATTTTTTTTTTTTAGAAGTTACAATTTCTGGATTATATTTACCTTTTTATTAATTTTTTTAAATACTATTATTATTTCTTTTTTAAAATTTATATAGCTTTTAAAAACCTTTTTAATATCTAAACTACAGCTTTCTAACTCATCTTTTTTTAAGTTTAGTTTATTATTATTAGGGTAGGTTTTACTAAAGGTTTAAACCATTATATAGTTTTTTTAATTATATTTATATATATAGCTAAAATTTAGTCTTAATTTATAGTAAATAATAATTAATTAAACTAATAATATAAATTTATTACTATTAAATGTAGTTAGTAGGTAGATTTTTGCTATTATACTCTAAACTATTTTAGCTTATTATAGTATTATTATTATTTATTAAAGCTTTTATATAACTCTTACTTATTTTTTTAATAATTTATTAAGCTTTTTAAGCTCCTAATATACATTTAGTAGTAAATAATAGTTTTATAAAAATTTTTTTTTACTATTACTACTATTTATCTTATTATTAAAATAAAGTTTTTTTTATAGTACTAAGTTGTTATAAACTTCTAATTAGTTGTTTATATTAAAATTAATTTAATGTTAGTTTTTTAATACTTAGTAGGTAGTTATAATATTATAAAATAAATACTTACTAATTTTAGTTCTAATATATACACTTTTTTTAACTAGTAAATAAATAGTTAACTAGTCTCTTTACTTCCTAATATATAATAAAACTTATTAGATTTAATAAGTAAAGTTTTAGTAAGTAAAAAGTAAGTAAAAAGTAATTAATAAAATAATAGTTAGGCTATTTTACTTAATAGTTTCTTAACTTAAAAATAACTTTCTAATTTTAGAGTAACTATAAAAAATTAAAAGTAACTACAAGCTATTTAATACTTTATACTTATAGTAGATTCTTTAGATATATATAATAAACACTTATATATAGTATATTAAATACTATAAAAAAAAAGTTTCTTATTTTTATTATTTAGCTTATTTACTAAAACTTGGTTTATAACTAATTATATACTTTTATACTACTTTCTATAATTTCTAAACTTAATATAAAGTACTTTTTTTTTAACTTAGTTTTCTACTAGTTTACTTTAGCTTTTTTATATTTTTAGTATATTTCTTATACTCTTCTTTTTATAAAAGTACTTTTTTAGTTAAAGTTACTACTTTATTAGGGTCTATAACATAAGTCTAATAATAAAAAGTATTAAAAAATAGTTTTTATATATTATAGTTAAAATTAACTTTATACTTTTTTATTTAAAGTTAGCTAAAAACTAATTTATAGTTTTCTATAACTATTATATAAAAATAAATATTTTTAATGTAATTTATATAGTAGAAAGTTATACTAGTAGTATATAAAATATAACTTTTTTTAAGTTATTTTCTATTAAAACTAGTAAAATATAAAACGTATAAAAGTAGTAAAAAATAAAGTTTTTAGATACTAACTAAAAATCTACTAATATAACTTATACTAGTTACTTTAATATTAATTAAAGTAGTAATAAAGTAAAATAAGCTATTTTATTAAATAGTATATAAAATATTTACTTAGTAGGTTTAAAAGTTAGTTATTAAATAAAAAGTCTATAAGTTAATAGAAATTTAGTATTAAAAGTATTTTAAAAAGCAACTTATTTTTAGAAAAAGAGTTTTAATAAGTTAAGTCTAAATTACTAGTTAGGTTTCTAACTATAAAATTTATTAAAACTAAATAAAAATAAGCAAAATAATCATTAAAAGATGTTTTTTTAAAATAGACTACTAAATTAGAGTTTAAATAAAAAAAATAAGTAATTTTAAATAAAGTAACTATACTTACTATATTTTAAAAAATTTTTTAACACATTTTTCTTTTTTAGTTAAATAGAAAGAAGTATAACTTATAGTATTAATTTTTATAATATTAAAGTTTTTTTATAATATAGTTTCTAGTTTTATAGTTAAATAACATAAGTTGTATTAGTTTTACTTTAGAGCTAATATAAATATATTATTATAATATTTACTAATTATATTTACATATTTAATAAAATTATTAGAAAAGTTAACTTCAATTAAAGTATAGCACATAATTAGAATAAAGTTATTTTATTTAGATTTTTAGGTATATTTATAGAATTCTATAAAAAAAAAAGAAAAACTTTAGTTTTTTTAGTTTATATAAACTAATTTTCTTTACACAATAGCTTTTTAGTTTAAATTTTTATAAATACTTTTAAGTAGATTTACTAAACTCTATATAGTATTTAGTTAAAATAATTTTATTAAATTAAAAGCTTTTTTTATAAGTAGCTAATAGTATAGTAAAAGTAGACTTATTTAGTTAAATACTAATTCTTATTTTTTATAAGCTTATTATATAATTATTTAATAAATATTTATAATTTAAAATATTAGCTAAAAAAAGTAGAAAGGTTAGATAGTTATTTTAATAAAGTTAGTAAAAAAAATATAGTTAAAATTATTATAAGTATTAAGTTTATAGAACTTAAGCTATTTCTAAATATACTAGTAGTAAGTACTAAACTTTTATTAATAAAAGAAATAGTAATAATAGAAACTAAGTAAGTAAATACTTGCTTTAATTTATAAAGTTTTTTTATAAAAAGCTTTTATACTTTTTTATTAGTAAGTTTTTTATTTAGCTAAAGTATTTATAAGTAATTTATTACTTACATTTAAAGTTAAAAGTTAAAAAGTAAGGTTTTTAAAAAATTTAATACATTTTAGGTTGTTTATTTTATAAAGAGTTAGTAATATAATATAGTATTATAAAAGTATTATATATAAAAAGTTAAGAGCTTAAAAAAAGTATTAATTAATTACTATATATAATACCAAGTAATAGTTTAAAATATTACGTAAAGAAAAAAAAATAAGTTGTAAGTAAAAATATTTAGAAATAAAGTTTATATATTAGCACATAACTAATATATAAACACATAATAAAAAAAAAAGTTTAAAATGTTTTTTTTAAAAGGCTTTTATAAAGTGTTATAAATAGTTACTATAATAAATACTAAAAATACTACTACTAATAAAATAAATTATAGTACTTAAAAGGTTATATATTTATACTATAAAAATAATAATATATTATTTATATATATACTTACACTTAATTTTTTAAAAACTTTATAGTTAATTAATAATTTAGTATAAATATAAAGCTATATTATTTTTAAGTTTTTTTTGTTACTAGTTTATATCTTTATTAGAAATAATTATATTTATATAACAATTTTTACTAAAAATAGTTATATATATATAAAACTTAATACTTTTAAGTTTACTTTTTACACTTTAAAGTATTTTAACTATATTATACTATTTTTTTACTTTTATAATAGTAGTATAGTTATCTTTATTATTTATTAAGTATAATAATAATAATAAGTTCAATTCTTCCGACTGAGATCCCTTAAGGATTTATATAGGGTATTTATAAATCTACATAAGAAGAAAACCTTTTATTTAACTATATATTTTATATAGGTTATCTTTGCACGCTTAGGTTTCTCTTAGAAGTATATATAAAAACAGCTTAATTTTATTTATAAGCTAAGAAATATCTATCTCTTTAATATCTAAGTTTTATTAGAGTATATTCTTTTATACTTAATATTTAACTTAATATAGAATAAAAATTTTATACTATACTTTATACTTTTCTCTCGCAAGTTCACTAATTCTTTCTACTTATTAGAATTCTACTTTTTCTGAAGATAAGGTTCTAAGGTCAGAGTAGATTCCTAATATAGATTAAGTATTATAATCTTATTTTTACTATAAGGTTTTGCCTATTATCTGCGTATTTTCTTACTTTTACTTTATTTATAATCTATTAGGCTATTCTCTTTATCTCTTTTTTTAAGCTATTAGTAGTTTTATTTCTTTCTTTTTTCTATTTCTTTTTTCTATGTGATTTGTAATTTCTCCTTTTTCTTCTCTCTATATATGCGCACTTATAAGAATTAATTAAGCTCTAATATTTATATAATCTAATTAATAACCTTTAGTAGTATTTTGTTATTATTTATTCAAGTCTAGAAATCCAAGGTCCCTATAATATTCTAAAGTTATATTCTTTCTTTATTAAGATATAAACATTATCTAAATATATAACAGGTAGTTTGTTTTTTATTGTAGTTATAATTTAAAGAAAATACTAACAGTACTTTTATTTTATATAGAAAGGCTTTAAGGCTAATTACTTTAGTATAATATAAAATAATAATAAAACTCTAGGCTTTAGTAAGGCCTTTATATTTTTATATATTAGCTTTATTTTATTTACCCTATACTATAGCTAATGCGTAAGGGTTATTTTTTTACTTTTTTATATAACTCTCTTATCTCTTTATAACTCTCTTTTTAGATTATTTTTTAACTAGACTTCTATATACAGCCTTTTGCTCTTTTAAGATTTCTTTAGAGTTTTATTTCTATTATATTACTATATACCTAATTATTATACTAGTAAGTTTCTTAATTCTCTTACCTAGCGTGTACTTCTAGTAGTTATGATATTATCCTTAAATTTAATCACAAAAGTCTTAAAATAATTTCCTAATTAGAGAAGATATCTATAATATTCTTATAAATAGTATTTATTTCTTTATAAAGTAACTAATAGACTTAATCTATACTTCTTTTTCTAGTAGCTTAGTAGATATGGCTTTATATACTTTTATAACTACTTAAAAATACTAGTTTTATACTACTTAAAGCTTTTATAAGTTAAATTTTAAGATAGAGCCTTTCACCCTATCTAGTTTATACTAGATTTTATAGCTATAAATAATAGTTAGTTAGATCAACATAGTATATAGTTATCTATAGTTTTTTATATTAGTTTTCTAGGTAAAACTTATAAGTCTTTTTAGAATATTCTCTAAGTTTTTAACCTTATTAAGCGTATTTTCAATATGTAAGTGCTGGTTTAGTTTCTTGTTTATAGTTATTTCTAGTATTTATATAAATTTAGCTAGTGCCTTTATAAAGTCTTTAATTCTAAATAGAGCTAATCTTTTATTTTCTATACTATATTTTCTTATAAAGTACATAATTTTATATTTATCTAGTATAAATTATGCTTTATATGTTTTTACCTATTTTTAATACTACTTATACGCTTTTTTAATTATCGTATAACTCTTTTAAATATTTAGAAAGATTACTATAAGGTATATATTATCTATATATGCTAGGAACTCCGTCTCTATAATATTTTCTAGTAAAGATATAATAAAGAAAAGGAATAGTATAGGTAATAAAAAACTACTTTATAGAATACTATATTTTATTCTCTTATAAGTAGAGAAGAAGCCCGGGAACTTAATTTTAATAATCTATTCTTTTAAGAAAGATTTAATGTATTAGATAATTCACTTAAGAATATTTTTTTCTTTTAGGTTAGATAAGAGTCTCTTATAGTTAACTTTATTAAATATTCTAATAATATTTAAACTAAGGACCGTAATAACTTTATTAGTTTATTATATAGTATATATTAGTTCTACTAGGTATTTTAGTGCTATAATTATAGATCTTTCACGTCTTACTATTTAGTTTAGTAGTAATAAGTTAAATTATTTAACTAAGTTATTAAATTTATTAGTTACTACTACCTCTAAGATTTTCCCTATACAAGATAAAAGGGCTATTAGTTTCTAACTTTTTAGAATATTATATCTCTTCTTATTTAGTTTACAGAAGACTACTATAATTAATTGTTTAAAATTAGTTAAGTAGTATCCTAGAAGAAAACATATTTAAAATAGGTAATAAAATAGTTTCTTTAATATTACTATATAATTTTTAATATATCTATTAGTAACTCTGTATAATCTGTTGGCTTTATTTTTAAAGAGTTTAGCTATAATACTATAGATTTTATTTTCTAGTATTTTTAGGCTTAAGAATAGTCTTCCTTTTTCCGCTTTAATAAAGTAAGAGGTGAGGTTTAGGATTTATTTTTTATTTTTTCTTTAAGCTCTAGCTATTTCCTGCTATAGTTTAAATATTATATAAATATTATTTTCTATCTATTAGTCTTCTTCTAGTATCTTATAAATAATTCTTATTTTCTCTAAATCTGAGAGGTTTGTATTATGTGTAGGTAAAAAAAAATATTAAAATAAAAACTCTACTTTCTTATTATTATTAATAATTATATAATTATCTAGTCCTTCTAGGTCAGGTATTTGGGGTAGTTTTTTTAGTATATATATAACTTTAGCCTATTATACTAGCTTTTAGAGATTTTTATTTTAGTTTATAACTCTAGCTATAGTAAACCACCATTAGTTTCTTAATATCTAGTAAATAAGTTATTTCTTTTTATTTCCTAGTATCTTATATGTTTTCTAGTTTGTCTTTAGTTTTAATTACTAAGCCTATCTTCTTATTCTCTTAGTTTCTTTAATTTTAGCTTTTACTTTAGATGTTATTTGAGAGTCTGCTTTATCTAATAGTCTAATAAAAAATACTTATTTATTAATAATAGCTATAAGAGTATCTTCTAGTGCTTAAGAGAATTACTTTTTATCTATAATTATTAAAAAAAATAGCTAACTAATTTTCTCTATTTAAGATACTAGTGCTGTTTTAAAATCTATTTAATTAACATATTTCTAAAAGTATTATTAGTTATTAGAAAGTAGTAATTAAATATCTAGAATTATTTTAATAAGCTTATAATCTAAGTTTATTATTATCTCTTTATATTTATAATATAAAATTAACTTTCTTGACAGCATTTCTGTTAGGAAGATGAGATTTATAATAAAAAAGTTAATAATATCTTTAGTTCTCCTCTATATATTAAGTCCTTTTAGGGTGACGAGGTAGAGAATTTCTCATATTATATTATAAAGTTATATTATTTTTATTTTTAGTTTCCGCACTTATAGGCCTCTCTAGCTTAGATAATATAAATTAATATTATTTAAAAAAATATGTTTACCTTTTCTCTTTAGGAGAGAAATAAGTATCTTAATATCTAAATTAATATATCTATTATATATATTATAGATATTAATCTTTCTAATCTCAGTTTTAAGAGTAAGAGTTGCTAGGTTATTTGTATAGTATTTTTATTTTTATTTTTTTAAGTTAAGTAATTTACTAACGTAAAGGCAGACCCTAGCTTTTTATTTTTTTTTTTTAAATAGTATAGAAGCTTTAGTAGGAGAGAGAGCTTTCTTCTTACTTTATTTTACTCTTTACTAAATCTTATATTACTATAATATTCTATATATTTTATGCTTAAAGCATGATTTGAAATTATACACCTATTATATAATATATATTAAACTATAAAATTTAGAGCGTTTTTAGGTTTAATTCTATGCTTAGATAAGCTTATTAATTTTATTTTCTTTATATTAATCATTTCTACTTCAGGTGCTGTTTTTTGATTACTAGATTAAAAATTATTAACTACTATTTATAATTAGGTAGAGCGTTTTCTGTGGTATTAAAAGCTTAATATTCTTTCTACTTTCCTTTAAGTAAACGTTATTATTATTATAGCTAATAAATCCACTTTCCTTTTCCCTAGAGTAGATATAGTTTAGTAAGTGGTTATTTAAATCTATTATAGTCTATTTATTATATATAATATTCCTATTATATAGTTTATGTTTTTTTATATTAATTCTTAAATCCATGCTATAGTTTTCTCTTAATACTAGTATTTTTTACTCTAAACTAGATATAGTTTACAGTAAAGGGTGTATTCTATTTTCTTTAGGTTTTTATACTAATAAATATTATAATATTTAAGGCATTTACCACACCTAATTCTATACTTATAGTTTTTTATAATATAGTTATATTTTTAGTATTTAAGGTATTATTTAATCTGCTAGTTATTAGACTAGAGGTCTATTATATAAACGTAGTATTAAATAAAAAAGCCTTTTTTTAATAATATTTTAAGCTATTTCTAGTTTGTTAACTTTTAGAATTATTATATTTATTTTTTTTATCTTAGCGTTTTTCCTGTTCTTCCACTAAAAGTTTTAGATTTAGAGATATAAGATATATATTCTGTTTTATTTAGTTTATATAGCTATTATATTTTTTTTCTACTTTTTAGATGTTAACCCTGTGGATCTGTATAGTATATAATTTCTTTTTAATTCTAGCTTTTAAGTTAATTAGCTAAACCTAATGGTTATTTTTTATTAGCTAAGTCTTTATTTACTTAATAGCTATTATAATAATAAGACTAATTCTAGAAATCACTCTAGTAGTAACTACGTACTATAGAGATTAATAGTAGTTATATATCTTATTTAGAAATTTAGTTAAGGTAAGTGTATTTAGTTCTTATAGAACTCCTTTATTATTTATTTAAATCTAGATTAATAGGTCTGCTTTCTTAACTAGTATAGATCTTATTATTAATATTATAGTTATAATAACTAGATTTTATGCTATTTTAGCATACAGTAGTTTAGTATTTTATAAAATTCAAATTTCTTAAATAATATCTTAAAGAGTTAGTTTTTATTTATTTAGTTAATTTATAAGATTATTAAGCGCTTAGAGCTCTGTCTTTAGGGTGTAATAATTAAAAAAATATTATCACATAAAATAAAAAAATTAGCTTTAATATTTTTAGTATAGACTTTAATTACCTTTCTAAAGTGTCTTAATACTGTTAGTTATATTATTTTACTTTCTCTTTATAGTTAACTAGCTACTTTTAATATCTATATATTTCTTAGTATTATTTTATAGAAGTGTTATATATTTTAATAAGTAGTCACAACACTTAAGTCTTAAACTATAACTTAATAAATTCTTAACAAAGGTAATAAAAAAAAGAAGAGGTTATTAAATAAGTAATAATTATTTATATTATATAGCTACTACGTCTTACAGTAGCGTTATACATTATAAACTAAAAGTTTTTAATAAAAAATAAAATAAGTATAAATTTAATAATATTATAAAGTCTACTAGATAAGTAGTAGAGATGCAATTTAAAACCCTCCTTTTACATTTATTTATTAAGTAAATTAAATAATAATAATACTTTAGTTTAAACTAATATTTATTATACTTAAATTAAAGTTTAAAAATAATACTATATTAAGTATTAAATAAATAATAAAGTTTTATTTATATAATTTTTTTATTTTTAATAAAATTTTAAAAAGAACTAAAATAGTTTTTTATTAACTATTTTATATTAAAATTTTAAGCTAATTTAGTTTTTATAGTTAATATTTATATTTTAAAATATAGAACTAAATTTATTTATATAGTTAGTACTTATATTTTAAAATAGTATAATAAAAACTTATAGTACTTATAATAAATACTAGTTTAATATAAAACTTATAAATAACAAGTATTTTATTTGCTATAAAAATAAAACTAAGTACTTAAAACTTAAAAATAGTTTTTAAGAATTTTATTTTGTGTTCTTATTTACTTATAATAATAAAATAGACTTTAACTTATAACTTAAAAAACTTTTAGCCTTTTTTTATAAAAAAAATACTAATTACTTAAGTATATATTTTTATAAAAGTTTACTTACTATTAAAGTAAATAAACTATTTTTTATATTTACTTAATAAAAATAGTTTATAAATATTATGTAAAAAGGTTTTGTTTATAATTAAACGACTAAAAATTTAAATAATAATATAAATATGCTTTATAAAAATAATTTTAAATTTAGTTCTTAATATATAAAAATTAAAAGTTTTATAATATTAAGCTAAAAATTTAGTTTTACTATTTATAATATTTATTTAATATACTTTTTTATTAGAGTTTAATTATAGTAAAGTATTACTAAGTAAAGTTTTTTTTAATATACTTTTTTATAAGTATAAAAAAGCATATAAAACTTTATTAATAATATATTAATTATAAGTTTTACATTAAGTATATATTATGTTATAAATATAATTATATAAAAGTAAGTAAATATAACATTTAAATTCTTTATATTAAAAATATTTACAAAAAAAATTCTCTATTAATAAGCTTTAAAGTACTTTTAAAAATAATAGTTCTTAGTTTATAAATATATTAAACTTAGTTGTATATTTTACTAATTTTTTTATAAAACATAGTTTTTTTAAGTAAGTAAAAGTAAAAATTTTAAAGTTATAATATATAATTTAATTTCATTATTTACTAAAACTAATACTAAAACTAATACTAAAACTAATATTAAAACTAATATTTTACTATGTATAGTAACTAAAAAATTTAAGTTTATTTATTACTTTTTATATAACTAATTACTATTAAAATAAGTTAATATAATATTTTTCTTAATATAATAAGTAAAAAAATACTACTCTTGTTAATAAAATTAAAATTATGTATAATAATATTTAAAATAATTTTTATATTATTACTTATTATTTTTATTATTATTTTTAAGCATTTAAAAATAAAGTACTTATTTCTAAGTTTAGTATAATTAATAGTTGGAATTGTTTTAAATAGTAAAATTATAGTAGTATTTATAACTATAATATATAGTATTATAAAAATATACTAAATTTTAATAAAAAGCTTTTTAATAAAAATAATTATAAAACTTTAATTAAAGTTACTAAGTTTTAAAAAGTATATATTTTTGTTATATATTTTTAGTTTTAACTATAAAGTATTACTAATTAAATTTTTTTTTACTTACTTATTTTAATATAACGTAAAACTTTAAGTAATTAATTTTAATTTTAATTTTAATTTAAATCTACTTTTACTTAATAGTATATTACTTAAAGTTTAATAAAAAAATAAAGTAAATTAAGTATAATTTTTTTTGGTTATTTATTAAATTTTCTATTATTTTTTAAAAGAAAAATAAGTTATACTATTAATTTTACTTTACACGTAACTACTTTTAATAAAATAGATTACTAATACTAATATTAACTATATATAAGTATAGTTAGTATAATAGTATATAATAAAAAGCATACTACTAAATAAAAATAGTAGTTTAAAAATTATAAAGTTATAATTAAAATTTTATTAAAACTTAATTTTAAAAGGCTGCTATACTTTTTTATTATAAAAATAATAAATTAAATTATTAGTAAGTAAAACTAGTTTACTTAAAAAGTAACTTTTTTTTAATTTACTTTTAGTTTAAGACTTTTATTAAGTACTTAATATTAATTATTAACAAAAAAACCTAGCTAAATACATACTATTTAATAATAAAAAAGTAACGTATTTAATAAGTAAGCGGCGTAAACAAGTTAGTAGCTTATTTTAAAATTTATTAAAAAATTAAGAATTTGCATATAAATATTTCAATTACTACTTAATAATAAATTCTAAAAATTTAATAGGTGATTAACAGTGCTTTGAAATAGAAATCATTAAATTTTTAAGAGTTAGTAATTAATAGTTTTGAGATTATATTATTTTAGCACCTAAATTTATTTTTTCTTAAATATTTTAATAGTACTTAAAATTTTAATAGCTTCTATTTCAAAGTACTATCAATTACCTATTAAATTTCTAGAATTTATTATTAAGTGGTTGTTGAGATATTCATGTGTAATTTCTTGATTTTTTAGTAAGTTTTAAAATAAGCTACTTACTTATCTACGCTACTTACTTATTAAATATATTAATAAAAATAACTATCATAAAAGTATTACATGTAGAAAGTTAAAAACCAAAAAAAAAAATTATTAATTACTATATATAGTATTAAGTAATAATGTAAAACGTTATATAAAAATAATAAGCTATAAATAAAGTATTTAAGTAAAGACTTATGTACTAACATAAGGCTAATATATAGACACGTAATGTAATAAAAAAGCTTATAAAAAAACTTTTTTAAAAAGCTTTTATAAATTATTATAAGTAGTTATTATTAATAGTATTTTCTTTTTAAATTCAAGCTCTTATAATAGGTGTTTATGTTCAGTTTTAAATAGTAGATTAATTTAATTAAAAAAAATTATAGTAGTTACATTTTAAAAAATATTTATAAGTTACTACATTAAGTTATTATATTTAGTTTATTTAATAAAGTATTTATAGTATTTTTATTTATAATTAAAACATAGCTTCTTAATTTACTTAATATAGTATTTAGTGTTACTATTAATTTTAATAAGTTTTAGTAGTAAGTTTTATTAACTTAAAAAGTATTTAAATTTAAATATAACTAGCTAAAGTAAAGATATATAAAAAACTAAATATATACTTAAAAATTTAAAAAGTTTAAGTTAGTATTTTCTAAGGTCTTTAAGTCTAGCTTTTTAGATAGTTATTTAGTTTTAATATTTTATATATTAAGCCAAATTATGTCTTTTATTTAGTAGTTAAATATAAGTAATTATTTTTAATTTACATATTTTTAAAAGAGCCTAAACCTAAATTATTTCTTTTTAAACTAGTTATTAAATATTAGTTATTTTCTTTACTATATAGTTAGCTTCTAAAGCTTATAATACTTAGTAAAGCTATTTTTAAGTTTTTATAAAAAGTTTAAAACTTATTTAAAAGTATTAGCTTATATTAGCTAAAAATAGTAAAATCTTTATAAATTTAAATATAGTATTATTAGCTTTAAACTATACTAAAAAAAGCTAATTTACTTAGTTATTTTATTAGTAATTTATATATGTATATAAAACTTATTTTATTATATTATTAACCTTTTTTTATGTAGCTATTAGTTTCTAAGTAATATATAGAAAATAGTTAAAATTTAATTTATAGCTATTTATAGAACTTATTATAGAAAATAAAAATAAATTATGTTTTTTAGTTTAATATAATTGTTTCTAAAAGGCTATAGTTTATTTATATATACTAATAAAAAAAATAAGCTATATTTATAATAGTTATATTAGTATAAAAAATTAGGTATTAGTAATTTATAAAGTAGTCTACTATAACTATAATTTTAGTATAGTCTTTAAATTCTAGAAAATTAGTAATAAAGTTTATAAAAATATTGTTTTACTTTTTTTTAGAAATAAGTAAAAGCTTTAAAAAACTGTAATACTTTTTATAAAAAACTGTAATACTTTTTATAAAAAACTGTAATACTTTTTATAAAAAACTGTAATACTTTTTATAAAAAACTTTAGATTTTTAATAAATATAGTAGTGAAAAAAATATTAGCATATTATTTTAAATATTTAAGGCTAGTAGTATTTATATTATAAAATTTCAAAAGTTTTTTTTATAGCTAAAGTAGCTATTAGTAGAGAAATCATATATAATTTAAAAAATCTTAATTTTAAGTTTATTATTATTTGGTATTACTAATTGGCTATAATAGTATAACTAATTTTCTTAGTTTTTATACTTACTTAAAAAAAGCTTTTAAGAGTGTTAGATTTTATTTCATTTTAGTAATAAAAGTTTCTAAATAAACTTATTAATAAAATATTTGTTATTAAGGCTTTATAAAAAGTGGCCTTTGTATCTCCACGTAGTAGAGCCCAAAAACCTAATAGCTACTATTAATATTCTATTAGAATTATATTAATAAACTATTAGAGTAAATATAGAGACATATGTATAGCTACATAATATTAATATAATAGTATAGTAATAATACGAAATTTTTTTTGCTAGGAGAGTAAGCTTTAGTAAAGATTTAAAAACATAATTACTATATCTTAACGTATATATTTAGCTATTTAAATTAATAGGAAATATCTCTTTAGCGTTCTCTCTTTCTCTTATATGAAAATAATTAACTATAATAAACCAGTTTAGCTATAATAAACTACTATATAAGAACTAGCTTAGCTATAATAAACTAGTTTATTATATTTATACTATATAATAGATATACACAATACGCATGTAACTTGTGTTTTAAAGCTATAAATAGAAAAAGCTTCCTATTCTAATATATTTTAGTAGCCTAGGTATTTGACTATAGAAACTTTAAGTATTTTTATTATTAGAATATTCTTTTATACCTTTAGGATATAAGCTAATGGACTTAGGTTTAGGCTTTAGGGCTTAAGTAATACTAAATAACACCTTATTATTATTAATAAAAAAATAGATAAGAAGATTTCTTTAGTGACTACACACTTCCAGATAGAACACAAGCAGATATTAAGATAATTATATATAAAATAGAAACTTAGAAAAGAGAGCTAGAAATAAGTATATAGTTTTATATAGTAATATACATAGTAATATATAAACATAGCTATAATAGTTTAAAAGGTAGATAAAGTAAGATAGGTATTTTAAATACTCTATTTTATATAAAAGAACTAAGTCTAATATAGTATAACCAAACAGTGTTTTTCCTTCTATTAATATAGTATAAATATTATTTAAAGTATTATCTCTTATATTTCCTCTAGAGGTTTTTTATTTATCTAACTAGAAAAAAATTAGCCTATATAGACCCATTAGAGAGACTAATATCAGGCGGTAAATAGAAATAATAATAATACCTATTATTAATAATCTATTAAATAAACTTATTTATTTTAGTTAAGTTTAATTCTAGTATCTTATTATATAGTTTAAAGTAAAAAAGTATTTATTATTAAAGTTTACAGGCTTTTTCTTAAATTAGAGTATTTTATATATAATAAGTAAAAGTATCTAGTTTCTTACTTTACTTACCAGGCTAGTATATAATTGTGAAGTTAAATTAAAATAAATATTTAGCTTAATAAAACTATTAGTAGCTTAACTATTTTATAGTAATAAAGTACTATAAATTTTTATAGTTACTTAATACTTAAATTAAAAAAGTAGTACTTTTTAGCTTAAGTTTTTATTATTTAAAATAGTATATAATAGCTAATAGTTCTTTATTATAAATTTTATAGTTACTTTTAATAAAACTTAACTTCTTTAAAAAGTAAGTAATAGGCCTTAGTTTGCTTAGTTTATTTTTTTAGAAAAATACTTTAGTAGTTATATAGTTTAAAAAATTAGCTTTTATAATAATTATCAACTCTAAATTAAAGTGTTAAAAAATTAGAGTAGTTATAAATACATATTTTAAGAATTTAAATACTTTTTTAGTAAGTATTATTAAATTCAAATTAAGCGTTCTTTTTAGTTAAGAACATAAGTAAAAATATAATATAAAAGAAGTTATTAATAAATTATTAGTAGAAATTAGTAAACTCTAAAAATACTATTATATTATTTACGTTTTTAGAAAATTTCTAGTTAAGAATATTCTTTACTTTATTTGAATTTATGCTAATTTCTTTTATTAAAATTACATACCTAAAATAAGTAACTTATTTTTAATAAAACTTATATTTATTAATATTAAGTTAGAGACTAGCTTTTTTTTAAAGCTTTTAAATCCTATTTTATATGTTATTTATATTCGTGTAGAAAATTACTATAAATTAAAATATTATTAAAATAGGCTATACAAAACATATTAAAAAATAGTTAAAGAATATTATTTATATAATATTAAAATGTGCTTAGTATATTAACTAGTTTAAAAAATATAATAAGATATTTAAATAAGCTATATTAAATTTAGAAAGTAGTTAACAATTTTTTTTTACTATATAGAAATAGTTAAAAACTAAGATAATATCTAATTTTATAAAGTACTATACTTTGCTAAAGTAAAATAAAGTTTCTTAAATTAATAAAATAAATTAATAGTTCTTAATAGTAATAGTATTTAAAACTTAATAGTTTATATAAAATTAAAAACTTTTATTAGCTTTCTTTATAAAAATAATTAGTATAACTATAAAAAATATATTTACTCTAATAAATTCTTTAATAAAGTAGTTGTTAGAATACTTTTTAAAAACTTTTAATTTATTTTAAAACATTTTATAAAAAAGTTTAAATTTAAGTTAATTTTTTTTTTAATTTTTTTTGGTAGTTATATAAACAATGTTTAAATAGTTTATTAGTTTTTTTATATAAAAATATTCTAAGAATATTATAATAATTTTTTGGAACCTTAGTAGCTAAATTTATATAAATTTTTAAAATTAAGGCCTTATTAATATTAGCTATTAAAATAGTATCGATTTTGTATTTATATTTCTAGAATATTTATATAAAAAGGGCTGCTTTAATTAAGTAAATATTTATACTTAATTTAGGTTTCTTATAAAGCTTTTTTAGTAAAATTTTTACTAAAAAGTTTTTATTTAATTTAGTATTAAATTTAGGTACGTATTTAAATACAATTTTAAACTTTAAGTAAAAACTTTCTAAAAAATAGTTTACTAAAAAAGTCTTTAGTTAAGTATCTAATTCTTATAACTAATAGTTTATTTTAGTTAACTAGTAGTTATATTAAAATTAAGTAGTTAATAATAACTTTAAAAAACAAGTTTAAATATACTATATATAAGTAGTATTAAAGTAAAGGCCTTTTAGTAAAAAGTTTACTAAAAAGTTTTTTAAGTAAGTAGTATATTTTTTTTAATAAGTTAGAAATTAAAATAAGTACAAGTAATAAGCTTAGTAATAAAAAGTATTAAAAAGTAACTTTTATAAGTTATAATTAAATTTAGCTTTATACTTTTTTATTTATAGTTAGCTAAAACTTAGTTTGTAATTTCTAGTAGTTATTTTAAAAAAGTAAATATTTTTAACATAATTTAGGTAATAAAGAACATTTAAAAAAAAAGCAAGAAATAGAGTTTTTAAGTATAAACTAAAAGTCTGTTAATGTAACTTATACTAGTAGTTTTAGTCTTAATTAAAGTAGTAATAAAATAAAAAGAACTATTTTATTAAATAGTATATAAAATATTTATTTAATAGTTCTAAGAATTAGTTATTAAGTAAAAGAGTTATAAGTTAATAAAAATTTAGTATTAAAAATATTTTAGAAAATAACTTAACTCTAAAATAAAGCTTTTAGTAAACTAGCTTAAAAAGTTTAAAAATATTCTTATTTATAAAAAAATTTAAATTTAGAAAAAAAAATAGAAGTAAGTTAATTATTAGAATCTAAACAAGCTTATAAATTAAAGTTCTAACCAAAAAAATAAAATAGTTTTAAAAAATATAGCTATATTTATTATACTTAAAGTATTAGCTATTATACTTTTAAGCTTTTTATTTAACTAATTTAAAGAAAACATAGTTAAAAGTATTAATTTTTATAGTATTAGAATCTTATTATAATACAAATTGTAACTTATAGTAATATAGTATAAAAAAGTACTAAAAGTTATTATTATATAAAAATATTAAGTTAATAAAGTTATTTAATATATTAAGAATTTTAATACCTACTAATACTTAATAAAACTTATTATTTAACAATTTTCTTACCTATATAATTAAACTAATTTCGTTTAATTTAGTATTAGTAGCTAGTTTGTAGAATTTATTAAAATAAGTAGTAAAGCTCTTTTACTTTTAGTAAAATAAATTAAGTTTACTTAAAGTAATAAGTTCCTTATTTAAGTTTCTATATATAGCTAGTAAAAAAGTTTACAAGTGTTATTAAGTTCTTTTCTAATTTTAAGTATATATATAAAAGCTAAAATCATTTAGTAAAATATTAGTTAATATTACTTTTAAGTTTATAGTAAAGTTTTCTAATAAAAATAAGTAAGTTTTTTAACTTTCTAGTAAATATTAAAAAGTTAAGTAAATAATTAGATTTTATTATTACTAATAAAGTAGTAAAACTTAGTATAAAAATTAACTTTACTTACTTAACTATAATTTAGAAAACTTAGAAATAAGTATTAGTTATAGTAATAAGTAGAGTTAAAATTATAGAACTTAAACTACTTTTAAATAAACTAGTAGTACCTATTAAGGCTTTTTTAGTAGTAGTTACTTAAATAGTAAAGTAAAAAAAGATAAATATAGTTTATTTTTAAACTTTCTATAATTTTTTTAAAAAAGGTGTTAATAGATTTCTATTATTATACTTACTAACATTTTAGCTATATTTACTATTATTCTAGTACTTTAGTAAATGTATTTTATATTATAGTTATTTACTTTTTAAATAACTACATAAGTTTTATAGTTAAAATAAAATTATTTAAAAAGTTAAATATTTTACTAATAGTAGTAGTAAAAATATAATATAGTATTATAAAAGTACTACATATAAAAAGCCAAAAACTTAGAAAAAAGTATTAATTAATTACTATATATAGTACTAAGTAATAATTTAAAATATTATATAAAAATTAAATAAATAAGCTATAAATAAAGTATTTAAATAAAAGATTATATACTAGTATAAAGCTAATATATAAACACGTAATATAATAAAAAAGCTTTCATAAGGTGTTATAAGTAGTTACTATAATAATATAAAACTTTTAGTTATAATTAAAGCCTTTTCTAAAAGTATAAAAAAAAATTTATTTACTTAATTTTTTTATAACTTTTTTTTAAACACAACTATATTAGTAATATAAAGAAAAAACTTTAAATTAAACTAAAAGTTTTAAACTCTATATTCTAATATTATTTTAATTATAACTTAATATAGTTTATTTATGTTAAACTTATACTCTATTATTTATTTTAAAAAATAAGTAAATTTTTTTATTTAAAAGTAAAGTATTTATTATATATAAAAAAAATTATTAGTATTATAAGTTTAACTATATTTACTTATAAAATAATTTATATAAAAAAATATCTACTTATTAACTGAGTACATAAAGTATTTTAGTAATTAAAAAAAAAAAACTTAAAAAATTACTTTAAAAACCATATAATAAATTAATTTACTTAAATTAGTATTTATAATTTTAATTTTTCTATATACTATAAGTAATAAAAAACTGATTACTTTACTAACTTTACTATTTAAACTATAAGTACATATAAAATTTTTATAAAAAAAAATAAAAATTATTTAATAAACTTATTATAAACTACTATTAGTTACTTTTAATTAAATTTTTTTATAATAACTAGTTAACTTAAATAAAAAAGTAAAATCCAAAAAAAAAAAAATTTAAAATTTATTTTTACTAAACTTATTAACTTAGCTACTATTTATAAGTATTATTTTCTAATAATTTAAGTAATACTTATAAGTTATACTATTTATACTATTTAAGCCATAATAGCAGCTAAATAAGCCTAAAAACTATTTAAAAAGAAACTAAATAGCGGAACTTAATTCCCTGTAATTAACTATCTCTAATAAACCTCTTATATTCTATCTATAGAGCATGTGTGATGATGGTAGGTTGTAATTTTATTTTTATAATTACAAAAATCACAACTATAACGCGTTAGAAAGTAATTAATAAGTAAATAAATAATACTAAGAAAAGAATAAACACTAGCCTAACTAAGACTAGCAGAAAGTAATTAAAACTATTAAAAAAATTAAAAATAATTTTAATAAAGAGAAGGAAAAAAAGCCATGCCGTAAGATCTTTACTAACGTAAAGAAAATACTATAACATATTTAAAATATTTAGATATACTATTAAGTTACTTAAAATAAGAATAAAACACAGCTTAACTAGATTAAAGCTAGAATTAATAAAATTAGAAAAGAAATATATAAAAGAAATTGCTTAAAGATCTTCTAATTATAAAATAAAACTTAAGTAGCTATTATTATTTAGATATTATATATAATAAACGCAGCCGCTATATTATAGAAGATTATAATCTGAATTTATTTTAAGAATTCCTAGGGAAAGAACCCAGAAGAGATACTAGAAATAGCTAATAAGATAATACTAAAAGTATTTATAATAAATACTCTAAAGAGTAGTAATATTAATATTCACGTGCTATTTAGATAATAAAAGACTAAATTATAAATAGACTAGATATACTAGGACTTAAAATCCTAAAAAAAAACTATCTCTTAAAGATTTTAGGAGTTCCACTTAAGACAAAAATTATTAAAAAAAAGAAATATAAATAACTTTAAACTAATATATGCTATATATGAAGCTATTAAATAGCTAGTATTAAATATAGCTATTACTTAAATCTAATAACTATATAACTCTAAGGCGTAGGAGATACGCCATAGAAACACTAAAGACAGCTAAAAAGAGCTAGAAAAAATCTATAAAACTCTAATTATTAGAATACCTACATAGGTAATCTAATAGAAGATTATAAAGAATAAACTAGTTATTAACTCCCAGCTCTTTAAAGCAAGGCTATTTAATAATAGTATAATTATTAAATAATACTTTTAATATAGCTAATAGGGCTATACTTAAAGTATATATAGAAAAAAAGTATAGTACAGACATTACACAGGCCTATATAATATAATAGAATGTTCTTAAAAAAGAGTATTCTATATAAACTATAAAAAAGCCTATAAAGTATAGTAATAAAAAAAGTATAAGATATTCTAGAGCTATCTAGAAAAAATCTAGGTAAAAAGAATAGCCTTTTTTAAGCAAACACTTTATATCTATACCGTAAGAGAAAAATAGATAGAATAACCAAACCCTATATAGAGTAACTTTACTATTATAATAAGAAAAAGAGAAAAATAGATTACTTTATTAGGTAATTTATATAAAAAACTACTATTAAAAAGAGAACTAGATAGACCCTTTTATGTAGAAGTTATAAATAAAGATATTTTATAATTAAAGCTTATACTAAACGCAGGTGATATATACCTAGTTTAAGTAAAAGTAAATAATAATTCTAATATTAATATAGAAGACTATATACCTATCCTAAATAAGTAAACTTACTATTATCTAATATAACTATAAAAACGTAAATTAAGGTGTATATTATCTCTTTTTTAATAAAATAACACAAGTAAAGTATTAGATACTTATAATCTAAAAACTAGTATATAATAAATATACTAAATTAATATACTACCTATATAGATATGCTCTAGCATATGAAGAAGACTCTATAATAAAATAATATTTTATAATTAGCTAAAACGTTAATACTATGTATTAGAAATATAAATAATATAGCCTATTTATCATAATACTTTAGCTTAACTTAAAGGGGATAGAGACTACTATTATTAATATCTATAACTTATATAAAAACTACTAATAGATTAGGACCTAGCTAGAGATAGATAAAGCTATTAAAAAAGTAAAAAAAAACGTTATATTTTTTAGAGACTTTAATATATACTATCTAATATAAGGGGGAAGCTATATTATAAGTAAAGCATAAGTAGAATATCTACTTCTTAAAATAAAAACATAAAGTCTTTAACTCACTACGCTATAAAATAAACTAATTTAAAAAAAAGAATAAAGAGAGAGTATTATCAACCTTATATTTCTATTAAACACAATATATAAAAAAGTTAGCTCTTATAGAATAGAAAATAGATAGACTTTAATAAGAGACTATATACTAATATAAATCTAAATAGATACTGCTATTTATTTATAAAAGAAAAATAAACACTACACACTTAAAAAACTAGATATAAAAAGATTTCTCTAAGATATTAAAATTCTTAAGTAGATAACGGCCCCGGAACCTCTAGAAGCTTTTTAGAAAGGAATTATATATACTTTTAAGTTTTATTATCTATATATAAGACCTAGCCTATAAGCGTGTAAGATATAATTACTAAAAATAATCTAGCTCCTTATAAGCATCAGGCAGGCAAGGTGCTAGTATTATAATTATAAAGAAAATTATAACTACTAGAGCTATAAGGCACTATCCAACCAGCTCTAAAAGAAAATCTAAAAAATAAAAAGAAATAACTAAAGATAATTTATATAAGAATTTATAGCAGACTCTATAAAACTATATAATAAGAGATTATAGATTCTCTTAAGATAGAGTAGAAAGAGCGCTAATATAATAAAAAATAATCTTTATTTTTCTAACTTTAAAAGCTTTACTAGTAACTACCTTACTAAAGATAATACTATAAAAATAAAGATCCTAGCTAAGAAGTTCTTCCTAAATATAGGTGAAGTAGATTTTAAAGATATTAATAATAAGACACAGCTAGAGCACACTTAAATTAATATTAATTTATATATATCTAAGAAAGTAATAAGTAATTTAATTATAAAACTTCTAAATAGAAAAGCCTTAAGCCCTAATAATATACTAAATAAGATTCTAAAAATTATATTTCTATTAATAGCTTAGGAGCTTGTACAGGCGGTTTACTAGTATTTTAAAAGTAAAATAATACTAACCTTCCTTAACGAATTAATTATAATTACTTTATATAAAAAAGGTAAGAAGGACTATTTTTTTCTAAAAAGTTATAAACTAATCACACTAGAAAACACCCTAGTTAAGGTAATTAAAAAATAAGTAATAGACTTAATAGTAGTAGCTGCTAAGAAATATAAACTACTTTTATAAAACTAAATAAGAGTAAGAAAGAAGCGCTTAATATTTTTAGTAATTAGTATATTTATTTCTAGTGTTTAGACAGCGTGAAGAGCGCGTCTAGACTATATTATCTTAATACTAAGCTTAAATTTAACTAAAGCCTTTAATAATGTCTCTTACAAACGCCTGCTATATATTCTAAGAAAGAAAAAACTACTAGAATAAATAGTTTACTTTATATAAAGCTTTTTAATTACTTAATAAACGCGTATCACATTCCCTAAGTATTAAAATAAGTAGATTTAAATATAAATAGGTATCCTATAGGGGATTTCTACTTTCACTAATTTTATTTCTCTTCTTTATATTAAAGCTTTTAAAGGAGTTTTAGTGATTAAATAGTAATATACTAGTATTTAGCTTTATTAATAATATGAATTTTATCTTATAAGGAAACTCTGCTACTAAGAACTGCTAACGCCTAATAGCTATATATAATTAATATATAATATAAGTAAAACACTATAGAGCTATATTTACACTAGAAAAATACTAGCTTATATACTTTACTAGAAAAAGACGCTATAATAGTGTAGACTTAGTATTAATTATATAAATTACTAGCTATAAGACTACTCTCTAGAGCTTAAGTATATATATACTTAGGGTCTAAATAAACCCAAAGCTTTAATAAAAAGAATATATTTATAAAGTAGTAGAGAAGGGTATAGTAGTTTTTAAAGCCATATTATAAATTACCACGTTAATATAGGGCCTGTTTATAAGATACTTATATCTTCTATATATAATAATTATTCACCTAATAATACTCTACGGTATTTAGATATAGGGAACTTGTAATAATAGTAATTTAATAATAAAAAATCTCGTCCGGCCGCTCTAGAAGACCTAAAACTAATATCTTTATAAAATAATAAGAGTATATAAAAGAATACTAATAGCAGCTATTAAAAGAGAGATAGTAGTTTTATTAATTATACTTTATATAAATACTATAGCTCTCTAGAGGACCCTAGACACTAGCTAGGACTTAGTAGAAAAAAAGATAGTAAGTACTTTAAATAATATCTAGATATTACTAGTAAGTTAATAGTAGACCGTAATATAACTATTAACTCTACTAGAAAAGCTTTAAAACTAGGTAAAAGAATATAAGAAAGAAGTCTTAGTCTATTTTATAAGAGAAAACCCTAGAAATTACTAACACCAACAGGGATAAAGATATATAGAAAAATTATAAGTATATTATACTAGCAGCTATTAATACTACTAATATATAACTACTTTTATTTTAAAATAAATAGATATAAAGTAGTAATACTAATAGTAAAGTATAGTAAAAGAATAAATAGTATCTACCTAGCGCATTCTATAGGAAATACCTATAATTCTATTTTATAAAAAACTCTTAAAGGCAGAAGCTACTATCCTGTTTTTATTATATACAAAAGTTCTTAGCCTTAACACCTAGCTAGCAAAAATAGAGGTTCTAAATAAATTCTTATGGTATAATTATAGCTAGTTAGTATAAACTATACGCTATACTCTTTTTTACTATTTTAAACTAGAGAGAACTAAACTAATAGCGTTATTTTTATTACAATAATTAGAAAAAATACTAAGCTAGAGAGATAGTATTTAAGTAGTAGTAAGATAATTTATAAGAATAGAATTACTTACTTAGTTTTAAGTAGTAAAAGTAATTAATACTAAGATAATAAACAACTTCCGCCTATTCTAGAGCATAGACAATTAATAGGAGACAGAAAAAGAGAGTAAAAGGAAAAAAAGAAAACAAAATTATTTATAAGACATAAGTGTAATAGCTAAAATTATAGACTATATAAAAAATAAAAAAATAAAAAAGAAATGCTATAATAGTGGAGCACTAACGCCCCTCTAGTATAACATATTAATAGGTTTTCTTATTAGTAAGTTTTTTCTATAGAAGGAATTAGCCTATATAAACCCATTAGGGGAACTAAATTAGGTGGTAAATAGAAATAATAATATTTACACTATTTTTTAGTAAAATACTAAATATACTATTTTATATTTTAATTAAAAGTATAAAGTTTACTAAGTTATTTTTATTAATTTTTTAAGCCTTTTAAGTTATATTTAAAAAAAATTATTTAGTTATAAACAAAAATTTTATAGTTAAATTAAAAATATTAGCTAAAATTAATTTATAGTATAAAGAAACTTTTTTTATTATTTAGTTAAATTTTTTTGAGTAACTTAAGCATTATTTTAATTAAAAACCTTTTTTATCTTTTACTTATAAGTACAAAACTTTTATATAATACTTATATATTTAAAAATATAAGTAAAATATTTAAATAGTAACTATATTAATAGTTTAAAAAACTTTTTATAACATAATTAGTTGTTTTTATGTTAAAAAAGTTATAGTTTAAAACTAGTTTTTATTTACTACTAGAATTTAATTAAAACTTTTTATAAATAATATTAGTTTGTTTTAAAACATAATTTATATTTATACTAAAAAAGTGTAAATTTAAAAGTTAAATTACTACTAGCTATAAAATTTTAGCTAGTTTATAATAGCTATTATAGCTAGTTATAAAAGTTTATTATAAAAAAAAGCTAAAAACTTAAAAACTTAACTTTTGTTAAGTATTATTTTATAAGTTATATTTATAAATAATATATAAATAAAAAATTAGTAAGTAGTATTTTAAGTATGTTAAATAATATTATATAGTTTAATAATACTATAAATTTTAAAAAAAAAGTTTTTTAGTATTACTTATTACTTTTAATAATTATAATAAGCTATTACTATATAGATCTTTAAATAAAAAAAGTGTAGTACTAATTTTTTAATTATTATTATAAATTTTAATATAAAAAAGTTATATACTTATAAACTTAGTTTTTTTAATAGTAGTTTATACTATTATTATTTATAAGTTTTAGAGTATTATTATTAAATAAGTAGTACTAAGTCTATTAAATAAAAAGAACTTTATTTTTAAATTAACTTATATAGCTATTTTATACTATAAGTTTCTTTAAAGTAAGTTATTTATAAATAGCTTTAATTTTTAAAAATTAAAATAAAAAGAAAGTAATATAATATGTATAAAAAAAAGTTAATATTAATAAATAACTTTAACATTAAGTTATAGCTTCTAATATAGTGTTTAAATTTTTAAAAAAAGTAAATATATATATAAACTAGTAAACTAATACTAACTAATACTTAAAAATATATTATTTTATATTTACTTTTACTTAGAACTATTAAATAGCTTAATTTATATACTAACGTTTTTAAGTATAAAATTATTATTATTTAAAAACTAATTAAGTAAGTACTTAGTATTATTTTTATTAAAATTCTTAAAGTAAAATTTTTTTAGTAAAATTTCTAATTATATTAGACTAAAAAGTACCTAAAAAACTAAAATATTTTAAAGTAAATACTATCTAAATTTTAAACTTAAAATAATAGCTATAAAATTATAATAACGTGTTTTAAACAACTAAACAAGTTATAAAAAAAGTAGAATTAAGTAACTATTAATTAAATTAACTTTAAATATTAAGGTACTACATTTAATAACTAAAATATATAAAGCTTTTAAAACTAGAATCTAAATTCTATTAGTAATATACTAATAAATAAATTAATACCTTACTTTATAGTAAATACTAAGTAGTATAACTAACTTTTTTTTAATAAAAAAAACTTTTAAAATTTACGCTTTTTTATACTTAGTTTATATTATTATTATTAGGTATTTATAAATAAGCATTAGTTTTAATATTAATGTAAAATTAAAAAAAAAATTAATACTAATTTTAAATTATAATATGCTTAACGTGTTTTATGAGTGAGCAGAACACCTAGGTAAGTAGAACACTTTAAAATTTACCAAAAAATCAAAAATTCCCACCTTAATATCTTAACAACTACTTAATAATAAATTCTAAAAATTGAAATTTAAGCTTTTTTATATACATTACAGCTACTATTAAAGTTGCAATAATATTAGTTTAGTAGTTTTTAAGATATTAAACTTTGGAAGCTAAAACTAAGCTAACTTTCTATATCTTAAAAACTACTAAATTAATGTTGATGCAACTTTAATAGTAGCTGTAATGTATATAAAAAAGCTTAAATTTCAATTTTTAGAATTTATTATTAAGTAGTTGTTAAGATATTAAGGTGGGAATTTTTGATTTTTTGGTGAATTTTAAAGTGTTCTACTCACCCAGGTATTCTGCTCACCCATAAAACACGTTATAAGTATTATTATATATTTAAAGTTTATTTAAATAAAAAGCTATTTTAATTTCTTAATAATACTTTTTAATACTATGGTTTAAAAGTATTATACTTTATGTTACTATGTTATTACTAAGTGTAGTAAAGTTTTTTTTATTTAATTAAAAAAGGTTTTTATTAAAAACTACTTTAAGATTCTACTAAAGTTTTTTACCTTTTAATTAAACAAAAAATTCGAATATTATGTAGGTAAATTTTTAGTAAGAAATTAAATTACTATTATTTTTTACTACTAAAGCTTTTTTTACTCTATTAATACTTTTCTTATATTATTAATACTAAAGTACTTTGCTATATTTTTTACTAATAAATATACCTTTTTATTACTAATATAGTAACTCTAAAAATACTACTACTAATAAAATAAACTATAGTACTTAAAAAGCTAGATGCTTATATTATATTAAGCTAATATTTAGTTTTATTAAGACTTTTACTAACTTATTTACTAACTTATATTTAGGTTTATACTAAGCTGCTTTTAAAGTCTTATATTAAGTTACTTTTAAAGTTCTATATTAAGCTACTTTTAAAGTTTTGTACTAAGCTACTTTTAGAGCTTTATATTAAATTCAAGTCATACTTCCTATAAGAGAAAAAAAGGTTTAAGAAGGTTTTCTCTTTAATATATATTAGATTTAATTTAAATTACACTTTTTTAAAAAAAGAGTTTTAAAAGAATTTCTTCTTTAATAGCCAAATCTAATTTAATATAAGAGCTAATTTTAATTTAATATAGAAGCTAATTCTAATTTAAAGTAAAAGCTAATTTAAATTTAATAGTTACTTCTTTAATATAACTTTTATTATACTACTTTTTTTACGCTATTCTTTTTATACTATTTCTTTTATACTATTTCTTAAGCTATTTCTTTATATCTATTTTTTATATAGCTTTTTTTAAACTACTTATTATTAAGTATAGTAAAGCTCTTTAACATTAATATTAGCTTTAGTATTTTAGAATTTACTATAACTAAATTTTTAAGTACTTAAAGTTATTTATTTACATTAGTACTTAAATTTACTTTATTATTATTACTTACTTTATTATTACTAAAAATAAAAAATTAAGTAAAATAGTTTTTATTAAAGCTATATAGCTTTACTTTTTAAGTTTAATAAATACTACTTTTAAATCTATTAATGTTAGTAACTAATACTAAAATTAATACTTTATTTACTTATAGTTTTTTTTATTTTTCTAATAGTATAAATTTTAGTTATTTTTTTTTTTTTTTTACATATTTTGTATAATATTTTAAAATAAATTTATTTATTATATTTTTATTATATATTAGTACTAGCTTTTTACTTTTAAATTATTATACCTATTTTCTTTTCATTAGTATGTATATTATTTAAATATTTATTATTATTATTTTTTAATATTTATTTAGTAAAACTATAAAAATATGTTTTATAGTATATTTTAAAAATATAATAAATATCTAGTAAGTAAAATATTACTAAAATATAGTATTAGTTTAAGTATTAGTTTACACATTATAAAAACTTATAAAAATTATTTTAGTAAAGTTAGTATATTAATATTAATAAAATAGTAAAGTAAAGTTAAGTAAATAAGTAGTTTATATACTAAGTAGTTAATTAAATATTTATATTTTACAAAAAAAATTAATTTTACTTTTAATTTTATGTGTTTTTAATTTTAATACTTTATAAATTTAAATACTTACCTTAGTACTTACTTTTATTATTAATTATTTTATTTTAATTAATACTTAGTTAATACTTTAACTATAGCTAGTATAAAATAAGTTATAGTTACTAATTTTAATAAGTATTATAAAAACTTTTTTAATATAAAGTAAATTACAACTACTAATTTAATAAACTTTATAATTTTTTTTATATAAAGTAAGTTATATTTACTAGTTTTAGTAAGTTTTATAAAAATATTTTTAGTATAAAATAAGTTATGCCTATTAGTTTTAATAAGTTTTATAAAAATATTTTTAGTAAAATAGTATATAAGACTATTACTTTTAATTTTCTTAACAAAGTAGTATATAAAACTTTTTTATAAGTTAGTTTTTAGTATTAGTTTAAATATTAGTTAATTATAACTAATACTTTATTTACTAGCTTTAATAAGCTTTACAATTTTTTTTTGTAAAATAGTATATAAAACTATTTTTTTTATAAGTTAGTTTTAATATTAATTTAAGTATTAATTAATTGTAATTAATACTTTATTTATTGATTTTAATAGGTTTTGTAATATTTTTTAATAAAATTATATATAAAACTATTGTTTTTATAAGTTAGGTATTAATATTAGTTTAAATATTAGT
This sequence comes from Zopfia rhizophila CBS 207.26, assembly GCA_010093925.1. Lineage (NCBI taxonomy): Eukaryota > Fungi > Ascomycota > Dothideomycetes > Zopfiaceae > Zopfia > Zopfia rhizophila. The sequence continues at coordinate 412,892 of ML994650.1, forward strand.
TAATTATAACTAATATTTATAGTTTTTTTTATTTTAAATGTGTATTAAATAGCTTTTTATAGTTTTAGCTAATAATAAATTTTAAGTTCTACTACTTTTATATTTTAAACTTTTTAGTAATTATTACTAATGTAAAGTTAGTAGTATGTTTTTCTAGTTTTTATTTTATTTTATTTTATTTTATTTTATTTTATTTTATTTTATTTTATTTTATATTTTTATTTCTATTTCTATTTTTAATATTATATTAATAATTTATAGCTAGTGTACTATATAAAATTAAATACTATTAATATTACTAAAACTATTTATTAAAACTTTTTTTATTTTAGTAACTAGTTTATAAAATTATTAAAAACTTTAATAATAATTTTTAGTTTTAGGCTATAACTTTTAATACTTTATAAAAAGTTATAAAAGCTTTTTGTTATAGACGGTAATAGTAAAATAACTATATCTAAAAAGCTAAGGGAACTAGTAATAATAGCTAATAAAGTTCTAAAATAAAAACATATATTTAAGCTTAAAAAAAAGAATTGTAAGTAAATATAAAATATATTAGCATAAGCTAAAGCATAGGCTAAGAAGTAAAAATAGAGATATAAAATTATACCAGTAAATTAGAAGTAACTATCCACGTAATAAGGTAGGACTTAGTAGATAGAAATAGAATAAAATAATAAAACCTCTAGCAGCTCTAATAGCCTCTAGTAGTATCTAATATATTATTAATAAGTATATAATATATATACAGAGGATCTACTATAAGTATAAGGCATTAAATAGTTTATAATTACTTTTAATTCTTTATAGTTACTCTAAAATTAAGATTTATACTTTAAGTGAAATAGTTTAATACTATTTTATTAAATTTTAATTTATTATATTACTTTTTTCTACTCTTATTAAGTTAATTAATTTCTACTAAGTCTAATGAGCTATCTGATCTGGAAGGAAGAGAACTAATTAATTATTATAGTAATTAATTAAACAGCTTATTACTAGTATAATTTATATTAGTAAATTAGTAACTTATAATATTATAACTACCATCTCAAGAAAGTAGAAGAAGTAGTTAGGTAGATTCTAATAACTAATTATTAAAAGTTTATAACAACCTATTACAAGGACGAACAAGAACTTTACTTATTAAAAAAAAGTAGTAGTAAAGAAGAAGTTATGGTAGAATCTTTATTTATAACTAAAAATATATCTAGAGGACAGAAGAGTGCATAGTAAATTATTTAAAAATAAGAAACAGCTATTATAAAATTACGTAATGCTTTAATAAACCTATAATAATAAGTTAAAATAAATTAAAAAAAGAGAATAGTAAAGATATAGTCTCTTAAGAAGTTTAATAGTAATTAAAATAAACTTAAGATCTTTATAGCAGCCATAAACCTCTTCTATTAGTTTAATTAAAAATTATTTCTAATTAATTAGGATCGGATCTTAGTAGCTGGTATAAATATAATAAGTAAAACTATATAATAGTTTAAACTACTAATAAGAAATTATTTAACTAATAGAGACTTTAACTTAGGAGCGGTAGAATTAGCTAACTATAATAATAATATATAACAAACCTTTAGAAGTTATGAATGCTTTAAATAGGAAATAATTATTATCTTTAGAGAAATTAATAAGAAAAAAGAGGTAATCTAAAAGCTCTAATAACTTAAGTAATAAATATTAACAGCTAATTACATTACAGAGTTTAAGTAAATCTAATTATAACTTAATTAAATAAACTAACCACTAGTTATAATGTACTATAAAGAACTAAAAGATAGAATTAAGAACGAAATTTCTAGAGGAAAATAGCTAAGTATCTTACTAGAAATCATTAAATAAGTAGTAACTATTAATAACTACTAGTACTAATAAAAGCAAGAGAAAAAAGTCTATAGAAGATTAATAATCTATATATTTAAAAGAAATAGGAAAGACAACCGAACCTATAATAAAATAGATATTAATATAAAATAAATATTTATTAAAAAGGGGTAAGGAAAGTGAGCTAAAAAAATAAATAGAATATTATACACACAAAGCTTATTTAGGATATAAAAAACAAGAATATTTTATTAAAGATTATAAATAATAATAATTAAATATTAAAAAAGCTTACGTCTAGACTAAGGCGCTTAAAGAAATTAAAATCATTATAATCTAAGTAAAACAAATAAAAGATACTATAATAAAAGAAATAATTATAAAAAGAATCTAGAAAGAATAATACTAGATATATAGAAACCACATATATCTTAGATAAGAATATAAGGTTTCGTATTAACAAGTTAAGAATTATCTAATAAAATAACCTAGTAATATAATTACTATAATATAAGAAGCAGCAGTTTAATAACACAATATAAAAACCAAGAAAGAAACGTAAAGATTCTATGAGATTATAAAGTAAGAAGGTAGACTATTCTATAAGAAAGACCAGAAATTCAGATAAAGAAAGAATTAAAAGATAATAAAAGGCAAGGAGCTAATGTTTATAATAATTATATAATATATACACTAAAAATACTATTAAATATATGGATTAGAGTACTATATAAAAAAATACTATATTACCAAACACTAGAAAGTCACTTTAGGAGATGGAATATATAAATACTAATAAGTATTATAGTTAGCAGGAAACAGACAGCATAAAGGACTAAGTAAATAAGAATTAGCTATATAAATAAATAAAATCTATTAATAAATGTTTATGCTAGTTATAAGTAATATAACATACTATCACCCCATTAGACATCTAAAACTAGAATAGGATTAAAAGAAAAAGAAAGAAAAAACCCCTTTACTAATATTATAAGTACAGGATAACGATTCCGCAAATAAAATAATAAGAAAAAAATACTAAATATATATAGCTTTTAACTATATAAGAAAAGACTATAGATAGAATAAACACGCTATACGTGTTAAAGGACTAAAGATAAGAAAAATATTACAATAACTAGCAAGTAAAAAAAAAACTTAATCTATAATAAGAACTAGTTTATATAGATTTAGAAAATAAACTACAGAACCTAAACTCAGATAAACACAAATAACTATTATAGGATAAATACTAGATAGGATGTTAATAACACTAAACTAAACACTACTAAAAAGAATAGCTAGTTATAGACTCACACAAAAAACTTACATATTAGAAATATTTCTTGAGATTGAAATGCTAGGATTATAGAGAATAAGCTAAAAATATATATAAAATACTTAATAGAAAAGCATGCTAACTCTAGAGATATCTAATACACAGACCTAAAAAAAAAACACTAAAGAAATAACTACCACTTAGGAGTCAGATATAGATAAAAAACTAGAAAACTAATAGACTACAACCAAGCCACTGGAAGACTAAGAACTAAATATTAGAAATAATATATTAATTATATACACATAACTAAACTAAAGGAAACACGAAAACAAGCTATATATAAATATATATATTAATAGTAATTAGATACTAGCGCTTATAGATAGTAGAACTAGTAAAACACTTATATTAAATAAATAAATATAAAAATACTAAATACTAACTAGAGTTTTAGACAAACTTGTGTGAGTAAAACACATAAATAATAGTCTAATAGCATTTAAAAAAAATCTAATTAATCTTAAAATAAAAAATATAACTATTAAAGCAGCAGGTTACACAGATAATCGTTGTATTAAAATTATAAATTTAGATAGTAAGGATTTTATCTTAGGATAAAATTAGCTAGTATAATAGAACTTAATAATTAACTAGAAAATAAAGTCTATAGAAACTAGAAGAGACTACTATAAATAAATAAAAGTTATAAAATAGATAAAGAAAATAACACTTCATGATACCACGTTTATTATGCTAAATAAATACTAGAAGGAATTCAGAGAATAGTTCTTTAAAAAAGCTAAAAACTAATTACTAGAATACTAAAACTAGAACTATAAAATCACGCTTAAAGAAAAAACAGATTTAAAACCTAGACTATTATATTAAGTACTAGTCTATTAGCAGGAAGAATTACAGAAGTTCCTACAAAAAAATTAATAAAAAGGGTATATATAAATAAGTTAAAGCAAAATAGCTTTACTAATACTCTTTATACTAAAAAAAAATAGAAAGTTAAGGTTATATATTAATTACAGATATCTTAATAAAGCTATAGTAAAAAACTATTACTCTATATTACTAATATTAGAACTTATAGATAAACTTAAAAGAGCTAAGTAATTTAGCCTCTTTAATATTAAGAATAAATATTATTAAATATAAATAGCTAAAGAATATAAATAGATAACAGTATTTAAAACAAGATATAAATTATTTAAATATTTAGTTATATTAATAGGATTTACTAACGCACTAGCTATATTCTAAATAATTATTAACTATATACTAAGGGAATACCTAGACGTATTTATAATAGTATATTTTAATAATATATTTATATATATAAATGGAACGCTAGAAGAACATGTTGAGTATACTAAAAAGATATTATAAAAACTCAAAAAACACAGGCTATATATTCAAACAGAGAAATGTATATTCCATAAAATAGAAATTAAGTTTTTAAGATACTTAGTATTTTAAGACGGAATAGTAGTTAACCCTAATAAAATAAAAAATATACTATCTTAGCTTACGCTAATGAATATAAAAGAAGTTTATTCTTTTCTTAAATTTATAGGTTTTTATTAATAATTTATTAAGAACTACTTAAAAATTACAGCACTCTTAACGGAATTGCTTAAAAAAAATCAACAATTCAAGTAGAAACAACACAAAGAAGATGCTTTTAAGATATTAAAAAAAATATTCTAATAACCACTAATATTAAAAATATTTAATTTATAACTTTAAATAGAGATATATATAAATGCATTAAACAGAGCTACTAAAGCTATTCTACTATAAATATAAAATAATAAATATAAATATCTAGTAGACTTCTTATCTTATAAACTTATAACTACTAAGTTAAACTATAACATCCATGACAAGAAATTATTAGTAATAGTTTAAGTATTTAAGAAGTAAAAACATTACTTAGAAGGAGCTAAATATTAAATTATTATATATTTAAACTACAAGAATCTAATAGTATTTATAATAATAAAGAAGTTAAATTAACGACAGGTTAGATAGTAGAAATTAGTTTCTATCTTTAACTTTTAAATACTTTATAAATTAGGAAAAGAAAATATAGCGGCTAATATACTTAGTTAAAAAGTAGACTATATAAGAGATATACTAGAAATCCATAATATAATACTTAAGTAAAGATTAAATAGGTTTTTAGAAAACTTATAAATAGATATTAAAACTATAGTTATTATTAAGAATATATAGCAGAAATAGATTAGAGAATACAACTATAGACAACTATAATAATATAAAACAGGAACTATTTTTATACTAAAAGTATTATAGACTAAACTTATTAAAGACTAACATTCAGCTAAAATGTATAGATATTAAGGAATTAAAAAAACTATAGAACGGATTAACAGATATTTTTAGATTCTAGGAATATAGAAAAAGATTAGAACTATTCTTTTAGAATATATTAAGTACAAGAAGAATAAAGCGTTAAGATATAAGAAATATAAACTTATATAACTAATTCCTTCACCAGACTAACCATGGGAATTAGTTATAATAAACTTTATTATAGAAATACTAATAATAACCACCTTTTAAGATTAATGGTATGATATGATACTAGTTATTATAGACTAACTTATAAAATACGCATACTTTAAACTAACACACACGGAGGTTAAAGCGGACGAATTAGTAATATTATTAATTAAACTACTAATAGCATAATATAGATTACTATAAGAATTTATTATAGATAAAAACATATTATTCATATTGACATTCTGGAAAACGTTTATTAGAAAGCTAGAAGCTAAGTATTAACTCTTAACAGCATTTTACCTATAAATAAATAGATAAATAGAATAGACAAACCAGACATTAAAATAATACCTAAGAATATATATTAATGAATAATAAGATAACTGGATTGACTTACTACTAATAGCTAAGTTTATATACAACTCTGTAAAGTCATTAACCACTAGAAAATTACTATTCTTTATAAATTACAGGTATAAGCCTACGGCTTATCGAGAACTATAAAGACTAAATAAAATATCAGAATTAGTAAGAATAAAGGTAGAGAAGTTATAATAACTTTATTAAGAAATAGTAGGAAAAATCACCCAGAAAGGAGGCCTTAGTAAGTAATAGAAAGATAAATTTAAAATTAAGGGACTAACCTTTAAGGAGGGGGATAGGGTTTTCCTATTATAAAAAAATTTAGAAATAAAACAACTATTAAAAAAACTAGATCACGTTAAATTAGGACTATTTAAAGTTAAATGATAAATAGGACCTATGAATTACAAACTATAACTACCTAAAGATATAAGGATTTACCTAGTTTTTCATATTTCAAGACTGGAACCAGCACTACAAAACACTAAGCTATAGACAAGACTCAAACTCAAGAAAGACACTACTAAGTATAAAGTCTAATGAATTTTGGACTACTAGCAGTTTAGGCGTCAGTGGAAGTACTTAGTTAGATAAAAGAGTTATAGACCAGAGAACGATACATAGGAGCCGATTAGGAACCTGAAGAATAGTTCGGAGCTAATTAACCAGTACTATCAGACAAGCCAGGAGAGGCTTACTCTAAGGCTATATCCCAAGAAAAGAACAAATGCAGTATATTCCAATCAAAGCCAAAGAATAAGAAGGGCGAAGCGATAGGCTGGGAAGAAACGTGAACTGCAAGTTGCGGTGTGCGAATTTCTTGACCCCAAGAACAAGTCTCTTCCTCTTCAAGAGCTTGGACCTCACGGATTGAGGCCATCTCTCGATCAAACATCTCTTTCTCTTTGGAATCCACCTTTATAAGTTCACAACAAAGCCGCAATTCTCAAGCGCGGAGCTTAGAGCGCTGATCCTCAAGGGAATCAAGCTAACGACAGAGTTTTTCTTTATCGCGATCAAGACGATCCCACTCCAGCTGTAAGACAATTAGGTCGCACTTTACATTGCGATCAGCACAGGCCGAACAACGACCGGAACTCAGGTTCACGAGGCAGTCATCGCCTCGACGGGAACAGTTCGAGCAGGGTGTCGGCATGTGACGGGGTTCGTTACGGATCCGAGAAGCTAGGCAGCGAGCACGTATTAGAGACGACTCAGGACGTGTCATCATTAGGGAGCTGGGCAGGGAAGAAAGGAAGTCAAGGGTCTTACAGTCTAGAACACAGAGCGGAAGACCTGCTACCTTTATACTGCTTGTAGAAGGGAGAAACTATCTTCTGAGATGAAGACTTAGAAGAGGGGGATAATGTTACAGACGGTAACAGCAAGACAACTGCACCTGAAGAGCTGAGGGAACTGGCGACAACAGCCAATGAAGCTCTAGAATGGAAACGTATGTTCGAGCTTGAAAGGAAGAATTGTAAGCGGGCACGAGACGCATTGGCACAGGCCAAGGCACAGGCTAAGAAGTAAGGATAGAGATATGGAACCATGCCAGTGGATTAGGAGCGACTATCCACGTGATGGGGTAGGGCTTGGTAGACAGAGACAGAGCAAGGTAACAGAACCTCTGGCAGCTCTAGCAGCCTCTAGCAGTACTTAATATACTGCCAACAAGTATACAATATATGCACGGAGGATCTACTATAAGTATGAGGCGTCAGACGGTTCACGATTACTTTTAATTCTTTATAGTTACTCTAAAATTGAGATTCATACTTTAAGTGAAATAGTTTAATACTATTCTGTTAAACCTTAACTTATCGTATCGCTTCTTTCTACTCTTACTGAGTTAACTAACTTCCACTAAGTCTAACAAGCTATCTGATCTGGAAGTGAGAGAACTAATTAACCGTTATAGCAATTAGTTAAACAGCTTATTACTAGTATAATTTATGTTAGTAAGTTAGCAACTTATAACACTTTTTTAGTTAATATTTTAAAAGTATTTTTAGGTATTAATATTAGTATTAATTTAATTAGTTTTAACTATTAATTTATTTACTATTTATATTAAACAAGTTATAATTTAGTTTAAAATTTTTTTTCTTTTTTTAAATTATTTGCTATTTAGTTAGCTATATTAATTTTATTAGTAATATAAATTTAGCTATTACTAGTAAAAGCTAATAATAAAGAAATAAAACTAAATATAAAGTTTACATAAAATTAAAATTTAGTATTCTATTTTTAAATAAAAGTTTTAGAAACTATTTTAAGTTTAAAAATAAATAAAAATTCATACTATAAACTTATTATAAGTACTTACTAGTAACTTGAAATTTTAAAGTAAATATATAATATACTTTATTATACTTAGTTTACTAACATTTATATTAGCTTAAGTATTTTATAAATATAAAGTAATTATTTTTATTTATAGTTATTTACTATTTATTAATATAATATTATAAGTTTATAAGAATTTAGCTATAAATTAGTATAGTAAAAGTACTTTAAAAAAAGTAGTAATATTACTATATATATAAATTTTTTTGTGTAGCTTATTTTAATAATACACCTTTTTTTTAAAAAAAAAAATTAAAAATACTACTAAAAGTATATATAGTAAGTACTAAAATATTTATTTATTTTAAGAAAAGTATATATATTTATTATAATAGCTAGTTTACTTAAAGTATACTTAAGTTATATAATTATTTACTTATTTAGGTTTAGTATTTTAATACTAGTTTACATAAATACTTTAGTTTTATGTACTTTTATTAACTTTATTTTAAAATAGTTAACTTTAGCTATTTTAATTACTAACTTTAATATTAATTTTAAGAATATACTAGTTATAACATTTATAATAAGTTATTATTAAATTAAAATAACTAGTAAAAAAGTAGTATATATAAAGTTAGTACTATACTTTTAACTAGTTTTTATTAACTTAAAATAGCTAGTAAAAAAGTAAAATATATAAAGTTAGTACTATGTTTATAATAAATTATTATTAGTTTTAAAAATTAGTAAAAGTTTTTTAATAATAAAAATACTATATTTATTATTATTTCTATTTACTGCCTGATTTGGTCCTTCTAATGGGTCTATGTAAGCTAATTCCTTTTATAAAAAAAACTTATTATTAAGAAAATCTATTAATATGCTATACTAAAGGGGAGCTAGTACTCTACTATTATAGCACTTTTTTTCTATTTTCTTATTTTTTATATAATTTATAATTTTAGCTATTATACTTATGTTTTATAAATAATTTTTTTTTTCTTTTACTCTCTTTTCTATCTCCTACTAATTATCTATACTCTAGAGTAGGCGAAAGTTGTTTATTTTCTTAATATTAATTACTTTTACTATTTAGAACTAAATAAGTAATTTTGTCCTTATAAACTATTTTATTACTACTTAAGTATTATCTCTTTAGCTTAGTATTTTTTCTAGTTATTTTAATAGAAATAATACTATTAATTTAATTCTCTTTAGCTTAAGGTAGTAAAAAAGAGTATAATATATAGTTTATACTAGCTAGCTATAATTATACTATAAGAATTTATTTAGGACTTCTAATTTTACTAGCTATGTATTAAGGCTAAGGATTTTTATATATAATAGAAACAAAGAAGTAGCTTCTATCTTTCTAAAGAATTATATATATATTATATATTATATAGTAGAGTTTATTATAGCTTGTTTATTTAAACTCTCTATTATATATTTAAACATATAAGTTTCTTAATTTACTTTTTAAGTTTATTTTAGTAGTGTGGTTATTTACTCTCTAGATAGACTAACACACACATTTATTTTTTTAGACTATATAAATAGTATTATTAGTAAGAGTGTAACTCTTTTTTTATTATAAAACCTATTATATATAAATATCTCTAAAAGAACTATATATATATAAGGCTGTATAAGTCTACTAAGAGTCTACTCTAAAGCTACCCTATAAAATAAATACTTTAGAGCTATTTATTACTATTATTATATACTATACTTTATGATTTTTTTTATGCCTAGTAGATTATTTCGCGTTACCTATAATTCTTTTAGAATAATAGACTATTTATATCTTATAGAAGTAGACTCTATAATAATTTAATATTATATAATTATTAGTCTTTTAGCTTTTTACTAACTAAGCTTATATTCTATTATTTTATTAAGTTTTACTTAAGTTTATTTAAGACTAATAACTTACGCGGTAGCCTAAATTTATAGTGTTTAAATTATTCTAAATATAATTAAATTAGCTACCCGTTAAGGGCTGTAAGTATTATACTATTTAAAACTCTTTATTAAGTCACTATTAAAGCATACCTAGTTATTTATTTAGTTATTAAGTCTATTAAGAATCTATTATTAAGTCTTTTATAAGTAGTCTAGAATTTTAGATTATTTCTATTTTTAGTATAACACACTCTCAGAGCAGTATAAGTATAGAGATATTTTATTATATTATTAAACTAAAATAGCTAGTAGGGTAGCTTTTTAGATAATATATTAAATAGTTTTTATCTAGTTTCTCTATTCTTTAGTTAGTTGTCTGTGCTTAGTATTTAAAAACTTTATTATTTTAACTACTTTAAGAGTTAAGCTTTTAAAAAAGAGTTTTCTAGTAATACTAAATATTATGTACTAGTAATAAACACAATTCTTACTATTAATTTACTCTAGAGAATAAAATAATATAGAAAAGAACTCCTATATAACAGTATAAGTCAAATTGCGATTTTAGTATTCTTTTTTAACACTATATTTAATTAAATTAAGTTATATAGCTAAAAAAAAATAAAAATAAAAATAAAAAAACTAGAAAATAAGTATACTTTTATACTTTTTTTAAAAAAAAAATTCCTTAAAAAATTAGAACTAGTTTTTACTTTTACTAGCTATAAAAAAATCCAAAAAAAACCAAAGTAAATAACTAAAAAAATAACTAAAAAAAATTGTTTTATAAAAAGTAAGTACACTTTATTTTATAAAAAAAGTTTTTTATTAACATTTATATAAAGCTAATTTAATAAATATATGTTTTTATTTTATTAAAGTAAAGCTTAATTTATTAAAAAAATAAGTAGTAAATTTTTACTATATTACTTAAGTATAAACTAAAAAAACTACTATTTATAAAATATATATAAGTAGTATTTTAAATAGTATTTAAGCTAATAGTTATTATTATTATTACTTTTATTTACTACTTAATTTAGTTTTCTTAATAAGTTTATATAAGCTAATTTCTTTTATAAAATAACTTACTAGTAAAAAAACCTATAACTATATTATACTAAAAGAAAATTAAGACTTTACTATTATAATACTTTATTTCTTCTTTTTTACTTTTTTAATAGTTTGCATTTTAAGCTATAATATTTACGTTTTATAAATAATTTCATTTTTTTTATACTTTTTATTAAACTTCTACTATTAGTTTATACTTTAAAATAAATAAAAGCTGTTTATTTTTTTAATATTAATTACTTTTACTACTTAAAACTAAGTAAGTATTTTAGTTTTTATAAACTACTTTATAACTACTTACGTACTATTTTTTTTAACTTAGTATTCTTTCTAGTTATTTTAATAGAAATACTATTATTAGTTTAGTTTTTTTAAGTTTAAAGTAGTAAAAATAAATATAGTATATAATTTATACTAGCTAATTATAGTTATACTATAAAAACTTACCCTAAAACTTTTATATAAAATAAAAGTAGAGTAGTAACTTTTACTTTTAAAAGTTTTTTATAAATTAAATTATAAGTGTTTTTTATAAAGTATATTAAGTAAATACTATTAATTTTTTTTACTATACTTTATTATTAGTGTTACTACTTTATGTTTGTTTTCTTTATTATAAAAGTAATTATATACTAGTAATACTAATAGCTACTAATATAGTAATTATAGTTTACTTATGTTTTTTTATACATTTTTATTTTTATTAGTATTAGTAGTTTCTAGAAGCTTTTATTATATATATATATATTTTTACCTAAATTTAAAGCTTTTTAAGTAAAGTTAATAGTTATACTATATTTTACTATTAACTTACTAGTAATGTTTAGATATTATTAAAAGTGTTTACTTTTTTTTAACTAAATTTTAGCTAGTTTCTAAAACTTTAAAAAGCTATAATATTTATGTAAAGTAAAATTAATAAAATTACTATTTTTTTTAATAACTACTATTAGTGTTTTTTTATATACTTTTATAATTTTATAAAAGCACTAGTTTTAAGTTTTTTAAAGTAATTAAAAAAACTTTTTACTATAAAATTACTATTATTTTAATTTTTCTATATTTAGGTACTATAAAGCATTATTAGGCAAATAACTATTATATATAAAAAGTATAAATACTTTATAAACAAGTTTTATATTAACATAAAAATTTGTAATATAGCTTTAAAAACTATTATACTTTTTCTATTACTTTATAAATGTGTTTTTTTATTAAAACTTTAAGTCTACTTATACTTTAAAAATATATATACTCAAGTACTAAAAAGTAGCTTTGTAGCTAGTAGTTTATATAATTAATACTAAGTCTATACTATTATAACGTCTTTTTTTTAGTAAAGTTTATAAGTTAGTATTTTTTTAATTATAAAAATAGTTTTATAGTATTTTATTTATACTATACATTAATTATGTATAGCTGTTAAGTATTAATAATTTTTTCTAGTAAAGTTTCTTTAAAAAATAAATTTTATGTTAGTAATAAAGCTAAATACTAGTATATTACTATATATATATTAAAAATTTTCTAAAAACTCTAATATAAAAAAAAGAAATAAATTAGTAGAAGTGGAAAACTTTTAAAATACTTATTTATATTTAAATTTACTTACTTTAATATTTAGGAAATAAAATATGTATTTATTAAATAGTTAAAAAACTTTATATAAAGTAAACTATTTACTTTAGTAGCTTCTTTTTTTAGAATATATAGTAAATATTTATATAAAATGTTATTAAAAGCTTTAGTTAAATCTAGGCTTAATATTAATATAATATAGCTAGATTATACTTTTTATGTTATATAAATACTAGAAATAAGTAAGTTAATTACTAAAAGTATTAAACACTTTTTTCTTACTTTAATTTAATTTCATAAAAGTAAGTTATGTTTTTTAGTAGTTATTACTATTTTATTTACTACTTATTTCTTAATTACCTTAGCTATAGTATTTTCTAGCATAATTCATTAATAGTTTTTTTTAAAAAAAGTAATTTTTTTACCTTTTTTATATAAGATAATTGTAATTAACTTTTTAAAATAAGTTAGTATTATTTTACTTTTAAAGTACTAGTAAACTACTTTTATAAACTTTTAAGTAATTACTAGTAATATAATTTTTAAATTTTTATTTAGTATACTATTTAGGTTTAAAGCTTTTTTATTTAAAAGTTTTATAATTAAATTATATATTACCTTTTTAAATATATATAGTTTAATATTAATTTAGTTATACTGTAGCTATATTTTTTTGTTAATACTACTAAAGTCTATTTTACTTATATTTAAAAAAAACCTTTTAGTTAAAAATTTAGCTTTTATAATATTATTTTTAGTAAGAAAGTTACTAGAAAAGTATTTAAAGTTAAGAAAATAAAAGTAGTTTTTTACTATGTTAGCGTTTTTTTTTTATTTTTTTTTACTTTACTTTAAAAGAGTTTATAGCTTTTTATTATATAGTTTTATAAAGTTTACTATAAATTCTTATATAAATTACTTTTAGTTAATTTTTTTTTTTTACTATTTAAAATTTTTTTTAGAACTAGTTAAATAGTACTTTATAATTATAGTAATTATAGTTTTTTTTATAGTTATAGTATTAATATTTTACTTATTTAACACTTATAAAAAGCTAAACTATTTTTAGTAACTATATTTTATATACTTGTAAACTAGGCTTTATGTGTAAATAGTAAAGCTTAAAAAATATACAATTTCTTTTTAAAAAGCTTTTAAAAATTTTAAAACTATAGTTTACTTAAAGTTTTTAATATTTAAAAGGCTTTTTTATGTCTAGTTTTTTAAGCATATAGTGTCTACCTTTTTTTTAGTAAATAAATAGTAGCATTTAGCTAAATTTATATTAGTATATAGTTTTTTATTAAAACTTACTTATTTTTAGTTTTATAAAAGCTAACTCTTTTGTATATTGTATTTAACAAAAATATGAAATTAACAATACTTTATTTTTCTTTTTTATATAAGTTTACTTTATAGTATAGTAAGTTAAAGGCCTTATACCTTTATTTAAAAAAAAGGTGTTTTATTTATACTTTACTTATAATATAGCTACATAGTACACGTTAAAGTTTCTTAAAAATATAACTTTTTTTTACTTTTTTAATAGCTTTATTAACTTCTAGTTAAGTTTTAATTTATTAACTATTTTTACGTAAGTTATAAATGTTTATAATAGTAGTTTTAAGTTTTTTTAAATAAAGTTAAAAAGCTATAATAAATAAACTATATTATTTATATTTTTAGTATATATTATTAATATTACAACTAATTATAAAGTATACTTTTATTATAAAACTTTCTTTATATAATAAAGTATATTCATATAAGTAGTATATTAATTTAATATATTTATTATATACTAGTTTTTAAATTATAAGTACTTAATACTCTACTAGCATTACTTTATTAAAAAAGAGGTAATATATACTTTAATTTATATTTTTATAATTATATTAAATAATAGTAAGTTTACTTATTAAAAGTAGGTATAAACCTTTTTATGTTATTATTAAATTATTATTTATTTTTACTTAAATTAAGTATATGTTACTTGTATTTAATATAAGTTTTAATTATAATATATTTTTACTAATTACTTTTACATAAAAAGTTTATTTGGTTTTTTTAAGTAGTAGTTTTTTATATAAGTTACTTAATAAAGTAATTTGTTTTCTTTTTTTTAATTATAATAGTAAAGTTTTTTTATATAAAGTTTAATTCTTTTACTTATACTTTACTTGTAGTATAATATAAAGAATTTACTTAAAAAAAAAAAAATTTTCCTTATATTTTTTTAAGGTAGTATTAGAATATTTTGTTTTTTTATTACTATACTTTATAGGCTTTACTATAGTTTACATAAAATACTTTTAAAAAAAGTATTTTATTATATTGTGTACACTAGTATAATATTTATATTATACTTTTTTATTATATATACTTTAAGTATAACTTTATTAACTATATTAAAAGTATTATTAAATAATTAAATTATTATTAAATAACCTTACTTTAAAGAGCTAAAAGTTAATAACTAGTTTACTTTTTATATTTTTTTTATTAAATTACCTAAGTAGAAACTTTAATAATAAGAATTTTATAAGTTTTTTTTAGTTTTTATTAACTACTTAAAGTACTTTTATAGTGTACTTTTTGTGCCCTTAAATTATATAGCTATTAAATTTAGCTAATAGCTATATTTAGTACTAACTATTTTATAACTTTATATATTATGTAAATTAGTTTAGTATTATTTATATTTCTTTTTTATTAATTTTAGTTTTAAGTAAAACTTTTATAACTTTTAGAAAATAGTTTTTTTTTAAGATTTTTAATTCTAAAATATTTAGTTTATTTAAAAGTTAGTTTTTATTATAATAACTTATTACATACTATAACTATATTTTATAGTTATATAAAAATTTTTATAAGTTACTTATTATGTTTATAAGTTATGTGTTATGCTTTTATATGTGTACTAAAAGCGCTCTATAAAAGCCTTATTTCTTTTCTTTTTATACTTTTTCTTTTTCTTTTTTTTTTTTTTTATACTAGAGTAGCTTTAATACAGCACTTTATTACTTATAATTACTTATAATTATATATAGGTTTATACTAGCTATAACATTTATATTACTGTTTTTAATAGTATGTATAGTAAAAACTTTTAATATTACTTTTTTTACTTTTTTAAAAATCTCTTTTAAGTTCTTTTCTTAAAATTCCTTAAAGTATATTTAAATTATAGTTTTTTATAATATGATAATAGTATTTATTATATATAATACTTATATAACTATAGCTACCTAAGTTTTATTTTGTATTTAAAAGATTTCTTTATTTAAAGAGTTTTCTTTACTTAATTCTTTTTTAATTTCATTAATTTCTACTTTAATTTAGTTAAGTTATATATTATTTTTATTATTTTAAGTAACTTAGTAGTTTATTTAAAAGTTTTGAATATATTTTATAGTACTTTTATTATATTAGTATGAATTTTTTAGTATAAAGTTTTTTTTCCTTTCTTAAAATTATTTTTAATTTTTTAAAAAGTTTTAATTACTTTTTATTAGTTTTTGTTTAGCTAATGTTTATTCTTTTTATAGTATTATTTACTTATTTATTAATTATTTCTTAATATATTATAGTTGTAGTTTTTATAGCTATAAAAAAAGTTTATAACTTGCTATTATTTTCTATACTTTATAAATAAAATATAAAGAGTTTTTAAAAGTAATTAATTATGGAAAATTTAATTCCAATATCTAATTTTTTTTAAGTTACTTTTAAGCTTTTTTTATTACTTTTATAGCTTTTTCTAGTTACTATTATATTTAAATAAGAAATTTTATTAAGATTATTGCTAAGCATAGCAAAGCTTCTTCTATTTAAAAAAAGAGATTTAAGATTTAAAACTCTACTAAGATTATGCTGAAAACTCTCGCGTTTTTATTAATTAGAAAAATTACATTTTTTATGTTCTTATTAGCTATAAAAATTTATATCACGTAATTAAATTCTAGTTATTCTATACTAAAGAAATACTAAAATCGTACTAAAAATTCTCCCGTAACTAATATATTTATGTCTTAACTAATACTTTTTTTAGGTAATTTCTCTTTTAATACTTATTATTTATTAATATATTTACTATACTCAACTTATGGATTTGCTGTTTGCTTATAATTAATATAGTAACCTAAAAAATACTACAGCTAATAAAACAAACTATAGTACTTAAAAAGCTAGATATTTATACTATAAAAATATTAATATATTACGTATATAAATACTAGTAACTATTTTCTTAAAAGCTTTATAGCTAATAAGCTATATAGTATAAGTATAAAGCTATATTACTTTTATTTTCTATTTTTTACTATTTTATACTTTTACTATAAGTACTTTTTACTGTTTTATACTCTTATTATAAGTAGTTATACTTATATAATATTTATATCTCCACTTTTGCTTTCTACTTTTTGCTGTTTTACACTTTTATTATAAGTAATTATATCTATATAATACTCTGTACTTTTATTTCTACTTTTTATTTCTACACTATAAAGTTTTTTAACTATATTATAAAGTTTCTTACTTCTATAATAGTAGTATAGTCGTCTTTATTATTTACTAGGTAAATTAGATAGTAATAATACTTTAGTTTAAGCTAATACTTATTATATTTAAAATAGAGTTCAAAGGCAATACCATATTAAGTATTAAATAAATAATAAAGTTTCTTTTATATTATTTATCTTATCTTTAATAAGATACTAAAAGAAGTTAAATTAGTTTTCTTAGTTACCCTTTCTATTTTAGAAAACAGAGCTAAATTAATTATTATAGTTAATATTTATATTTTAAGATACTATACTTAATAAGTTTCTCTTTTCTACTTTATTTATACTCTTTAATATAGGTTTATTTTATAACCTACTACTACTTAATCTACTTATAAATCTTTTAAGTAATATTTTCTTAAATAACTTTTACTTAAGCCTTATAAATTAATAACTAATTAAGAAGTTTTATACCTACTTTAATAAGCTTATAATAGAAACTTATAGTATTTATAATAAATACTAATTTAATTAATATAAAGCTTATAAATAAAAAGTATTTTATTTATTATAGAAATGAGGTTAAGTACTTAAGGCTTAAAGATAGCTCTTAAGATTTTAATTTTATATCTTTATTTAGTTATAATAATAAGATAGACTCTAGCTTATATCCTAAAAAGTTTTTAAAACTTTCTCTTATATAAGAAATGCTAATTACTTAAGTATATATCTTTATAGAAGTCTGCTAATATTAAAGTACCTAATATAAATATATAAAACATATTTACTACTTTTTATATAACGTTAGAAAGATTTTTAGTTTATTATTTTTGTTTTTAAAAAAAATCTTAATATTATACTCCTTAAGCCACTTTAGTCTTCTAGTAATAATTATAAATATATTAATTAATAGTTTTAAAATAACTATTATATATAGTATTAAGTAGTTTAGTATTAGCTATACTTCTTATAGCAGAATTATAATAGTTATAGAAATATTACTATTAATAATAAAGCCTTAAGCACTCTTTTTAATAATAATTATATTAATAATAATTTACCTACTATTAAAACAGATAAACTATCTTTTATGTTTATTTAATAAAAATAGTTTATAAATACTATATAAGGAGGTCCGGCCCATAACTAAACTACTAAAAATTTAGATATTAATACAAAAATGCTTTATAAGAATAATAGTAAAAATAATAGTAAAAATAATAATAAAGACAGTAGTAAAGACAATAGTAAAAATAATAGTAAAAATAATAATAAAAATAATTCTACTTTTTAAGTTAATATACTCATGAATTTAGTTTCTAATATATAAAAGTTAGAAGTTTTATAGTATTAAATTAAAGCCCTAGTCTTATTATCTATAGCATTTATTTAATATACTCTTTTATTAAAATTTAATTATAGTAAAGCGTTACTAAGTAGAGCTTTTTTAATATACTTTTTTATAAATATAAAAAAGTATATAAAGTTTTATTAATAATATGTTAACTATAAGTTCTACGTTAAGTATATATTATTATATAAGAATAGCTATATAGCATAATATCTATACTTTTATTACGTAGTATTTAATATAATTATAAAGAAACAGGTAAACTTAAAGTCTAGATTTTTAGTATTAAAAATATTAAATAATAAAAACATCTTTATTAATAAGTTTTAAAGTGCTTTTAAGAATAATAGTTTTTAATTTATAGCTATATTAAACTTAGCTATATATTTTACTAGAACTCTTCATAAAACGCACCCTTTTTAGGCAGGTAAAAGTAAAAGTCTTAAAGCTATAATATATAATTCTATTTTATAATTTACTTGAATTAATACTAAAACTAATACTAAGACTAATATCTTTCTAAATATAGTAATTAAAGAGTCTAAGCTTATTTATTACCTTTTCTATAGCTAATTATTATTTAAATAATTTAATATTATATTTTTTTTTATATAATAAGTAAAAGAACGCTATCCCTACTACTAAAATTAAAATTATATATAATAATATTTAAAATAATTCTTATATTATTTTCTATTATTTTTATTATTATTTTTAAACTTTTAAAAACATTAGGAAAAAAATTTGTGGCTAAGAATTTTATATTCACGCTATTCTAGCATTTCCGGTATTTTTAAATATTTAGTAGTATTTAGCTGCTAAACGTGACTTCTCCTATAACTCTACTATAAAGTATAGCTAATTATAACTTTATTTAAGTATTTAATGGTATTTAGCTGTTAAATGCGACTTTTTTTATAACTCTTTTACTAGAAAGTACAGCTAATTACAACTTTAACTATAAGTATACAGTAAGATACTATAAAATGCTATTAAATACTATAATATACTATACTCTCCTTCTAAATTCTATACTATTTTACTTATATAATAGTCTAGTTTTTGCTTATCTACTTTCTAAAATTTATTACTAATATCTACGGACGTTATAAGCCTGTAAAATTACTATTTTTTATTCATACATACTAAGTTTCTTCATACGTGAAAAGCTAAACTTAGTTTTTTATTTAGCTTTAATAGAATTATCTTCTCTCTATTCTCCTTCCTTTATATATTTATATTAAGCTAATATTTAGATTTATTAAGCCCTTTATTAATCTGTTTACTAATGTGTATTTAGATTTATATTAAGTTATTTCTAGAGCTTTATATTAAGTTATCTCTAGAGCTTTATATTAAGCTATCTTTAGAGCTTTATATTAAGCTATTTCTAGAGCTTTATACTAAACTATTTTTAGAGCTCTATACTAAGCTATTTCTAGAGCTATATACTAAGCTATCTCTAGAGTTATATACTAAGCTATTTCTAGAACTATATACTAAGTTACCTCTAGAGCTATATACTAAGCTGCTTTTAGAGCTATATACTAAGCTATTTTTAAAGCTATATACTAAGCTGCCTTTAGAGCTATATACTAAGCTATTTTTAGAGTTATATACTAAGCTATCTTCAGAGCTCTATTAAAAAGCTCTAGATATAATATAAAAGCTAATTTCAATTTAGTATAAGAGCTAATTTCAATTCAGTGTAGAAGCCAATTTCAATTTAATATAAAAGCCAATTTTAATTTAGTATAGAAGCTAATTTTAATTTAGTATAAAAGCTAATTTCAATTCAGTATAAAAGCTAATTCTAATTTAATATAAAAAGAAGAAAGTAAATAGAGCTTATATAGTATTTTATTATTTTATATAGTAAATTAGTAGTAGCTAGTAATTTAAAACTATAGTTTAAAATATACGTACTACATATAAAAAGTGAACTAGATATAAAATATATAATATACTTAGCGTTAAATTTATAAAATACACGTAATAAATAAATTATATAAATATTATAAATAATAATAAAAGCTCTAGAAAATATAATCGTGTATTTTGTAGTATTTTATAAAATAGTATTACATTTAGCGGCTTAATACTGCTTTAAAGTTAAAATTATAAGTTATAAAATAAAATATATAAAATACATAAATAGCAGCTAACTACTACTAAGTACTATAAAAATACTATTAATTTTTTTCCTAACGAATAAGGTACTCATCCCTAAATTTAGTATTATTAATAGTTAGAATTATTTTAAGTAGTAAAGTTATAGTAGTACTTATAATTATAGTATATACTACTATAAAAACATACTAGATCCTAATAAAAAGTTTTTTAATAAAAATAACTACAGGACCTTTACTAAATTTACTAGGTTTTAAAGAGTATATATTTCTACTATATATTTTTAACTTTAGTTTTAAAATATTATTAATAAAAAATCGTCTCTTTTACTTACTTATTCTAATATAACTTAGAACTTTAAGTAGTTGTTTTTAATTTTAACTAGAATTTAAATTCATTATTATACAACAGCGTATTGCTTAAAGTTTAATAAGAAAATAAAAAAGTTTAAGTGCTAATTTATTACTTTCTAACTATTAACTAAATATCTTATTATTTATTATAATAAAAGTAAGTTATATTATTAGTTTTACTCTATATATAATTACTTCTAATTAAATCTATATTACTGTATACTTCTAATGAGATGGCTTACTAATATTAATATTTAACTATATATAAGTATAACTAGTGTAATAATATATAATAAAAAGTATACTACTAAGTAAAAAAATCAGTCTAAGGACTATAAAGCTATAATTACTAGAATATTACCAAAACTTAATTTTAAGAGGCTACTATACTTTTTTATT
Organism: Zopfia rhizophila CBS 207.26; assembly: GCA_010093925.1. Classification (NCBI taxonomy): domain Eukaryota; kingdom Fungi; phylum Ascomycota; class Dothideomycetes; family Zopfiaceae; genus Zopfia; species Zopfia rhizophila. Next base: position 434,501 of record ML994650.1, read on the forward strand.
ATAAAAATAATAAATTATCTTATAGTAAATAGAACTAGTTTGTTTAAAAAATTACCTATTTTTTTTTAACTTACCTTTAGTTTATTACTTATGTTAAGTACTTAATATTAATTGTTAACTAAAAGAGAATTAACTAAATACGTACTATTTTAAAAAAAAAGATAATAAAGATAATAAAACTTTTTATTATAATAAGAGTCTTTTCTAGAAGTATAAAAATTATCTTAATATATTTTATTTTTCTTTTCATAATTTTCTTTTTAAATATAATTATATTAGTAATATAAAGGAAAGGTCTTAAGCTAAGCTAAAAATATTAAATTTTATACTCTATTATTAATTTAGTTATAATTTAATATAGTTTGCTTAGGTTAAACTTATACTTCATTATCTATTTTAGAAAATAAAAAAGATTCCTTTATTTTAAAGTAGAATATTTACTATATATAAAAAGACTTATTAGTACTATAAGTTCTATTATACTTATTTATAAAATAATTTATATAATAAGGAAAAACTACCTACTAAAGAAAATAATTCTAACTTTAAGAATATTAATAAAGAAGAAAAAAATCTTAAGCTATTTTAAAAAAAATTAGCTGCTCATTAACCAAGCACTTAAAATATTCTAGTTAAATAAAAAAACTTAAGAAATTACTTTAAAAATTATATAGATTATAAAGTCCTCCTGCACGCGTCCTTATCACTATAACTAAAAATATTTATTAAAGAAGTTTCTTTAATAGATAGCTAAGTATAAAGGTAATAAATAATAGCTTATAGCTTACTACTACAGGCTATTAAAACGTGAAATTAATATAATAATTTTTTTTATTAATGTGTTGACTATATTATAACTATATTACCTACTACCTCTATTTAAATAATATAATTATCTATTTAGTGAGGCTTATTAAAAGAAACTAGAATATAAAAACTATTTAATATATAACTATCTAGCTTATAACTGGGCCTGAAACTGGTTTTATTTAGCTAGCTAATATAAATATATTTTAGGTATATAATAAAATACTCTTAAGCTTACACTAGCTCTAAAACCAAGAAAGGATATAATAAGAGTATAGAGAACTTTTTTTTATAAGAACTTATTAAAGTTAACGTGTTATAAATTTCTTATATAAAACTTATTAAAGTCTTAAAGTTTTTAACTATAAAAAACTTATTAAGGCTCTGTTTAGAGAACTTGTTAAGGTCTCTTTATAAAGGCCTATTTAATATACTTAAGTAACTTAAAGGAGGGTCTTAATAGACATAATACATATAACTTAATAATAATTAAATAACTTAATAAAGCAGGTTACTATAGGTGGTAATATAGATAAAGCTTTAAGTAATAAAAACACAAGCTAGCTTTAATAGCCTTTAATAAACTTAAGTAATTTATAAAATAGTTTTAATAAACATAATACACGTAACTTATAAAAAGATAATATTTAAATAACTTATAAGAGGGTTTTAATAGGCATAGTGTACACAACCTATAATAAAAATAATATCTAGAAAACTTATAAGAGGGTCTTAATAGGCATAGTATATATAACCTATAATAAGAATATAATCTAGTAATAAGAGAAGACTTTAGAGGAAATATAAGCTAGTTAGATAAGAATTTAATAATTAGAAATATAAGCTAGCTCATATAAAGGGGGGATACAAGCTTAATTAATAAAAAAAAATAAAGTAAATTACTTAGTATAAAACCTAGTCTATAGTCTACTCTGTAAGATATAATTAGCTTATTTTAAAAAGACTCTTATAAATAACGTGAAATAGAATTTAAAAATATATTAAAAATTATACTCTAGTATTATAACTAGCCTTTTATAAGGCATAGTATGTAGTAGCTACTACTAATTTAAAATTATATTATAGCTAGAGAGACTACTGCGTGGCTTAAGAGAATAAATATATATATTAATATATTAATAAATAAAACTATTTATTAGAATAATATACTGGTAAAATGTGTTTAAAGAGTAAATAAAAGTTACTTAAGTAAAAAAGATTTTATGTCAGCCTTAACTATAGAAGGTGTATAAGATATCTATAGAAATAATAAAGTTACTAGAAAACTAAAATAAAGGCCTAAATAAGTAGGTATGTTAAATTCTATTATATTACTAATATTACTAGCTAATATATAACTACCTGCCTATATAAGATAAGAGTATTGTTAGTATTCTCTTTAAATTATAACTATAGTAAAAGATAGACTGCTTGTTATATATTTATATAGTGTCTATATCTTAATAAAAAAAGAATATAACTCTAGAATATCATAAAGACCTTAGATTTCTGGACTTAGATAAATAATAATAAAATACTACTAAAGGTTATTAATTAGGTTATATAAATATTAGAGCTTAATTAATTCTTATAGGTATATATATATAAAGAGAAGGAAGAAAAGAAATTACAGATCACATAAAAAAAAGAGATAGAAAGAAGAAAGAAAGAAAACTACTAATAGCTTAAAAAAAAAGACAGAAAGAATAGTCTAATAGATTATAAATAAAATAAAAGTAAGAAAACACGCAGACGACAGGCAAAACCTTATAGTAAAAATAAAATTATAATACTTAACTTATATTAGGAATCTGCTTTAATTTTAAAACCCTATCTTTAAAAAAAGCAGAATTCTAATAAGTAGGAAGAATTAGTAAACTCATAAAAAAAAAGTATAAAGTACAGTGTAAAATTTTCATCTTATAATAAGTTAAATATTAAGTATAAAAAAGTATACTCTAATAAAGCTTAGATATTAAAAAGGCGGATATTTCTTAGCCTATAAATAAAATTAAGCTGTTTTTATATATACTTTTAAGAAAAACCTAAGCGTGCAGAGACAACCTATATAAATAATATAATTAAATAAAATGTTTTCTTTTTACGTAGATTTATAGATACCCTATATAAACCCTCAAGGGATCTCGGTTAGAAGAATTAAACTTATTATTATTATTAAAAATTATATAATAAATTAGTTTACTTGAATTAGTACCTATAACCTTAATCTCTCTATATACTAAAAATAATAAAAAATTAATTATCTTGCTAACCTTACTATCTAGGCTAAGGAAATATATAAAACTTTTACTAAAAAATAAAAATTATTTAATAGACTTATTATAGACTACTACTAGTTAATTTTAATAAAAAAAGATTTCTTAAAACAATTAGTTAACCTAGATAAAAAAGTAGGGTCTAGAAAAACTTATATTATAGAATTTATTTTTACTAACTTTAATAACTTAGTTACTGTTTATAAGTATCTTTTTTTAATAGTTTAAGTAATACTTATAAATTATACTACTTATAATATTTTTAGTAAAATACTAAACACGTTATTTTATATTCTAATTAAAGATATAGAGTTTATTAAGTTATTGCTATAAGCTATTTAAGTTCTCTAAACTATATTTAAAAATATTTAGTATTTAGTTATAAATAAAAAATCTATAGTTAACTTAAAAATATTAGTTTAAATTAATTTATGCTATAAAGAAATTTTCCTAGTATCTAGTTATCTTCCTTTTAGTAACTTAAATATTATTTTAGCTAGAAAATTTTTTCAACTTTCACCTATAAGTATAAGGCCTTTATAAAATACTTATATATCTTAAAATATAACTAAAATATTTAGGCAGTAACTATATTAGTAGTTTAAAAAAACTATTATTCTTAATATTATAATATAATAGTAGGGCTATAATTAAAAAGCTTTTTATAACACACTAAGCTGTTTTTATATTAGAAAGGTTATAATTTAAAACTAACTTTTATTTGCTACTAGAATTTAATCTATATTTTCTATAAATAATATTAATTTGTTCTAAAATGTAATCTATATATATACTAAAAAAAGATAAGTCTAAGAGTTAAACTACTATAGGCTATAAGATTTTAGTTAGTTTATAATAACTATTATAACTAGCTATAAAAGTATAAAGACTAAAAAAACTATTATATAAAAGACTAGAAAGTTTAAGGCTCTACTTTCTTTAAGTATTAGCTTATAGGTTATATATATAAATAATATATAAATAAAAAAAAGCCTAGTAAACAGTGCTCTAAATATATTAGATAATATTATATAATTAAGTAATATTATAAACTTTTTAAAAAAAGCTCCTTTAGCATTACTTATTGCTTTTAATAACTATAATAGGCTATTACTATATAAAACCTTAAGTAAAAAGAATATAGTACTAATTTTCTATTATTATTAGAATTTCTAGTATAAAAAAGTAGTATGTTTATAAACTTAGTTCTCTTTAGTAATAACTTATGCTATTACTATTTATAAGTCTTAGAAAATTACTATTAAATAAATAGTATTAAGTATTTTAAATAAAAAGAACTTTATTTTTAAATTAACTTATATAGCTATTTCACGCTGCAAGACTCTTTAGAGTGTGTTATTTATAAATACTTTTAACTTTTAAAAGTTAAGATAAAAAAAGAGTAACATAACACGTATAAAATAAGTTAATATTAATAGATAATTTTAATATTAAGTTACAGCTACTAACATAGTGTTTAGACTTTAAAGAGAGTAAATATATATATATAGTCTAATAGATTAATACTAACTAATATCTAAAAAAACACTATTTTATATCTACTTTTGCTTAGAACTATTAAGCAGTTTGATTCATATACTAACATCTTTTAGTATAAAATTATTATTATTAGAAAACTAATTAAGTAAGTACTTAGCATTATTCTTATTAAAATTTCTAAAGTAAAACTCTTTAGTAAAATCTCTAGTTATTTTAGACCAAAAAGCACTAAAAAAAGCCAGGTATTTTAATATAGATATTAACTAAATTTTAGATTTAAGATAATAGCTATAAGATTGTGCTATAATAACTACTACTATAATAACACATTTTAAATAATTAAATAAATTATAGAAAAGTAGAATTAGATAGCTATTAATTAAATCTACTTTAAGTATTAAAGTGCCATGTTTAATAGCTAAGGTATATAAAGTTTTTAAAACTAGAATCTAAATTTAATTAGTAATATACTAATACCTAGATTAATACCTTACTCTATAGTAAATGCTAAGGAGTATAGCTAATTTCTTTTTAATAAAAATATCTTTAAGATTCATGCTCCTCCATACTTAGCTAACTTAGTCAAAATACTTAGTTTATATTATTATTATTAAGTATTTCTAGACAGGTATTAGTCTTAGTATTATTCTAAAATAAAGAAAATAAATACTAACCTTAAATTATAATATACTTATAAGCTTTATTATGTATTTAAAGTCTGTTTAAATATAAAGCTGCCTTAATTTCTTAGTATTACTTTTTAATATTATACTCTAAAAGTTTTACACTATACACTACTATATTATAAAATTTACTATAACTAAATTCTTAAGTACTTAAAGTTATTTTTTTATATTAATGTTTAGTTTTACTTTATTATTATTTCCTACCTCATTATTACTAAGAATGGATAATTGAGTGAAATAGTTTTTATTAGAGTTATATAGCTTTACTTTTTAGGTCTAATAAATACCACCTTTAAACCTGGTAATATTAGTTATTAATATTAAAACTAATACTTTATCTACTTATAGTTTCTTAATAGCTTTAGTTTTTATCTTCTTTTTTAAATTTTAGTTATAATTTCTTTATTCTTTTTTTTAGTAGTGTTAATTTCAGCTGTATAATTCTTTACATATTTTATCTAATATTTTAAGATGAATTTATTTGTTATATTTTTATTACGTGCTAATATTAGCTCTTTATTTTCTAAATTATTACGCCTATTTCTTTCTTTAATAGTATATACATTATTTAAATATTTATTATCTTATTTTTAGTGTTTATTTAGTAATATTATAAAGGCAGGTTTTATAGCGCGTTTTAGAGACATAATAAATAGTTAGTAGGTAAAATATTCTTAAATAAATATATTAGTCTAAGTATTAGTTTTATAAGAGGTAGGAATTTATAAAGATTATTTTAATAAAGTTAGTGTACATTAGTATTAGTAAAATAGCAGAATAAAGTTTAATAGGTAAATAATTTATATACCAGATAACTAATTAAGTCGTACTTTACTAAAAAAATTTCTTTTACTTTACTTTTACTTTTATCTTTCGTGTTTTTAATTCTAATACTTTTTAACTTTTTAACACCTACTTTAGCACTTATCTTTACTATTAATTATTTTACTATAACTAATATTTATTTAATATTTTAACTATAGCTCACACAAAGCAGATTATATATAAAAGTTATAAAAAGTTTTATAAAAATCTTTTTAGTAAGATAGCACATAAGACTATTACTTCTACAGATTAGTTATTAGTATTAGTCTAGGTATTAGTTAATTATAACTAATACTTTATAGTTTTTTAGTCTTAAACTTATTCTAAATAGCTTTTAGTATCTTTAGCTAATAATAGATTTTAAGTTCTATTATTTTTATGTTTTAATTCTTTTAGTAATAATTACAGATGCAAGGCAAACAGTACGTTTTTTCTAATTCTTTTAGTTTTACTTTTAGTATTTTTAAAGAAAATTTAATTTTGAAGTTAAGCTAATAATTTATAGCTACTATACTTTATAAAATTAAATATTATTAGTATTACTAAAAGCATTTTTTAAAGCGTCTTCTATTCTAGTAACTAGTTTATAAAATTACTAAAGACTTTAATAATAATCTCTAGCTTTAGGCTATAGCTCTTAATACTTTTTAAAAAGCTATAAAAGTCTTCTTAAGTATTAGTCCTAATATTAGTCTTAATATTAGTTTAATTAGTTTTAGCTATTAATTTATTTATTATCTACACTAAACAAGTTACAATTTAGGCTAAAGATTTTTATTACTTATTTTAAATTATTTACTATTTATCTAGCTATATTAATTTTATTAACTAAATAGATTTAGCTTAAGTTACTAAAGCTAGCTATATTCAGTAAAAGCTAATTCTTAAGAAATAAATCTAAATATAGTTTTTAGCTTTAATTTAGGGTTAGGTATAAAATTTTTAAATAAAAGTTTTAGTTTACTTTACTTTAGGTTCTTAAGAATATTAGCTAAATAATTTTCTTAAGATAAATTTAGTAACTACTTTAGCCTTTAAGATAATTAAGAATTTATAATATAACTTTACTATACGTATCTCTAAGTAACTTAAAATTCTAATATATAGTATACTTTACTACACTCAGCCTTCTAACATTTATATTAGCTTTAGTATTTTATATTTTTTTATAATAATTATAACTATAGTAGTATTTTTTATTAATATATAGTATTTAAGTAGTAGTTTTTTTTCCGGTTTTTACTAGTTTTTTCTATTTTTTTATAATATAGGTTTTTAAAAGTTTACTAATATTAACTTAACTTAGTTTTTTTAGTAGTTATAAAGACTTTACTATTTATTACTATTAAAAGTAATGACAAAAAAAATTTTTTTTTTAAAAAAAAGAAAATAGTTATAATAATAATATTATATTAATACTTTTTAATTATTACCTAACTATATTATGTAACTTTATGTATATATTTTAAATTTTTTTCCTTTTTTTAAAAACTAAATTTTAATAAAATTTTATTTTATATAATAAAAATTACTATACTATTATTAAATTTTGTTATATATATATACTTAAAACTAAAAAGGGATTTAGTAATTTTGATAAACTTTTTTATAAACTATATATAAATTTTAAATAAAAAACTTACTACTTTAAGTAAACTTAATTTATTTTACTAATAGTAAAATAAAATTTATTACTTACTTTACTAAATTTTATAAACTAGCTATTAATACTAAATTAAATAAAATTAGCTTAATTATATAGTTAAAATAATTACTAAATAATAATTTTTACTAAGTAATAATAAGTACTAAAAATTTTAATATATATTAAATAATAATAACTTTTAGTACTTTTTTATACTATATTATTATAAGCTTTAACTTATATTATAATTTTTTTTTAATATTATAAAAATTAATACTCTTAACTATACTTTTATTAAATTAATTAAAAAAATTTAAAAGTATAATAGCTAATATTTTAAGTATATTAAATATAACTACTTTTTAAAACCATATAATTTTTTTATTAAAGTTTTAATTTACAAGTTTGTTTAAATTCTAATAATTAATTTTCTTTTCTTTTATTTTTTGAAATAAGAATGTTTTTTTTTACTTTTTAAGTTAGTTTACTAAAAGCTTTATTTTAAAGTTAAGTTGTTTTTTTAAAATACTTTTAATACTAAATTTCTATTAATTTATAAACTACTTACTTATTAGCTAACTTTTAAAGTTATTAAGTAAATATTTTATATAAAATTTAATATAATAGCTTATTTTATTTTATTACTATTTTAATTAATATTAAAGTAATTAACATAAATTATATTAGTAGATTTTTAGTTAGTACTTAAAAACTTTATTTTTTTATTATTTTTAAACGTTTTGTATTTTACTAGTTTTAATAGTAAATAACTTAAAAAAAGTTATGTTTTATATACTATTAGTATAACTTTTTATTACTTAAATTAAAGTCTTAGTAACTTAGTTAAGTTAGTAACCTAATTAGGTTACCTTATTTCTTATAAAACTATTTATTTAGTTTTAGCGCGTTTTCAAACCTCAGAGAGAGCAATTTTAGATTTCTATATAAAATATATTAAAACTTTTAAAGAACTTTTTTTAAGCTAGCTTTATAAAGTCTACTTTACTTTATAAAGTAGCTATTTTTTTCTTTATATTTTTTTCTTCTCTTTCTTAGGCTTTTTAAGTGTTGATTTTATTTATATATATACCTATTATAAGCTCTCTTATATTACTAAAGTATTTTTTTATATAATTCACTCTAGCCTTCTTCTATTTCTTAATAAGTTTATTATTTATAATCTAGAGAGTCGTCAGGAAAAAAATTCGTGGTATTTTTATAATATTTAGTAGTATTTAATAGCTATTTATATATTTTATATACTTTATTTTATAACTTATAGTCTTAACTTTAAAGCAGTATTAAGCTGCTAAATATAATACTATCTTATAAAATACTATAAAATACGTGATTATATTTACTAGAGTTTTTAGTACTATTTATACTATTTATATAATTTATCTATTATACACATTTCATAAAATAAACGCTTTTTAAATATACTATATATCTAGTTCATTTCTTACACGTAGTATGTATATTTTAAATAATAATTCTAAATTACTAACTACTACTAATTTAATATATAAGGTAATAAAATACTATATAAGTTTTATTTACTTTCTTTTTTTATTTTCCTCTCTTCTTTTACTTTGTCTCTTTTAAGTATAATTTGTTTATCTCTAGTTAGTATACAGGCCTTCCTAGTATAAATATACTATAGAATATTATTATTAATTATCTCTTTAATTGTTATTAATTGTTTCTTTAATTATTATTAATTACCCCTTTAATTATCATTACCTTTTTGACTATGTTAGTATTTTAAAAGGTTATAAAACACTTCTAGACAGTAATAAGGTTATAGGGTATTAAAATCGTATTTTAGTATACAATAAAAAAAGAACTTTATATATAGATTTAAATGATTATAGATATAGAGATAGTTGAATATTAAGGTCCTATTATAATATATTAATTAACTTATATAATAGTAATTAGAGGTATAAACAGAAAGTTAAAAAGGCTTAAAGAGAAGTAATAATTAATTACTATATATAATACTAAATAAAAGTCAAAACGTTATATAGAGAAAAAAAATTAGAATGTATTAAAAGAAAATATTTTATAAGAGCTTATACACTAGCATAAGGCTAATATATAAACACATAATATAAATAGAAATTTCTAAGAAAAACTTTCTTAAAGGGGTTTATAGAGTATTATGGATAGTTACTATAACATATCTTAGTCGCCTTTATATTCTTATATTATTATATTATTATATTATTATAGTAAGGCGTAGCTATTAGCTACTATTATAGTTAATATAAACTAATAAATAATCTAAGTTATATAAGAATGTAAGTAATAGGGTACTATTTTAGAGCTATATAAAACTACAAAAGAAAAAAAAAATCTGCTCTAGTTATATATATAAGATTTACTATAAAGACTATTAAAGTATATAATATATAGCTATTACAGCTACTATCTATACTCTACTAAAGTTTATATATATTTTAGTATTTAACAGTATTTTATAGTATTTTGCTATATACTTATAGTTAAAGTTACAATTAGCTATACTTTATAGTAGAGTTATAAGTAAAGTTATAATTAGCTATACTTTATAAGAAAGTTATAAATAAAGTTATAATTAGCTATACTTTATAGTAAAGTTATAAATAAAGTTATAATTAGCTATACTTTATAGCAGAATTATAAGTAAAGTTATGTTTAGTAGCTAAATATTATTAAATACTTAAAAATACCAGAAACACTAGAATAGCGTGAATATAAAATTTTTAGCCATAAATTTTTTTCTTAATGCGTAGATCTATTAGTAAGAGTAGTTAAACTAATATCTTAAAAATATTTAATAGAGAAATAAAACTAAATAAGAATACCTTTAAGAACTTTAGTAATAGTCTGATTAATCTATTATAATTAATTTTAATTTACTAGTATATTAACTCATACGCTATTCTTATTAGTAATATTAAAAAATAAAAATATTTTAGGCCTATATTTTTAAAGGACTTATAAAGAATTATATAAAAGAAAGCCTGCCTTCTTCTAAGCACTAGTATATTAAGTAATTACCTATTATTTTACTTATTAAAAGTAGAAAAAAAAAACTTATAATTAATAATTCTCTTAGCGGTAAAGAAACTATTTTTCTTAACTTCTTTTTTATAAGCCTTAATAAGAGATCTAATAACGCCTATATTAAGTAATTAAAGAATATAAATAAAAAGAAATTATTTTTACTTTCTTATATACTTATATAAAGCTAAGAGGGACGGAAGAATTATGGCTATTTAAATTAAAAAACAATAGATACCTATTATATAAGGTTTTATATATTTATTAACGTATTAGAGCTAGTATATAATAATTAAATAATTTATTTATTTAGATTATTAAACTTAAACTACTATATAACGATTAATTAAGAAATTAATTTAGAAGTATTGAATTTACTTACCTGTAAAGATAATAAAGGTAGGTAGTAAAAATCTATTTATTTTAATAACCCTAATTATAAAAACCTATTTATGATTTTTAGACTATATTATCTAACTATTTACTTATTCTATAGGTATAATAATATTATAGCTATTACTACGTCAGGAAAAAAAATTAGTGGTATTTTTATAGTATTTAGTTATATTTAATAGCTATTTATATATTTTATGTACTACGCTCTATAGCTTATAATTTTAACTCTAAAGTAATATTAAGCCGCTAAACATAATACTATCTTATAAAATGCTATAAAATACGTGATTATATCCTCTAAAGCTTTTATTACTATTTGTAATATTTACATAATTTATTTATTATGCATATTATATATATTATATATATTTTATAAATTTAATGCTTTCTAAGTATATTATATATCTAGTCTATTTCTTATACATAATACGTATATTTTAAGGTATAATTCTAAATTACTCACTACTATTAATTTACTATATAAGGTAATAAAATATTATATAAGCTTTATTTACTTTTTTTTTCTAATTTACTTAAAGTATTTTTTGTGTTTATTCTAATATTAATATAAAATTAGCTCTTATATTAAATTTAAATGTATCTTATATTATATTAGAATTAGCTTCTATATTAAATCAGATTTGGCTCTTATATTAAATTAGATTTAGCTTTTATATTAAATTAAATTTAGCTTCTATATTAAATCAGATTTAGTTTTTATATTAAATTAAATTTAGTTTCTACATTAAATTAGATTTAGCTTCTATATTAAATCTAAATATTAAAAAGGAGACTTTTTTAAATCCTTTTTTTCTTTATAGGAAGTCTAATTTAAATTTAATATAAAGCTCTTAAGATAGCTTAGTATAGGGCTTAAGAAATAACTTAATATATAATTTTAAAAATAGCTTAATAAAGATAACTTAGTATAAAGCTCTAAAGGTAGCTTAGTATAGAATTCTAAAAATAGCTTAATATAAAGCTCTAGAGATAGCTTAGTATAGAGTTTTAAAAATAGCTTAATATAAAGCTCTAAGGGCAGCTCAGTGCAAGTCTGGATATATATTAATAAATAAATTAATAAAGAGCTTAATAGACCCAAATATTAGCTTAGTATAAATATATAAAAAAAGAAGAATAAAGGGAAGAAAATTCTATTAGAGTTAAATAAAAGACTATAAGTTTAGCTTTTTACGTATAAAGAAACTTAGTATATATAAATAGAAAATAGTAACTTTACAGACTCACAACGCCCATAGATATTAGTAATAAATTTTAGAAAGTAAATAGGTAAAAACTAGACTATTTTATAAATAAAATAGTATAGAATTTAGGGGAGGCGTAGTATATTATAGCATTTAATAACATTTTATAGTATCTTATTATATACTAATATTTAAAGTTATAATTAGCTGCGCTTTGCTATATACTAATATTAAAAATTATAATTAGCTATACTATATAATAGAGTTATAAATAGAGTTATATTTAGTAATTAAATACTACTAAATACTTAAAAATACTAGAAATACTAGAATAGCATGAATATAAATTCTTTAGCTACAAATTTTTTTCCTGATGTAGTTCCTTTTATAAAGTTTTTCTTATTTATATTATATATATCTTCTGTTATAATTTTGTATTTAATAATTATTTTAGTATTATTATAGCTAGTATAAACCTGTAGGTAATTATAAATAGTTATAAATAATAAAACACTATATTAGAGCTACTCTAGTATTAAAAAAAAAAAAAAGAGAGAGATAAGACTTTTATAGAGTACTTTTAAAATACATATAAAAGCATAACATATAACTAGTAATATTATATATAATATAATAATATAATAATATATAGTAATGCTTTTTATAATTGTATTATATAATAAGTCATTATATTACTTCCCTCTAAAAGAAAGTAGAATTATTCTTAATTCCGTTATAAAAATTAGTAAAAAGTAAAGTAAAATTATAGACTATTTATCTTTATATTACTTCTTCCTTCTTATCTTTACCTGTTTGCCTTTTTGGGCTGCTAAATTATCTTTATTTATTAATTCTAATATCTCTTTTTATTAATAAGCTCTTAGTTAGTCTTTTAATTATATAAGTAGTTTAGTATAATTTAGATACTATTTATAAAAGTCCTATGCTTTATATAATACGCTAATAAAACTTTTTATATTATATTATATATTATTAAAATTATAGCCTACCTAATTAGTTTTATACTATAGAATATTTTTATAGATGTAGTTTATAAGAATTTAATTAACTTTATACTCTAGCTTACTATTAATATTAATAAAGTTATTAGGTGCCTTGTTTTAGCTAGATAGAGAGTTACTAAAGTCCTTATATAAATAATTAATATAAAAAATATTTAATATCTTTATATAAATAGGCAGGTTAATAACGTAGAAGTATTTTTTTATCTTAGTAATAAAATATAGCTTTATTATTTAAAGATTAAGCTTAGTGTTAAGGTGATTAGTTATTTATTCTTTTCTAGTAATATATACTTAGTCTCTAACTTTAAAATCTAGCTTATAATAGTGCTTATTTATCTACTTTATTTAATAAGCTTAAGCTTTTACTAAATTATTATATGCTTATTTAATTATTTTATAAGCTCTAAAAATAAAAGCCTAAGCTTTCTTATAAATAAGCTATTTATAAATTATAGATAATTTATATATATGCTCGTGCTAGTTAAAATATAAATAAAATTTATAGCTAAGCTCTATCTTATATAGTAATAAATTTATAAATTCATAAAATAAAATAGCTTAAGTAAAATCTATAAAGGGTAGTAGATCTAACTAATTATTTTAATAATAATTAATAAATAGTCTTAGTCTTTAGTTAACGTACTAATTAAAGATTTTTATATTTTTATTAGTTTATAGATAATAGACTATAGAGAGTTTTTACTTTACGCTAGTAAGCTTACAGAGTTTATTCATAAATATAGAAATAAATTAAAAGTCTTAATTTAATATTACTATCTTAAGTAGGCTGTAGATATATTAAATATATTTATAATACAACCAAGCTACTTTTAATGCAGTAATTTTTTTTATATAAAGTAGTAAAAATACTTACTTTTTTAAATAATTAATAATTATAAAAGCATTATCACGCTCGTTCTTGTCTTTTAGGAATATCTTAAAATTAAAAGAAATATACTACCAGCAGCACTTATCTATTAATAAGAGATATAATAAGCTTAAGGTTTTATTATATAAGATATATATATAGCAGCAGGTTCTATAGTTAGTAATGTATATATTAATATTAGATAATAGATTTAGCTAGTAGTATTAGGATAAGAGCAGCTATCTAGTTTTTTTTCTTTTTAAATAAACTATAACCTAGCGAGCATAAATCTCTTTAATAAGATATATTCTTATATTATTAGCATTAGAGACTATAAGCTTTCTCTATTAAGTTAGTAAGTTTCTTTCTAGTTTCTAGTTCTACTTATCTTACTCTACTAGCTCTCTGTAAGGCTGGAGGTATTACTAGAATAATTAGCTTCTAAAATAACATTTATAAGCTTATATAAAGTCTAGTTTTAAGTAAGAGCTTTATAATTCTCTTTACTCTTAATTATTAGCGTTTTGTTATTTAGAATAAGAGAAATACTATCTATAAGAATAAATACTAAATTAAGAGAGGTAATAGCTATTACTAAATTAATAAAAATTTACATACATACAGTAATATTCTTTACTTTCTAAGTCTTAAGATTTTTATACTTATATATAAGGGTATCTGCTACTATATTAGCTAATTCAGGCCAATAAATAATACAAAAATAGTAGTTAATAAAAGTGTTTATTTATTAAGCTTATTATTAATTAAGCAGATACTTAGTACTAAAGTATTTTAAAGTATAATAGTTTATAATTACTATAAAAGGTATTATTTATAAATCTACTAACTATAACTACTATGCCTTTAGTTCTTATATTACTATAAGTATCTTTTTATTATAGATTTTATATCTTATTTCTGTTTTCTATATAACTTTTAAAAAGAAAGCTATAGGCTTTTAAGCTTTATTATCTTACTTTTAGCTTATTATATTAGCAAAAACCCTATTACTTATATCAGTCTTAATTTATGTTTAATAGAAAGATAAATAGTAAACTAGAATACTTCCTAAAAGTATTAAAGCTTTAGTATTTTTAAAAGCGTAAAGCTTAACATTACTTAGCAGATACCATATACCTTTTTATATAAGTTTAATAAGAGATCTAATAATTTATCTATAGTCTTTCAGAAAAGGTCTATAAAAATTATAGAAACTAAAAAAAAATTATACTCCTTTAAGTATTATTAGTAGCTTTTAGTTTTTAATAATAGTAATTTTTTCTAAATCTATAGCAATTCCTAACGTACTAATAATAAATCTAAGAAATTTTATAAATGTAATGCTGAACTTGCTTTTATGAATATTTACTTATAAGCTAGTTTTATTTAATTAGTTAAAAACCTTACAAACATGCACATTATACTCTAGTAGGTTTTTAAAGTAAATAAAAATATTATCTATAAAGACAGTATAAAAGTTATTAAGGTAGTTAAATAAAATATTATTAATATATTATTAAAAAAAGATAAGCTTATTACAGAGACTAAATAATAACACGTGGTATTTATAAGAGCTATATTTTATTCAAAATATAGTAAAATCTTCTACTAATTCTTTTAACTAAATATAATAAAATACTTACCTAATATCTAATTAGGTGAAAATGTGTACACAGAAGAGCCAAGTCAAGGTTTCTTTAATAAAAGAAAATAAATAATAATTCTTTTTAGTAATTATATTAAGCTTTTAATAGTTAATATAAAAGCGTTATTTTTTTCTAGACTTCTTAGTAAAAAGTACTAATACAATAAAAAAAACATTACTTAAAATAATAAAGCTTTTTTATAAATAATTTTAAAGATAAGCTTTAATAAGCTCTAGCTGCTTAAATAATATATTATAAAAAGAATTTAAAAAAAGCTTTCTACTAGTATCTTCTTTTAAGATAATATTATAGTTAATAATGTTATAATATAATAATAAGATATTAAACACTACTTATAAAAATACCTAATTTAAATTACTTTAAATTATAAAAAGCTTTTTTTTAATAAGCTTTTATAGCTTCTCAGCGTCGTCCTTTAGTACATTTTCTTAATATTAGTTATTAATAAATTAGTTAATTTTATATAAGCTAGTTATTTTAATTACTACACTTTTTCTTTTAGCATTATATAGAAATAATTATTCTTTAAGTAAAGTAAGATTAATTTCTACTCTATTATATTATATAAAGCCAGTTCGTTTCCTTCTAATTATTAATAGAGTTTTAATAAATAATAAAGGATATAACTATTTTTATAAGTGAGTAGACACCTTAAGCGAGTGGGCACCTTAAAAACTTACTAAAAATTCAAGAATTTACACCTCAATATCTCAACAACCACATTATAATAAATTCTAAAAATTTAATAGGCCATTTATAGTGCTTCTAAAAAGAGAGTATTAAACTCTTAAATGCTAGAAATTAGTAGTAAACTAGATATTTAAGAAAAGGTAAATATTTAACAATTTAGGGGCCAAAAACCTCCTATCTTAATAGCTATTAATTATTAGATCTTAAAAATTAAAAAACCTCTATTTCTAAGCACTATAAATAACCTATTAAATTTTTAGAATTTATTATAATGTGGTTGTTGAGATATTGAGGTGCGAATTCTTGAATTTTTAGTGAGTTTTTAAGGTGCCCACTCGCTTGGGGTGCCCACTCACTTATGAAAATAGTTAACTATTTATCTATCTTATATAGATTATTACGCTGATTTATTTACTATAAGGTATATATTAGCATAAATATAACTAAAGCTTACTACTTTTATAAAAGCGTGATAGAAACTTATTACTTTAGTAAAAATTTAATAGTTACTACCTGTAATGACTTGTTATATGACACACTTATAGAAAGCATTACTACGTGTTATTGCGTTGTTGTGTTATGGATGACGCTACTAGTTACGTGCTACGCTTTTATATGCACGCTATAAGCGCCTATATAATCCTCCTCTGCTCTCTTTCTATACTTTTTTCTCTTTTTTATACTAGAGTAGCTCTAATACAGCGCCTTATTGCTTATAACTACTTGTAATTACCTATAGGTTCATGCTGGCCGTAACATTACTCTAGTATTACCCATTCTTTGGCCTGTGAAGGCGGCATAATATTAGTTAAACTGAGTGCTCAAACGTAGTTTGCAGTGCCGACGACTTTTCTCACTCTTTTTAAGTTCTACCGTGATAGGCAATCTCAATTGCACTATGAGGTAGTATAACGAAGCTCTAGATTAGCAGGCAAGAGCGATCAACCTACGATAGGCTCTTATCACATTTAAACCTCTAGTCATCTCTAAAAAGTAGCAAGCAGCTGGCTCTAGGAGCTCTCACCACAATACGCTCTCTAGTCATCTCCAGATAACAGACCTTCTAGAGCTCTCACCAAGACACCTACCCACCTCTGGTCATCTCTAGACAACAAACCTTCTAGAGCTCTCACCAAGACACTTATTCACTAATCATCCTCAGGAGACGTACTTCCTGCAGGCTCTCATCCTGACGACGACAACAGCAACCCATCAACAAGCGCCATTACG
Source organism: Zopfia rhizophila CBS 207.26 (assembly GCA_010093925.1). Classification (NCBI taxonomy): domain Eukaryota; kingdom Fungi; phylum Ascomycota; class Dothideomycetes; family Zopfiaceae; genus Zopfia; species Zopfia rhizophila. The sequence continues at coordinate 452,369 of ML994650.1, forward strand.
TTAACTCGGCGACTAATAACCTCCTGACAAGTGTCATTACGTCTGCAGTGTACAGGCGGCTAATAGACACACATACAATCTTGGCACGCGCCATGAGGCGGCCAATAAACATAAGAACAATCTCAGTGCGCATCACGAGGCGGTTGAGTGGAGAGGAAAGAGCAAGAGCTAGGAAGCCAAGCACTGCTAGCACTGCCTAGTTATAAACCGAGTTAGAACGATCTACACCCCTAGGCCCCTACTTACAAGCCTGCTGAGTTATCGTAGCCATTAGGTTACTTTATGTAGTTAAAAACGTTAAACCTCGTAGTAATTCCTGTAAACTCTGCGGTAAGGTAAGGCAAAGATAAAATGGTGAAAGCAACCGCTCTAGAGCTGAGGGCCTTCTCAAGCATCGGCATTAATAATGATATTACTCTTTATCCAGAGGACACCCCACATCACTTCAATATATTAATAAAAGAGCTTGAAAATGACTGATGAGGCAAGCTTAGACGTCTAGAGAAGCAGGCAAGAGATAAGAGCATCCCCATAACCATCAAGAAGCGTACCAAGGATGGACAAACGTTATCCACTGACATTGCCACATGGGTCGAAATGGACCCGACAGAGATTGCCAACGAGCTTCATGAGTAAATTCTCTACATCAAAGTACTAGAGCAGCAGGTCGATACTTTGTTCCGCATTGCCAATGATGCTCTACATGCTGAGAGTGAGATTGCAGAAGCTTTATGCCCATCCAGAGTGGAGACTTAAGCAGAGAAGACTGTGAAGGCTTGACAGCAGCCAAAGCCGATTCAACCACTAGAAGAAGAAGAAGTAATCTCTAAGGCTGATGAAACTCTGTTGCAGCCTACCAAGCAATAACAGACACGCCAGAATGCCAGGTTCCCTTCTCTTTAGGGAGGATCAAGCCCTGCCCTATATCATACGCCAGGTACAACTAATTGACAACTAAGAACCCCAGAATTAGTGTACGCCACCTAGCTAAGTGTCTCCTAGGGCAAGAGGTCTGCTAAATTCCTTAACCCGCCTATTCTTAATAACAGTGTTAATTTGACCTTTAAGAACTGGAATAAGTAGATAAGAAACAAGCTTAGGCTTAACGCCGACTGGTATGAGTATAATAATCTAGATACTATAGAAATAGCATAAATTACTTATATCTAGACTTATATTACTAGTAAGACTAGCGATTTTCTTAACTCTTTTTTAGATACTAGAAAAGACTAAAGAGAAGAAGTTACTATAAAAGAAGTAATATAGTATCTCTAGAGCGTCTTTAAAGACCCTAATTAATATATTAAGATATAATAAGAGCTTAGGTTTCTTAGAATAAAGCTCTCTAATAATTTTAACTAGTTTCTAGTAAAGTTTATGCGGCTTGCCAATCTCACTAGAATACTATAAGACTAGTAAAAGAAAGATCTTTATAAGATACTTTATAGTAAGCTATATACACACATAAAAAGTAAATATGTTTAGGAGTACTATACTTTTAAGATATACTATAATAAAACTTAGTATATAGTATATAAACTAGCTTAATCTAATTATAAATATATAAAATATAAAGTACTACTTTAAGCTAGAGGAAGTTTATTAAGAAGTATTAAGAAAAATAAGCCTATACTAGCTTTTAATATTAAACTAGTAACTATTATAATCACTTTACTTATTAAGTAAACCTGTTATAATTATAGTAAATTTAGTTATCTCTTATACAATTACTTAACTCCTAAGAGAATTAAGAATAAAGTAGTTAATTAAAAAAAGTATATTAAGTACTTAGATAATACCCTAGAACTAGATAAAAGCTTAGGAAATAAATTACTTTAGGTAAAGTCTTTTACCTAAAGTCCCCTACTAAAGCATTTAATATATCTATATAGTTAAGTAATATAATTAATAGTCTTACTCTTATAATAAAGTGTTATATTACTTTTAGTAGTATGGATATTAATTTCTTTAACTTACTAAATACTAAAGCTAGAGAAATTATTTTTATTTATTTTTAACTATATTAAGTTATTAAGAAATGCCTTTAACCTAGGCTCTATTATTTATAAAAAGGTATTTTTATTATAGAGCATAATAATTAGCTAACAGGCATAGTTAATTAGTTCTTTTTAATTAATCTAGTAATAAATAGGTATTATATTACTATATAGTTTATTTTTTATAATACTAGACGTCATGACCTGATTATTAGCTAAAAATAAAATAAATTAATAAGAATAATACTAGACCTAATTAATTAACGTATAGTCTAGTTTAAAGACTTTAAAATTAATACTAAATATAATATTATAATCTCCTGTGAGGCATTTACTAAGCTAGTAATTAACCTAATATATTAAGAGAATACTAATAAATAAGATAAGCTGCTTAATATACCTATACTAAAGAAAAACACTTTATAGTATATTAATCTAGTAATAATTATTACTAGTCTTAGTCTAGCTTTTATGCCTTTAGTTATAGATACTATTTTTCTTATTTTAGATAATATAGTGTAATTAATAACACTAGTAATACTAATAATAGCTATAGGTAGTGCTAAAGAGAAACTTAAGACATCTATTTAAAATTAAGCTCTATATAAGTTTATAGACTATATTCTATAGATTAACTATTTTATTAATGCTTTCTAGCTTTATTATGGGTTTATAAAGTACTATAAGTAGAACTAGAAGCCTAATTAAGAGCCTATTAATAATAAGAGATGCTAGAATTAATAGATAAGAACAATCTAGCAGCCAAAAAAGCCAAAAAAAGTAAGAAGAAAAAGAAGAAAGTAATATAAAAATAAATAGTCTATAATTTTACTTTACTTTTTACTAATTTTTGTAACAGAATTAAGAATAATTCTACTTTCTTTTAGAAAGAGGTAATATAATGACCTGTTATATAATACACTTATAAAAAGTATTACTATATATTATTATATTATTATATTATAAATAACACTACTAGTTATATGCTATACTTTTATATATATATTATAAATACCTATATAATTCTTCTCTATTCTCTTTTTATACTTTTTTTTTTTATATTAGAGTAGCTCTAATACAGTGCTTTATTACTCATAACTATTTATAATTACTTATAGATTTATACTAGCTATAATATTACTCTAGTATTATCTATTCTTTAGCCTATAAAGATAGTATAATATTAGTTAAACTAAGTGCTTAAATATAGTTTATAATACTAATAACTTTTCTTACTCTTTTTAAGTTCTATTATAATAGGTAACTCTAATTATACTATAAAATAGTATAATAAAGCTCTAAATTAATAGATAAAAGTAATTAACTTATAATAAGCTTTTATTATATTTAAATTTTTAGTTAGTTTTAAAAAGTAGTAAGCAGCTAGCTCTAGGAGCTCTTACTATAATATACTTTTTAGTTATCTTTAAATAATAGACTTTTTAGAGCTCTTATTAAGATACTTATTTATTTTTAGTTATTTCTAAATAATAAACCTTTTAAAGCTCTTACTAAGATACTTATTTACTAATTATCTTTAAAAGATATACTTTTTATAGGCTTTTATTATAATAATAATAATAATAACCTATTAACAAACACTATTATATTAACTTAGTAATTAATAATCTTCTAATAAGTATTATTACGTTTATAGTATATAAGTAGTTAATAGACACATATATAATTTTAGCACGCACTATAAGGCGGCTAATAAATATAAAAATAATCTTAATACACGTTATAAGACAGCTGAGTGGAGAGAAAGAAGTAAGAGCTAAAAAACTAAATACTACTAGCACTATTTAGTTATAAACTAAGTTAGAATAATTTACACCTTTAGGCCCCTACTTATAAGCCTGCTAAGTTATAATAGCCATTAGATTACTTTATATAATTAAAAACATTAAATCTTATAGTAATTCCTGTGAACTTTATAGTAAGATAAGGTAAAAATAAAATAATAAAAGTAACTACTCTAGAGCTAAGGGCCTTCTTAAGTATTAATATTAATAATAATATTACTCTTTATCTAAAGAACACCCTATATTACTTTTATATATTAATAAAAGAGCTTGAAAATGACTAATAAGGTAAGCTTAAATATCTAGAAAAGTAGGTAAGAGATAAGAGTATCTCTATAACTATTAAAAAGCATACTAAGAATAGATAAACGTTATTTACTAATATTACCACATAAATTAAAATAGACCTAACAGAGATTGCTAATAAGCTTTATAAGTAAATTCTCTATATTAAAGCACTAAAGTAGTAAACTAATACTTTATTCCGTATTACTAATAATACTCTATATATTAAGAGTGAGATTATAGAAGCTTTATACCTATCTAGAGTAGAGACTTAAGTAGAGAAGGCTATAAAGACTTAATAACAGCTAAAGCTAATTTAACTACTAAAAGAAAAAGAAGTAATCTCTAAGGTTAATAAAACTTTATTATAGCCTACTAAGTAATAATAGATATGCTAGAATGCTAGGTTTTTTTTTCTTTAGAGAAAATTAAGCTCTACTCTATATCATATACTAAGTACAACTAATTAATAACTAAGAACTCTAGAATTAGTATATACTATCTAGTTAAGTATCTCCTAGGGTAAGAGGTCTGCTAAATTTTTTAACCTATTTATTCTTAATAACAGCATTAATCTAACCTTTAAGAACTAGAATAAGTAGATAAGAAACAAGCTTAAGCTTAACGCTGACTAGTATAAGTATAATAATCTAGATACTATAAAAGCAGTATGAATTGCTTATATTTAGACTTATATTACCAGTAAGGCTAGTGATTTTCTTAATTCTTTTTTAGATACTAAAAAAGACTAAAGAGAAAAAGTTACTATAAAAGAAGTAATATAATACCTCTAGAGCGTTTTTAAAGACTTTAATTAATATATTAAGGTATAATAAGAGCTTAGGTCTTTTAGAATAAAGCTCTCTAATAATTTTAACTAGTTTCTAGTAAAGTTTATATGGCTTGCTAATCTTACTAGGATATTATAAAACTAGTAAAAGAAAAACCTTTATAAGATACTTTATAATAAGCTATATATATATATAGAAAGTAAATATGCTTAAAAGTACTACATCTTTAAGATATACTATAATAAGGCTTAGTATATAGTATATAGACTAGCTTAATTTAACTATAAGTATATAAAATATAGAGCGCTATTTTAAACTAGAGGAAGTTTATTAAAAAGCATTAAAAAAAATAAGCTTATACTAGCTTTTAATATTAAACTAGTAACTATTATAACTACTTTACTTATTAAGTAAACTTATTATAGCTATAGTAAACTTAGTTATATCTTATATAATTACTTAATTCCTAAGAGAATTAAGAATAAAGTAGTTAATTAAAAAGAGTATATTAAGTACTTAGATAATACCCTAGAACTAAATAAAAGCTTAGAAAATAAATTACTTTAGGTAAAGTCTTCTGCCTAGAGTCTCCTACTAGAGCATTTAATATACCTATATAGTTAAGTAATATAATTAATAGTTTTACTCTTATAATAAAGTGTTATGTTATTTTTAGCGGCGTAAGTATTAATTTCTTTAGCTTACTAAACACTAAAGCTAAAAAAAACTATTTTTATTTATTTTTAATTATATTAAGTTATTAAGAAACGCCTTTGACTTAGGCTCTATTATTTATAGAAAGATATTTCTATTACAGGGCACAACAATTAGCCAATAGGTATAATTAATTAGTTTTTTTTAATTAATCTAGTAATAGATAGATATTATATTACTATATAGTTTATTTTTTATAATACTAGACGTCACGACCTAATTATCAGCTGAAAATAGATTAAATTAATAAGAATAATACTAGACCTAATTAATCGACGTATAGTTTAGCTTAAAGACTTTAAAATTAATGCTAGATGTGATATTATAATCCCGTATAAGGCATTTACTAAGCTAGTAATTAACTTAATATATTAAGAAAATATTAATAGATAATATAAGCTACTTAATATATTTATACTAAGAAAAAATACTTTATAGCATATTAATCTAGTAATAACTGTTGCTAGTCTTAGTTTAGTTTTTATATTTTTAGTTATAGGTACTATCTCTCTTACTCTAGATAATATAGCATAATTAGTAATACTAGTAATACTAATAGTAGCTATAAATAGTGCTAGAGAGAAGCTTAAGGCATTTACTTAAAATTAGACTTTATATAAGCTTATAAACTATATTCTATAGATTAACCATTCTATTAACGCTCTCTAGTCTTATTATAGGTTTATAAAATACTATAAATAAAACTAGAAGCCTAACTAAAAGCCTATTAATAATAAGAAATGCTAGAATTAATAGATAAGGACAATCTAGCAGCCAAAAGAGCCAAAAAAGATAAGAAAAAAAAGAAAAAAGTAATATAAAAATAAATAGTCTATAATTTTACTTTACTTTTTACTAATTTTTGTAACAGAATTAAGAACGATTTTACTTTCTTTTAGAGGGGGATAATATAACGACCTGTTATATAATATACTTATAGAAAGTATTACTACATATTATCACGTTATTATATTATAGATAATATTACTAGTTATATACTATACTTTTATATATATGCTATAAGCGCCTATATAATTCTTCTCTACTCTCTTTTTATATTCTTTTTTTTTTATACTAGAGTAGCTCTAATACAGCGTTTTATTACTTATAATTACTTATAATTATTTATAGGTTTATACTAATTATAATACTACCTCTAGCAGCTTATCTCACCTATTAGTATTCTTTTAGTATATTAGATTAATTATAGGTCTTATAAATATATTATAAGGTATTATAATATTATATTTAGCATTAATTTTAGCGTCGTCTAGTTAGACTATTTATTAGTTAAAAGAGTCTAGTATTATTTTTATTAATTTAAATTATTTTTAGCCTATAATCAGGTCGTGACGCCTAGTGTTGTAAAAAATAAACTATATAATAATATAACACTTATTAATCACTAATTAGGCAAAAAAAAAATTAATTATATTTATTTATTAATTATTATGCCCTGCTATAGGAATGCTTTTATATAAATAATAAAATATAAACTTAAAACGCTCCTTAATAACTTAATAGAATTAAAAATAAATAAAGATTATACTTTTAGTTTTTATATTTAGTAATCTAAAGATATTAATTACTACGCTATTAAGAATAATTTAATACTTTATTATAAAAATAAAACTACTAATTATATTATTTAGTTATATAGGAGTATTAAATACTCTAGTAGAGGTCTCTAGATAAAAGACTTTACCTAAAGTAATTTATTTTCTAAGCTTTTAATAGGCTCTAGAACGTTTTCTAAGTACTTAATATATTTTTTTAAATTAACTACTTTATTTTTAATTCTCTTAGGTATTAAGTAATTGTATAAGAGATAACTAGATTTACTATAACTATAACAAGTTTATTTAGTAAATAAGGTTAGAGTAAATCTTTATTTAATATTAAGAATAAATATAGATTTATTTTTTTTAATACTTTTTAATAAGCTTTTTTTAGCTTAAAGCAGCACTCTATACTCTATATACTTATAATTAAATTAAGTTAATTCTCATGCTATATACTAAGCCTTATTATAATATATTTTAAAAGTGTAGTATTTCTGGGCGTATTTATTTTCTATATATATATATAGCTTACTATATAGTATCTTATAAAAATTCTTTTTCTACTAATTTTATAATATTCTAGTAGGATTAGCTAGCTGCATAAAGTTTATTAAGAACTAGTTAAAATTATTAGATAGCTTTATCCTAAGAGACCTAAGCTCTTATTATATCTTAATATATTAATTAAAATCTTTAAAAACGCTTTAGAGATATTATATTACTTTTTTTATAATAATATTTTCTTCTTAGTTTTCTCTAGCGTCTAGGAAAGGGTTAAGAAAATTACTAGCTTTATTAATAATATAAGTCTAAATATAAGCTACTCATACTGCCTTTATAGCGTTTAGATTATTATATTTATACTAATTAATATTAAGCCTAAGCTTATTTCTTATCTGCTTATTCTAATTCTTAAAGGTTAAATTAATACTATTATTAAAAATAAATAAATTAAAGAATTTAGTAGACCTCTTATTCTAAAAAAACACTTAGCTAGGTAGCGTACACTAATTCTAAAGTTCTTAGTTATTAATTAGTTATATTTAGTATATAATATAGGATAGAGCTTAATTCTCTTTAAAGAAAAAAAACCTAATATTCTAGCATGTCTATCATTACCTAGTAGACTATAATAGAGTTTTATTAGTTTTAGAGATTACTTTTTCTTTTTCTAGTAGTTAAATTAGCTTTAGTTATTATTAAGTCTTTATAGTCTTCTTTATTTAAGTCTTTACTTTAGATAGATATAAAGCTTCTATAATCTTACTCTTAGTATATAAAGTATTATTAGTAATACGGAATAAAATATCAGCCTATTATTCTAATACTTTAATATAAAGAATTTACTTATAAAGCTTATTAGTAATCTCTATCAGGTCTATTTTAGTTTATATAGTAATATTAATAGTAAATATTTCTCTATTCTTAATACGCTTTTTAATAGTTATAAGAATGCTTTTATTTTTTATTTACTTTTCTAAATATTTAAGTTTACCTCATCAGTTATTTTTAAGCTCTCTTATTAATATATAGAAGTAATATAAAGTATTTTTAAGGTAAAGAGTAATGTTATTATTAATATTAATACTAAAAAAAATTCTTAGGTCTAGAGTGGTTACTTTTACTATTTTTATTTTACCTTATATTACTACAAAATTTATAGGAATTACTATAAGGTTTAATATTTTTAATTATATAAAATAACTTAATAGCTACTATAACTCAGCAGGCTTATAAATAGGGGCCTGAAAGTATAAATTATTTTAACTTAATTTATAACTAGATAATGCTAGTAGTATTTGGTTTTTTAGTTTTTATTTTTTTTTTTTCTACTCAGCCGCCTCTTAACGTGCACTAAGATTATTCTTATATATATACTAGTTACTTTATAATATATATTAAAATTATATATATATCTATTAGCTGTCTGCACACTACAGACGTAATAACACTTATTAGAAAATTATTAGTTATTATTATTTTAATAAGAGCCTACAGAAAGTGTGTTTTCTAAGAATAATTAGTAAATAAATATTTTAATAAAAGCTCTTAAAGCCAGCCGCTTACTGCTTTTAGAGATAACTAAAGATTTAAATATAATAAAAACTTATTATAAGCTAATTACTTATTACCTATTAATTTAAGGCTTTATTATTTTATCTTATAGTGTAATTAAAATTACCTAGTATAATAAAACTTAAAAAGAATAAAAAAGTTATTAGTATTATAAACTATATTTAAGTACTTAGTTTAACTAATATTATATCATCTTTATAAGCTAAAGAAGAGGAGATACTAGAGTAATATTATAGCTAGTATAAACTTATAAATAATTATAAATAGTTGTGAGTAATAAAACGCTGTATTAAAGCTACTCTAGTATAAAAAAAAGAAACGAAAAAAGAGTAGAAAAAAAGAAAGAAATAAGGCTTTTATAAAGTATTCTTAAAATACATATAAAAGCGTAGCATGTAACTAGTAACGTTATATATAATATAATAACACAACAATACATAATAACGCTTCTTATAAGTATATTATATAATAGATTATCACAAGTATATAAATTATACTTTTTTTTAAAGTATTTTGTAATTAGTAGCATTACTTTACACTTAATTATAAATATATATAAACTTTAATTTAATATTTATATACCGTGTAAGAAAGTTCTTGCACTAATTATAGCTTAATAGTTACATATTATTTTTCTTTTATAGTAGATTCTTTATAATATTTTTAAACTACGAAATTGTAATTAGCTAGTTCTAATTAGCTATTTAATATATACACTACTTTAAAAAAGCTTTTTTTTATATAGTAAGATATTATTAAAATTATTAATACTTTATTATAAAACGCCTACCTGAGTTACGCGCTTATAGAATTAAAAAAAGTATATTAAAATTTTTAAAAACTTAGCAGAAAGAAGAAATTAATTTATTATTATATATAGTAATTATAAGCTATATATGATTTTTTAAGATAGTTTTATATCTCCTATATTATTTAATATATTTAGCGTTATATTTAGTGTAGAAATTACTAATCTAGAAGTTAATCTATTTATAAAGTTATAATAATAGAATAGGGAAAAGAGGTTGACCTGACTGGATTACTAATCCAACCAAATTACTAAGATTTTATATTAAAAAAAATTTATATAATAGTTATTAAAAATTATAAACTAATTTTTAACTAACTTTAAATAATAAAGTATAAAGTTAATTTTAACTATAATATATAAAAGTTATTATATAAATTTTTTTACTACTAAATATACTATTAATATATTTTTTAACTTTAAAGCTTTTTATAAAAACTTATTGCTTACTTAAAGCTTTTTATAAAAACCTACTAGTTATCTAAAAAAAAATTAAGAAACTTTTACTAAAAAGTTTTTATTTTAATACTTTTTTTATATAATATTTTTAAACTTATTTCTTAAAATTATTACTAATTACTTAATTTTAATATAACTACTATTTATTTAAAATAATTTATTAATTATAAAAATTAAATACATATTAAAATTTTTTTTAATAAAAGTATTTAATTTTATATAAACTACTAAGATTTAAATACTATTACTATTAGAAACTATCTTTTAATTTTATTAATTTAAAAAACTCTATTTTACTTTAATAAAGTAAAGTACTTTATAAAATTAAATATTATTTTAGTTATTTACTACTTTTGTATAGTAAAATAAAATATTATTTAAATTAATAACTATATTTAGTATATTTTAATACTATATAAATAATACTTCTTAATAATTTTTAATATGTTTTATATAGTTTACTTTAATAATATTTTAATTTACATTAATTTTCTATGCAAACACTAATAATATATAAAATAAGGTTTTTTTTTAAAAAAAAAGAAAGCTAGTTTTTAACTTAAGATTAATAAATATAAAGTTTATTAAAAATATATTACTTACTTTAAGTACATAATTTTAATAAAAAGAATTAGTATAAATTTAAATAAAGAATATTCTTAACTATTTTTTTTTTAAAATGTAAAAAATATATAAGTATTTTTAAAGTTTACAAATTTTTATAAATAATTTATTAATAACGTTTTTATATAATAACTCTATTTATAGCTTTAATTAAAAAAATGCTTAATTTAAATTTAATAATACTTATTAAAAAGTATTTAAAACTTAAAGCATATATTTATATTTATTTAAATTTTTTAATATTTTAATTTAAAGTTACTAATTATTATAAAAGTAAATTTCTTTAACTATATAATTACTAAAGTGTTGTTTTAAAAAAATTAACTAAATAAACTAAAACTTATTACTTACTTTTTAAAAAAGCTAAACTTTATTAAAGTAATTATAAAATTTATAATAAAAAGATATTAACTATTATATACTATTTTAAATAATAAAAACATAAACAAAAAAGTTTATTTTTTAATTTAAATATTAAGTAACTATAAAATTTTATAGTATTTTATTATTATAAAATAGTTAAACTACTAATAAACTTGTTAAATACTTATTTTAATTTAATTTTATAATTATATATCAACTTAGCAAGTAAAGTAAAAAACTAAATATTTTTATTTATTATATATAAAATACTTTAACTTAAAAAATAAGCTTATAAAGTTTAATAATAAGAATTTTTTTAATTTTAAATTATTTAATAAATTACTAAAATTACTAAAATTACTAAAATTAAATTTAATTAAAATAAATAAGTTTATTTAATAAATTATTAATAATAAGTTTTTAATAATAAATTTATTTAGAAAATGTTATTACTTAAATAATATAAAATATAATACTTTAAAAAACTTTCCTTAAATAAGTATAAAAACTAAGGTTTTTTAAATAATATATAATTATTTTATTAATAGTTACTTTAGCTTTAAAAGAACTTTTAAATTTTTATAATATAAATACTATTAGTTTTAACTATTTAAAATAATATATTAATATTTTTTTTATTACTATACTTATTAAAAATTTAAAGTTTTTTATAAAAATTATTATAGTTTTTAAAAGTCTTTACTTACTTCTTAAAAAAATTATAAACTTTAGTACTATTATAGTTAGTATAAACTTATAAGTAATAAAGTATTATATTAAAGTTACTTTAATATAAAAAAAGCAAAGTACAAAAAATATTTAGACTTTTATAAATAATTTTAGTAAAACGTTATTTTACTTTTAATATTAGATAATAAAGCTTAGTACTAGTAAAAAAATTTTTATGTTATTAAAGTATATAATAAGTTATTACTAACTTTTTAGAATTTAAAGACTATACTAATATTATAGTTATAGTTAACCATTATTATAAATATATACTAAAATATTATATAAAAAATAACTTTATATGTTATTACGTAATAATATAGTATTATATAACTATAGTTAGTTAATAAATAAAGAAATATTTTTACTTACTTTTATATAGCTAATAGAAATAATTAACTTTTATATAACTTTAAAACTTTATAATATTATTTATTATACGTTTTACTATAATTAGTACCTAAAATTTTTTTTAAATAACTAAAATCTTTTAATTTACTAGGATTTTAGTTTTTAACTAAAGTTATTAAACTTATTAAAGCTACTAAACTTACTAAAGCTACTAAACTTACTAAAGCTATTAAACTTATTAAAGCTACTAAACTTACTAAAGTTATTATACTTATTAAAGCTATTAAACTTACTAAAGCTATTAAACTTATAAAAGCACTTATTAAAAGTTTTTACTTATACTAAAAAAGCTATATTTCTTAGCATATCTTAGTATTATCTTATCTCAAATTTTTTTCTACTTTATCTTTATTTATCTTATTATGGCTTTAAATACTGATATTATAATATATACATTAGTAATTACTCTAAATTACCTTTTAAAAATAAAATAACTACTAAAATTATTAAAAAAACTGGTCTCTTAAAGCGGATGATTAATAATATTTATGCTTAAATAATTTAGTATAGTTTTAACCCTAACTATATCTTACTTATTATTAAAGATAAATATCTTCGAGATGCTTCTTATTTTGGACGTTTAATAAAGTAAACTAAGAACATTAAATAGGCAATTACTATAAAAGTATATTATAATTAATATAGATAAGAGAAAGTGTGTACTAATCTTATTAATAAGCTTAGCTAATAAGATATTTCTATCTTACCTATAATAGTATAGAGATGTTTAAAGGCTTTTGATTTTAAAAAAACGAAACTAACATAAAAGCTTAGACTAATAAAGAAAATAAAAAAAAGTAATTATAATAGTATCTAGTATATAAAGATTAGACACTTAAAGATTAGAAGAATATAATCTAGTTAGATAAAACGGCTATTATATTACTCTATTAAAAAAAAGATTATTAGATATAGTAAACTTTAGATAAGGCTTTCGTCTAAAGCTGTATCTATAAGCATTAGAAGAGATACTTAGAGTTTATATTTTAAAGCTACTTTATATACAATTAGAAAGAGCTTTATTATTATTAGTTACCTAAAATAAAAAAATAAAAAAAGAAAGTAGAAAAGGTTCTAAAAGAGATAAATAAAGCTCTTAAGCTAATAATATAAAAGTAATAGAAACTTAAAACAGGAATAAGACAGCTAAGTCTAAAAGCAAAAAATAATTAAAAGCTAATCTAGAGATAGAATTAAAAGAATAGAAAGCTAACTCATTAAACTAGTAAAAGAGTTAATTAGTATAGGTATTAGATAAAAGTATTAATACCTAAACTTATTTCCTTTACAAACGAGTGTTTAAAGGATTGTCTGAATATAATAATTTAGGAGAATAAAGTACCCGCCTATACTTATATTACTTAGTAGAAAGTATATAGCCTATATTAAATTAAGCGGCTTTTTTAGTATAATAACTCTTTAAATCTAAATACTATCAAGCTTTACTAGTTCTAAATAAAAAAGGAGATAATAAAAAAGGGTGCCCTAAAAAGTTATATAGAAATAATTTAAGCCTAGAAAAAGTGCTGAAATGAGCTTTTATAGGAAAAAATTTAAATATAAATTAAAAGAATAATAAGGCACATTAAGCTAATTATTAAGTTAAAAGATAGGAATAAGTATAAGGAAGAAAGAAAACATATATAGCATACTTATTAACCTAATTAGGTAAATATAAATACTAAGTATTATGGCTTTTTTAATGCTTAGTGTAAGTAGAAACTTTTAATAGGTACTTCTATACTAAAGCTATTAAACTTACTAGTAATATATTTTTATATTTTTATATTATTTATAGTCTACTATTTAAGTTTAATGTTTTTAAATAAAATATACTTATAGTTTTTATTAGTTCTATTAAGTTGGCTTTATTAAGTACTATATAAATTTAATTATATTACAATAAACTTACTACTATTTAAAGTATATAAGTTGTTTGTTTAAAAGTAATATATACTTTTTACTTAAAAGTAAAAAAAACTCATACTATTTGAATTAATAAGCTTTTATAAATAAGTATGTTAAATAAACTAAATAGTTACTACATATATTAGCTAAAAGAAACATAGGTAATAAAATTTATAGTTATTAAAAAACTTAATTATATTATTAGCTTATAGCTATAACATACTTTATAAACTATATATACATATTTTTAGAAATTACTTTTTAAATTATTTTTTTTAACTATATTAAATTACTATATATTTTAAAAGTACTTATTTTATAATATACTTAAGTATTTAATATTTATTCGCTTTTAAATTTATAACTTTTATAGATTATATAATTAACTAATATAGTACTATAAAATTAACTAATTTTTAAATAATTTTATATACTAAGTTTAGTAACTTGTAAAGCAAAAAGCCTAACTAATAAAAATTTAGTTAACGTAAGGTATTAGGAAAAAAATGAAATAATTAATATTTAAGTTTATAATATAAACAATTTTATAAATATTAATATTAATTATAAATATTATAAAGTTTTAAGTATAAACACAACCTTAGAAAATATTAAGTAAGTAACTTTAAAACTAGTACTATTTTATATAAACTAAACTTACTTTTTTAATTAAAACTAAAAGCATTTTTAAATAAAATTTAATAACATTATAAATAATTAGTACATTTAAAAATAATAGCAACTTATAGTATAAAAAAACTAGACGTTTAAAATAAAATAAAAGTAAAGAATATTATAAAAGTAATACTACTTAAATAAGGTTACTAAATAAAACTAAAGAAATTAAATAAAAATTAAGTAATAATAATAAATATTTAACTAAATAGCAAGCTCTATAATATTAGACATTTAATATATAATAAATAGATACTTTTCTTATATAGTTTATAATAACTCTAAATAGTATATAAGCTGAAATAAATAAAACGCAATAAAATTAATAAAACTAACAAATTATATAGATTAATTATACTAGTTTTTATATTTATAAAATAAGCTATTTTTAACTAAATCTACTAATAAAATTTAAAAAAGAAGATATAGTTTATATTAAATAGAATACATATATACAAAATATATTTATTTTTATTAACTATATTTAAAATGCTATTATATTACGTAAAAACTAAAGTAAAGTAATTATTAACTTAGAATTTTATAATACTTATAAGAAAATACTTTTAAATAGTTTATAATAGCTTTAATAAATATTAAAAAGAATGCTTTATATTATGCTTTAGAATCAAAAAAAAATAGAAAAAGTATTTAGTTTAATAGTTTTATTTTCTTTTTTTAAACGTAATAAATAATCTATTAACTATAAATTATATACTTAAAAATATAAAAGTATAGTACTTTACAAAACTATATATGTATACAATTATTTAAAATATGAAATTAATAAAAATACTAAATATAGTTATATAGTTAAGTTTCACATAAAATAAACTATATATATTTTTTTATAATTTTATTTTATAGTCTACAACTTAAATAAAAGTTTCTACCTTTATTTAAATATTAGGTAAAAGTAAAAGACTTAGTAAAGTCTTACATAAATCTACCTTAATATAAAAATAAGTATAAAGAAACTTTATTTATTAAAAAGTTAGTACTTAATACCTAAAATGTACTAACACAACTAATTTTTGTAAAATAAAGAAACTAGTAATAGTTTTAGTTAATCTGTAGAAATAAGTTAGTATTAGTATAAAAATAGTAAGTATACTTATTAACTATAGTTATAATAAAATATAAATATAGTAAACATAAATAAAATAACTATATAAGTAATATTACTTTGAAAATAAACTCTTACTACAAAAAGTAGAAACTAATAATTTATTTATAATTAAAAAAAGTATATAAAAATAAGGTATTAGTATAATATAATACTATTATAACCTTTTTAGTTAAATAACATAGAAATAGAAAATTCAAGTAACTAGAATATTAGGAAATAAGCTTTTTAAAACAAAATTTAGTACACTAAAGTATAAATAGTATATAGAAATAAAATAATAATAAAAAATTTAAACTAAACAAATTATAGAATATAAAAAAAATTTAGTTAGTATACACTATACTTAGGTTTAAAAAAAGTTAAAGAAATTTTAATATAAATATTATAAAATAATATACTTATTAAATAATAAGCTACATGCACACTTTAAAAAAAATATAAAAAAAGTTACTAATAATAAAAACTATTAAAAGTATTATTTTAGAACTTAAAAGTATAATAAAGATAATTAAGTTAAATATAAAGTTACTTATAGGTAATAATAATATTTTTTAAATCTAAAGTTATTATAATACATAAATAGTATTAAAACTAAAAAAGAATTAATTTTTATTTATTTAAATATAAAAAAAGTTATATTACTTATAAATAAAAACTTTATACAAAAGCATTACTTAAAAGTTAAATTTATTAATAACTAAATAAGTAAAAATATATAAAGTTAGTAATAACTTAATAAAAGTCTTAAATTTTTTTATTTTTAATTTTTTTATTCTAGGTCATTACATTAGCTTAAAAAAAAAGTAAAAGTAAAAATACATTTTAAGTTTAAAGTATACTTAATAAAAAACTTGTGTGTAAATATTTTACTTAAAAGTAATATACTTATTTTAAATAATATTAATATTAATAGTATAAATTAAATAATAAAAACTAAATTATATAAGAATTTTAAAGTACTTTAATTATTTAAGTAAAAAACTAATTCCTTTTAAACTAGTTAATAAAAACTATAAAAAATATAATAGTATTAAGTAATATAATAATACTTATTTAAATTATTATAAATAAAAAAAATAACTTTTACAAAAATTAGACTTAACTAAAAAACTATATTTTAAATTATATATATTAATATTAATATAGTGTATATATATAATACTTTAACTAAATTATTTACTATTTAAAAAAAGTTAATATTAGCTAGCTTTAATATTTTAGACTAAATAGTTATATAAAAATATAATAAAACCTACACATTTTTATAGGTAAACACGTACTTTTTTTTAAATAGTAAAAAAAAAGTTTTTAATAACTACTTATATAATTTAAAAACAAAATAAAGAAAAGTTTTTAAAGTAATAATATATAGTTAACAGTATAAAAAATTAATATAATTATAAAAAAGTATTCTAATTTATTTACTAATAATATTAAGGTAGTTAACTTTTTAAAAAATAAATAATTAAAAATTTTCTTTATAAATAACTAGTGTTTAGTTAAAGCAAAGCTTGTGCATTATATATATATACTTAAACTTAAAAAAAAAGCTAGTAAATAAAACTTTTAATAAACTTTAAAAAGAAAGTAAGCTTTTATAATTAAAAAGTAGTACACTATTTACTTTCTTAGTATTTATAGTGTAAAGAAAGGTAATAGTTAATAGAAAACTTATTTAAAAAAAACAAGTAGTTATAAACATTTAAGAATTAAATAAGATTTAATTAAAAATAGCTATTTTATTTTTAGTTAAAAAGATATTATTATATGTATACAAGAAAAGAGTTTCCTATTAATAATTAATATAGGAGCTTATTTCTTTTAGTTTTATATATTAGCAAAAATTGTTATAAAACTACCACAATTATATATAAAAAGCTAAATATATATATATATAAAATATTATAGTTTTTTACTATTTACTTAGTAGTAATTTAACAAAGTAATTTAACAAAGTAATTTAAGAGTTTAACTATTAAAACTTTATATGTAGATTTGTTAACAATATATTAGTAATAAACTATACTTTAAAAAAGTATTTATAGTACTTTAACTAGCTATTTATAGTATTTATGTAAAAGAATTTTATATTAAGTAGTTTAAAAGTATATTTTAGTTTTCTATTAGTAATTCTACTTAAATAAAAAGTTAACATATTTAAAATATATACTTTTAAGAAAAAGCTTATAGTATAGTGAAAACTTTTTTATATAATATAATTTTTTTAAATAATTTCTATTATATTATTAAATAATTTATAAAGAAAAGCTAACTAAAAATTAATTAAAACGCTTTTAGCGTTAATTATCTACTTATTTAAAGTATTCTATTTATAAGTTATATTTACTAAAAGGTTAATTACTACTCTAAATAGTAAAGTAGTATAGTATTTTTAATAGAAGCATTTTTTTAGTACTCTATAAAGTATTATATAATTATAAAAGCCTTAAAAGCCTTTTTTAGAAATAGTATAAACTTTAGGTTATTATTTTTAAAAGCAGCCAATTTCGTTTATATTGTATATGTAGAGTGTAAGGAAAAGTAGGTAAATTTACTATATAAAAGTTATTTTAATATAAGTAGCTATAAAAATAAAAGTAAACTTACTATACTAAGTATATTACTTTATATTAAATTACTTCTTAAACTTACTTAGCTAACTAGGTAAAAACTTAGATATTAGTTTATTAGTATATTTAGGAAGAATAACTTGTAAAACTTTACTAGAAATAAGCTATTTATAGGCCTTCAGCTACTACTACTATAAAAAAATTTTTAAGTAGTTTCTACTTACTAAAGTACTAATAAAAGCTTATAAAGCTAGTATTAAATACATTATTAAAATATTTATAGTAATTTTTAAGTTAGAAATAGTAGCTTATTTAAGTTTATAACTATATTATTATTTAAACTATATAATAATATTCTTTTACTTTGGCTACAGTTTCTAAAAAAAGTAATAATAATATAGAGCCTACTTTTTTACGTTAAATATAGCCTTTAGTAGTATAAGTATTAACTTAATTATATAATAATTAAAATAAAGTAGCTAATTTATTATAAATTAGTATAAGTAAAAATTTTATAGGTATAATAATTCTATTATAATACTAGTATTAGCTATTTAGAAATATTACCTAAAAGAGTATTATATAAAGGAGTTTCTACTATAATTTAAAACTTAAAATTTTTAAAAATACTTTAAGACTTTAAAGTATATATTAGTTTAATTAAGTAGTTTTAATAGTATATTAAGTATTACTACTAACTTTTTAAATTACTTATATATAAAAAAACTAAACTACTTAAAAAAGTACTAAAGTTTAGTTATACTAAAACACACTATACTAAAATAATACTAATAGATAAAAAAAATCTTTAAATTTTATATTATATAATTTAGAATACTTTTAAAAACTTGTATTTTTTAGTATATTTTGACTTAAATTATTAGTTATACATAGAATTAAATGTATTTAAGAAATAAGGTTTTAAAGTCATAATTTTCTATATAAAAATTATTTTAGTTATTATAAAAAAGTGTAAGCAAAATAATAGTTAACTAATTTACTTTTTTTTAAAAACTTTTATTATTAGTAAAATAATTATATTAGCTTATAAAGTTTAAAGTAGCATGTTTAATTTAAACTATATAATAAATAAAATATATAATTAACTTTATACTTAAGTTAAAACTACTAATTATACTTATAAACTACGTAGTAATAACTAAAATAATAAAGCAAATATTTTTAACCAGCTTATATAAGTATTATAATATTTTTTATAGTACTAACTAAAATATAATATGTTTTAAGTAAATAATATATAGTACTAACACACTATTAAGGCTTAATAACTTTAAAAAAAAAAACCGAAAAATCTTAAAACAAATGTTCTAAATAAGTAACTAGTAGAAATATATAATATTATAATAAAAAACGATTTATATACTTACTATAGTATAATTGTAAATTTAAACAAAAGTTTTAAAAACTAGTTAAAATAAGTATATAAAAAAGATAAGTATTAGTTAAATATAATTAAAATTCTAAAACTATATAATTTTAAAACAAAAAAAAAATACTAATTTTGTATATTATAGAAAGTAACCTTTTTTATTATATTAATATATTAAATAGGTGCTAGTAATTGGTAATACTAAAAATACTTTAAAGTAATATTTTTAAGTAAACTTATAATAAGTAGTATTATATTAGTTTTTATAAAGTATATAAAGCTATTACTGTAAATTATTATATATAAAAGTTTATAAAGTACTTAAACAAATACGGTAGTTACTATTAAAAATATAGTTATTATTAAATAAAATACTATAAACTATATAGTTAACTTTATTTAATATAAACACTTTTTATTTTATTTCATATAATTATAATTAATTTTATAAAAAGTTTACTAGAAAATAAAAACTTTAATATGCATATAATAGTAACATATAAGTACTTAAAAAATAGAGTTTATTTTAAAATAAAAAAATTAAAGTATATAAAAAAAAAGTACAACTATTTTTAATAGCTTTAACTAATTAAGACATTTTATATATAATTATTTATAACTAAAATATTAAATTTGTAAAAGTACTATAAAAAAGTAATTTTTAAACTTTAAGAATATAAATTTTAACATTAACTAAATACTACTTAAAAATAAATAAATAGTTTAAATAAATAAATTAAACTTTTAAAACTACTCTATTGTTCTATTTAATAAAAAAGTATAACTTATAAGTTAAAATATTATATATAATTTAAAGAATCATAAATAACTTTATAAATATTTTAATAAGTTTATTACTAAATAAAGTAGTTTATAGTTTTAAACTTTTTAAAGAATTACTAATTAACTATTTATTTAACCATATAGTAAAGAAACGAAAAATCTTATATAAAAAAGTAGTAAATAGGCTTAAATTTATAATAATTTAAATAAAAAAAAATATAATAGTAAGCACACTTTATTAAAATTAAAACTTAAAGACTTTACTAATATTTAGTTTTATAAGAAATTTACAATTCTAGAAGTTTATTAAAAAATTAAATAATAATATAAAGAACAATTTTTAGTTAAATAAATAGTAGAGAATAATGTAACTAAATTAAAGCTTTTATTTAATTAAAAAATTTATTTTACTATATTAATTAAATACTTGGAACCTTTTAATTAAAACAACTTATATAAGTAACTAATTTTTAAAAAACTTAGTATAGTTAAAAACAAATATAATAACAAAATATTAGTGTATTTTAAAGTTAAAAAGTTATTAAATAAATATATAATAATAGTAGCAAAGTATAAAAAGCTTATTATATAATATTTAGTTAAATAAAAAGGTTATAACTTTATATACAACAAATAAATAGTAGTAAATTATATTAATAAAAAACTTACTACTAAATTTAATTAATTATTACTACTAAAAAAATAACTACTAACTATAAGTAAAAAAAAGAAAGCAAAAGCTTTAGTATTTAAAAAGCAAAATAGTAGTAAAATATAATTATTTAAATAAGTATTATAGCACGATAGTAAATGGTATTTAAAATTAAATAATATTTTTTAATTTATAGTATATAATATTTAGCTTTTATAAAAATTTAGTTTAGTATTAATTTTACTTAGTAACAATAGCTATAACATAACATTACTTTATTTATTAAAATACTAAAGCTAATATAAATGTTAGAGAACTTCGCTACACTTAGCAGCAAGTAGTGTAAGAAAAGCTACGTGAAAAGAGTAGTAATAGAGAAGTAGCCTGAGAGAAATAGTGTAAGAAAAGCAGTATTAAAGTAGTAGCATTAGAAAAGTAGCGTTGGAAGTTACATGAGAAAGGTAGCATAAGAAAAGTAATGCTAGAGAAGAGCAGCGTTAGCGTTAAAGAGAAGAGCAGCGTTAAAGAGAAGAGCAGCGTTAAAGAGAAGAGCAGCGTTAAAGAGAAGAGCAGCGTTAAAGAGAAGAGCAGCGTTAAAGAGAAGAGCAGCGTTAAAGAGAAGAGCAGCGTTAAAGAGAAGCAGCGTTAAAGAGAAGAATAGTGTTAGAGAAGTAACGCTATAGAAGCTATGCCAGAAAAGCCGCACCAGAAAAGCCGCGCTAGAAAAGTAGCACCAGAAAAGCAGCGCCAGAAAAGCTGTTGCAGAGAGGCAGTACTATTAGAGAAGCCGCTGTAGAGGAGCATCGTTGGAGAAGCAGCGATAGAGAGAGAAGCAGCGTGAGAGAAGCAGCTGGAGAGAAGCAGCGTCAGAGAAGCAGCGGTGGAGAAGCAGTGTCAAAAAAGCAGCTGGAGAGAAGCAGCGTCAGAGAAGCAGTGTGGGAGAAGCAGCTGGAGAGAAGCAGTGTGGGAGAAGCAGCGTAAGGGAGGCAGCTGTAGAGAAGCAGCGCAAGGGAGGCAGCTGTAGAGAAGCAGCGTCAGGGAGGCAGCTGTAGAGAAGCAGCGTCAGGGAGGCAGCTGTAGAGAAGCAGCGCCAGGGAGGCAGCTGTAGAGAGGCAGCGTCAGGGAGGCAGCTGTAGAGAAGTAGCGTCGGGGAAGCAGCATCAGGGATAGCTAGGGCGTTGAAGTATTAGTCGCGTGAGAAGTTTTGGTGTTCCTCCGGCACGGAATAAATTTAACTGGAACCCGAACACGTGATGTTGCATTTTTTGACCAACGAGAACTCGAGAATTTTCGGTGGAACCTTGGCGGAGTTTTGAATTGAAAACCCCCCCCTATTTAAATAGAAAGAAGCTTCTCTACGCTCAGTAATAAAAGTCTAGTTCTATTTTTATTACTATATAAAAGTAAATACATTACATGTGTGTACTAACAAAACTTTTTAAATATATAAATATTACTTTTATAGTTAATAAAATAATTCTATAAATAATAACACTAAAATAGAATTAAATTTTAAGAAACTTTAGTCTATATATAAACTTTTGTACTACTAGTACTTATTTTAAAAACATATATTTGTTTTTAAAAAAAAGTAATTATACTTTTTTAATACTTTATAATAGGAAAATAATAATTACTAAACTTAGTTTAAGTATTATATAAACTACTACTAACATGTTAAGTAAAAACTTAAGTACTATTTTTTATTATAGCTAATATTATTTAATAATAAAAAGAATAAACGCAAAAATATTTAATTATGATATAATAGTAGTAGTATAAAGTTTTAAAATTACTTACTTTATTGTAACTAATTAATTAATATTACTAGAAATAACTTTTTACTTACTAGTATATACTTAATAAATAAACACGTTAGCTAGTTTATTATACTATAAAAAGTAAATAATATTAAAAAAAACATACTAATTAAGTATTAGTTAACTAATTTTAACTTATAAAAATAGTAATACTAAACTATAAGCTAAAAAGTTACTTTTTTATTATAAATAAAAACAAAATAGTAGTTTTTAAACTAGCTAATAAAAAATAGTACTTATTATATAAAAAAGTATATAAAACTAATAAATAATATTAAATAGTGTAAAGCCTTATATAAAATAAAAATAAGTAATT
Source organism: Zopfia rhizophila CBS 207.26 (assembly GCA_010093925.1). Taxonomy (NCBI): domain Eukaryota; kingdom Fungi; phylum Ascomycota; class Dothideomycetes; family Zopfiaceae; genus Zopfia; species Zopfia rhizophila. The sequence continues at coordinate 476,236 of ML994650.1, forward strand.
TTAAATTATATAGAACTTGTATACAAAGTAAGGAATTTTTTTTTTAAGTATCAAAGTAATAAAGAATTTAGTAAGTATAAAGTAAAGTATACTTTTTTTACTAAATATTAAATATTTTTGGATTCCAGGAATATAAAAAAAGGTCAGAGCTATTCTTTTAGAGTGTATTAAATACAAAAAAAATAAAGTATTAAGATATAAAGAATATAGACTTATGTAACCAATTCCTTTACTAGACCTACTATAGAAATTAGTTATAATAGACTTTATTACGGAAATACCAACAATAACTACCTTTTAAGGTTAATGGTATAATATAATACTAGTTATAGTAAACTAACTTATAAAATACGTATACTTTAAACCAACACACACGGAGGTTAAAGCAGATAAATTAGTAATATTATTAATTAAACTACTAATAGTATGATATAAATTACTATAAGAATTTATTACAAATAGAGACAAATTATTTATATTAATATTCTAAAAAACGTTTATTAAAAAGCTAGGAGCTGAGTATTAACTCTTAATAGCATTTTACCTATAAATAGATAAATAAATAAAATAGACAAATCAGACATTAAAACAATACCTAAGGGTATATGTTAATAAATAATAAGATAACTAGATTAATTTACTACTAATAGCTAAGTTTATATATAACTCTATAAAGTTATTAACTACTAGAAAATTACTATTCTTTATAAATTACAGTTATAAGCCTACGGCTTATTGAGAACCACGAAAGCTAGATAAAATATTAAAATTAGCAAAAATAAAAGTTAAAAAGTTATAATAACTTTATTAAGAAATAGTAAGGAAAATTATTTAGAAAGGAAATCTTAGTAAATAACAGAAAGATAAATCTAAAGTTAAGAGACTAATCTTTAAAGAGGGGAATAAAATTTTCCTATTATAAAAATTTTTTAAAATAAAACAACCATTAAAAAAACTAGATCATATCAGATTAGGACTATTTAAGGTTAAAAGATAAATAGAATCTATAAATTACAAACTATAACTACCTAAGAATATGTAGATTTACTTAGTTTTTTATATTTTATTATTAGAACCAGCACTATAAAATACTAAGCTATAGCTAAGACTTAAACTTAAGAAAGATACTATTAAGTATAAAGTCTAATAAATTTTAGACTACTAGCAGTTTAGGCGTTAGTGGAAGTACTTAATTAAATAAAAAAATTATAAACTAAAAAATAATACATAAAAGCTAATTAGAAACCTAAAGAATAATTTAAAGCTAATTAACTAGTATTATTAGACAAGTTAGGAAAGGCTTACTCTAAGGTTATACCCTAAAAATAAAATAAATATAGTATATTCTAATTAAAACTGAAGAATAAGAAGGGCGAAGTGACAGACTAGGAGAAAGCTTAAACTATAGATTATAGTATATAAGTTTTTTAACCCTAAGAATGAGCCTCTTCCTCCTTAAGAGCTTAGACCTTATAAATTAAAGCTATTTCTTAATTAAATATTTTCTTCTCTTTTGAATCTACTTTCATGAGCTTATGGTGAAGCTAGAGGGTATAAAAATAAGTCTCTAAAGCATTCTCCTTAGCCTTCTCAAGCTAATAATAAAGTTTATTCTTATTATAATCAAAATAATTTTACTCTGATTACAAAACAACTAAATTATATTTCATATTATGATTATTATAAGCTGAGTAATAATTAGAACTCAGATTTATAAGGCAGTCATCACCTTAGCGGGAATAGTTTAAGTAAGGTATTAGTATATAATAAAGTTTATTATAGATCTAAAAAGCTAGGCGGCGAGCATGTATTAGAGATAATTTAAAACATATTATTATTAAAAAGCTAAGTAGAAAAGAAAGGAAGTTAAGAATTTTATAATTTAAAATATAAAGTAGAAGACCTGCTGCCTTTATACTACTTATAGAAAAAAAAAACTATCTTCTAAGATAAAGACTTAAAAGAAAAGAATAGTATTATAGATAGTAATAAAAAAATAGCTATACCTAAAGGGCTAAAGAAACTAGCAATAATAGCTAATAAAACTTTAAAATAGAAATATATATTTAAGCTTAAAAGGAAGAATTATAAGTAGGTACGGGATATATTAGCATAAGCTAAAGTAAGAGCCAAGAAATAAGAATAAAGATATAGAATTATATAGACATATCCGGAGTATCTATCTACGTAATAAGGTAAGGCTTAGTAGCTAGAGATATTAGAAAAAGCTAAAGGCTCTAATATCTCTAACAGCTTCTAGTAGTATTTAATATACTATTAACTAGTATATAATATACGTATAAAGGATTTATTATAAGTATGAGATATTAAATAGCTTATAATTACTTTTAATTCTTTATAGTTACTATAAAATTAAGATTTATACCTTAAGTAATATAGTTTAATATTATTCTATTAAACTTTAACTTACTATATTACTTCTTTCTATCTTTACTAAGTTAACTAACTTCTACTAAGTTTAATGAGCTATCTAATCCGGAAGTAAGGGAACTAATTAATAGTTATAATAATTAGTTAAATAGCTTATTATTAGTATAATTTACGTTAGTAAATTAGCAACTTGTAATATTTATTATATAATAATTTTAAAGAGTTACTTTTAGAATAAGAGAATAAATATAAAAAAGAAAATTATTTAAAAGCTAAAGAAAATACCCTTTATATAGTAAATTCTTTATTTATATTTTATTAATTAATAAGCTCTAATAAGTATGCTAAGTACTTATTACTATTTATTATACTTATTTATTATATAACTATATATATAAAACGTTACGTGTCTTCTTTATTATTAGTTTTATTAATTATTTTAATAATATTAGCTAGAAGCTTTGTTTTTTTACCTAGTTTTTTAAAGCATCTGCTTTGTCTTTATTTTAGTTTTATATTCTTATACATGTTTTTTTACTAATAGCTAGTAATTTTCTTTTAGTTAGTTTACTACTTTTTATTTATAATTATTAGCTGTAATAACCTCTTACTTATTACCAACTATAATAATTATACTTATAATTTTATATATAAAATATTATATATATTTTTTACTATTAGCTTTATTAATATTTTTAATAATATTAGACTAATAAATTTACTTTATATTTTATTTATTAAAGTAACTACTTTACTTTCTACTTAGTATTCTACTTTTTAGTATATTTTTTAGTAAGTAACTAAAAGTTATTTTTTAAATTATTTACTATATCTTAGTTATTACTTATAATAAACTCTTATTTATTACTATTTATAATAATATTTTTATACTATTTGTTTAATAAATACTTTAATTTTATTTTTTTTAATTTGTTTTAAATTTTACTACTTTTAGTTAGTAGTTTAGTTTATTAAATAACTTTTTTTATAATAACTTTTACTATTATTAATTTACTTTAAAAAATTACTAAACTTTAAAGTAAAACTATTTTATATATAAAAAAGTTAATTGAAGTAAAATTAGTATTTATAATTTAATTAATAACTTTACTAAGTATAATAAAGTAGTATTATAAGTAAAAATAAACTAAAGTAAATTTATTAAAGTATATATAAAAATTATATAATGTTAAGTTTTTAAAACTACTATAAAAATAGTATTTAATTTTTTTAACTTACTTAAAACAAGATTTTTAATATAAATAAATAGTTATTTAATAATAAAAATTTAAAAAGTAGTTATATAAATAACTTAAACATTATATTAATTATATAATTTAAAGAATTAGGATTTTAAAGTAATATTAACGTATTTTATAAGTAAGTTATGTATACAAGTAAGTTACGCACTTTACTAAGCTTTAATTACTTTATAAACTAATAATAACTTAATGCTAGTAGTTATTATAGTAATATTTAGCTACTAGAGAGCTAGCCTATTCCCTAGCTTTTTTATAAGTTCTTAAGTTATGTCCTATCTCGTTGCAGCGCTTACAGCGTTTTTATTATAATATATTAATCTTAGTATACTTTCTACTCTAACACTCTTCACCTTTAATCTGCTTATTAACCTTATATTAAGTAATTAGCTTTAAGTTCTCTTCCTTTATTAGCGTTTCTTGCATCTAGATGCGCTTCTTTTGACGCTTTTTGCGCTATATTATAGCCTTATTTACCTTCTAAAGCTTAGTGACTCGCGCTTCTAGTAATATAGCTATATACATTATCTCCTCAACACTCTTTATAAGCTAGTAAAGCGACTTAATAATTAAAGTAGGTGAACTATTTTACTGCATTTGAATTCAATTATAAATTAGTACTGTTTACGACCCTGGCTCAGTAGCATTTGAGGGTGTTTTTAACTCCCAGATGTCGTCCTCTTCAGCGGGGGGCAATGGTGTCCGAAGCCTGACATCAAGCTTTAAGAGCATAGCCTCTAGGTCAAATGGGACTAGGCCAGCACCTCAAAACCCTCCACGGATATTACTTTCTGTAATAGAGGCCTTATAGGCTGCGCTGAACGCTAGTAGAAACTCAAGCTTCATGATGTAGTAGATGTGGTTACGAACAAGATCTTCGACTTAGCGCCCGTACGCCTTTTTCAGAGGCGCAAAGCAGCCTACATCAAGCGGCTAAAGCAGGTGCAACGCGTGTGATGGCATACAGAGCATAATGATCTTCTTCTCCTTACAGAGTTGCTGAAATTCAAGCGAGTCGTGGCTCTTATGGCTGTCGATAACTAGCAGACAATGTGCGCCTAGCGTACGGTCTTTTATATACTTATCAAAGTGCTGTAGCCACTTAATACCAAGCTCATTAGTAGTCCAGCCATTCTTGCTTAATGAGATAACCTAATTAGGTGGTATATTGTTGCCCTCATACCATGCAGAAAGGTGCCACTTTCCTGCAAAGATAATAAAAGGCAGAATCGGCCATCCTTAAGCATTAATACCATAGATTACTGTAACCCATTCACGATTACCTGGCTGTACAGCCTTTGGCTGATGGCGCCTATCAGAACCTGTAATAACTTTACCAGTTGAAATAACACCCATCTGGAAGTCAGTTTCGTCAAAGTTGTAGATGTCTTCTTTAGTAATGCCGTGCTTCTCAATCATGCGCTGTACAAGATTAAACTAAGGCTTAATAATCACTAGATCCTTACACAAAGCTCTCTAGTAGTCGTACTTTTGATTATAGACCATTTTGACTTCTGGAGTTCGCTGTACGAAGTTGTTTAGCTAGTTAATGCTAACCTGGCCAGCAGAGCGTGCAGCAAGTAGTTAATTAGCCATATCTCTTATAAAAATGAGTTTAGGCGGAAATCCACGGGAATCCAGGTCAAGAATGTGTTCAACAATAACGTATTCTTCTAGCTTATTAAGCTTCTTTAAATTGGCCTTATAATCGTGTCATGGAGTGACTCCAGTGCGTCGCGCTCTGAGCATTAATTTGGAGACATCATACACGTCTGCAGCGCTGCGCACGCTTTGGAATTAGTTTTTCTTAATAGCTAAGGTAGCAAGAGCTATTCTGCCTTCATTATAGATTAATTAAGCGTTGTTTAGTTAATGCATCGCGTGGTAAGGTTAGTAGGTTAAATTCTTTTAATAAGGTGCGCAGCCTACTTATCTGCGCAGCTCACTTATAGAATACGTTATAGTTAATAATATTCTTTAAATTAATATTAAAGTTAATAATTAAAGTAGCTAAAGTTAACTACTTTAAAATAAAATTAATAAAAGTATATAAAGTTAAAGTATTTATATAAACTAGTACTAAAATACTAAACTTAAATAAGTAAATAATTACGTAACTTAAATATATTATAAATAAACTAACTATTATATTAAGTAAATATATTAAGTATGAGTTTATGTTATGAACGGTAATAGTAAGATAACTATACCTAAAGAGCTAAAGGAACTAGCTATAATAGCTAATAAAATTCTAAAATAAAAGTATATGTTTAAGCTTAAAAGGAAGAACTATAAGTAGGTATAAGATATATTAACTTAAGCTAAGGCACAAGCTAAGAAGTAAGAATAAAAATATAGAATTATACCAGTAGATTAGGAGCATCTGCTTATATAATACTTAGTAGTTAAAATTATTTAAAGTGTTTAGCACTTCTAATAACTTAAATAATTTAAATAGTATCTAATATACTAAATACTATTACAGAATGTATGTAGGGAGGATCTACTATAAGTATAAAGCATCAGACAATTCACGATTACTTTTAGTTTTTTATAGTTACTCTAAAATTAAGATTTATATCTTAAGTAAAATAGTTTAATACTATTTTGTTAAATCTTAACTTACTATATAACTTTCTTCTTACTCTCTACTAAGTTAACTAACTTTTACTAAGTCTAATAAGCTATTTAATCTAGAAGTAAGGGAACTACTAAGTATTATATAAGCAATTAAACAGCTTATTACTAGTATAATTTATATTAGTAAGTTAGTAACTTATAATATTATAACTACTATCTTAAGAGTAGGAAGAACTGTTAGATAGAATCCTAATAACTAATTATTAAAAGTCTATAATAACTTACTATAAGGACGAACAAGAACTTTACTCGTCAGAGGAAAGTAGTAGTAAAGAAAAAATTATAATAGGACTTTTATCTATAACTAGAAGTACATCAGAAGGATAGAAGAGTGTATAATAGATTATCTAAGAATAAGAAACAGCTATCATAAAGTTACACGATACTTTAGTAAACTTATAGTAATAAGTTAAAGCCAAATAATAAGCTATAGCAGTTTAGAAAGAAGGAATAGTAAAAATATAACCTTCTAAGAAGTTTAACGGTAATTAAGATGAACTTAAGACTTTTATAACAATAATAAACCTCTACTATTAGTTTAATCAGAAATTATTTCTAACTAACTAGGATTAGATTCTGGTAGCTGGTATAAACATAATAGATAGAGCTATATAATAGTTTAAACTACTAGTAAGAAACTACCTTACTAATAGAGATTTTAACTTAAGAGCGGTAGGGTTAGCTAATTGCAACAGCAACATATAACAAGCTTTCAGAAATTATAAATATTTTAAACAGGAAATGATTATTGTCTTTAGAGAAATTAATGAGGAGATAGAAGTAATCTAGAAGCTCTAATAACTTAAGTAATATACGTTAGTAGCTAATTATACTACAGAATTTAAGCAAATCTAATCACGGCTTAATTGGGTAGATTAACTATTAGTTATAATATACTACAAAGGACTGAAAGACAGAATTAAGAATGAAATCTCTAGAGGAAAACGGCCGAGTATCTTATTAGAAATTATTAAACAAGTAGTAACCATTAACAATTATCAGTACTAATAAGAGCAAGAAAAAAAGGCACAAGGGAGATTAGTGATCTATATACCTAAGAGAAATAGGAAAGATAACCGAACCTATAACCTAATGGACGTCAATATTAAAAAAACATCCATCAGAAATGGGTAAGGAAAGCGAGCTAGGGAATGAATAAAACGCTATACACATAAAGCCTACTTAGAATGCAGAAAACAGGGACACTTCATTAAGAATTATAAATAACGATAATTAGATGTTAAGAAAGCTTACGTCTAGATTAAAGCGCCTAAGGAAATTAAGATCGCCATAGTCCGAGTGGAACAAGCAAGAGAAACCATGATGAAAGAAACGATCACGAGGAGAATTTAAGAAGAATAATACTAGATCTATAGGAGCCACACACATCTCGGATAAGAATACGAAATTCCGTATTAGCAAGTTAAGGATCATCTAACAGAACGACCTGGTGACATGATTGCCATAATATGAGAAGCAGCAGTTCAATAACACAACGCGAGAACCGAGAGAGAAACATAAAGGTTTTATGAGATCATAGAATAAGAAGGTGGACCATTCCATAAGGAAGATCAGAAGTTCAGACAAAGAAAGGATTAAGAGACTATAGAGGGTAAAGAACTTATGTCTACGACAATCATACAGCATGTACGCTGGGGACACTGTTGGATATGCGGATCAGAGTACCACCAAGGAGAACACTATGTTACCAAACACTAGGAAGTTACCTTAGGAGACGGAATGTACAAATGCTGATAAGCACTACAGTTAGCAGGAAACAGATAGTATAGAGGGCTAAGTGGACAAGAATTGGCCACATGGATAAATAAGATACATTAATAAATACCTACACTAGTTACGACTAATACAACGTACTATCACCCCGTCGGACATCTAGGATTAGGATGGGATTAGAACAAAAAGGGAGAAGAAAACCCTTTACTAATATTATAGGTACAGGATAATAACACCGCAAATAAAATAATAAGAAAGAAATACTGGATATGTGTAGCTTCTAACTATATGGGAAAGGACTATAAATGGAATAAGCACGCTATACGTGTTAAAGGACTAAAGATAAGAAAAATATTATAATAACTAGTAAATAAAGAAGAACTTGACCTATAATAAGAACTAGTTTACACGGATTCGGAAGACGAATTACAGGACCTAAACTCAAATAAATATAAATAACTATTATGGGATAAGTGCTAGATAGGATGCTGATAATACTAGGCTAAATACTACTAAAAAGAATAGTTAGCTATAGACTCACACACAAAACTCACATATCAAGAATATTTCTTGGGATGGAAATGTTAGGATTATAGAGAATAAACTAGAAATGTATATAAGATGCTTAATAAAGAAGCATGCTAACTCTAGAAATACCTAATCTATAGACTTAAAGAGGAAACATAGAAGAAGCGACTGCCACTTAGAAGTTAACTATAGATAAAAAACTAGAAGACTAGTAGGCTATAACTAAGCTACTAGAGAGCTAAAAACTAAAGATTAGAAATAACATATTAATTATATACACATAACTAAACTAGAGGAAATACGAAAATAAGTTATATATAAATATATATATTAATAGTAACTAAATACTAGCGCTTATAAACAGTAGGGCTAGTAAAACACTTATATTAAATAAGTAGATATAAAGATACTAGATACTAACTAGAGTTTTAAATAAACTTATATAAGTAAGACACATAAATAATAGTCTAACAGCATTTAGAAAAGGTTTAATTAATCTTAAAATAAAAAATGTAACTATTAAAGTAGTAGGTTATACAGATAACTGCTATATTAAAATTATAGATTTAAATAGTAAGGATTTTATCTTAGGATAAAACTAGCTAGCATGATAGAACCTAACTATTAATTAGAAAAGAAAAACTATAGGAATTAGAAATAATAACTACAGATAGTAATAAACAAAGGCTATAATATAGATAAAAAAAGTAATACTTTATAATACCACGTTTATTGTGCCAGACGAATACTAGGAAGAATTTAAAGAATAGTTCTTTAAAGAAGCTAAAGACTAGTTATTAGAATACTAAAACCAGAACTATAAAATCACGCTTAAGGAAGGAACGGATTTAAAACTAGGATTATTATATCAAGTACCCATACACCAACAGGAAGAATTACGAAAATTCTTATAAAAAAACTAGAGAAAGGGATATATATAAACTAGTTAAAGTAAGATAACATCACTAATACTCTTTATACTAAAAAAGAACGGAAAACTAAAGGTTATGTATTAACTATAGACACCTTAATAAAGCTATAGTAAAAAATTATTACCCTATACTACTAATATTAGAACTTATAAATAAACTTAGAGGAGTTAAATAGTTTAGCCTCTTTAACATTAATAATAGATATTATTAAATATAAATAGCTAAAGAACACGAATAGATGATAATATTTAAAATAAGATATAAATTATTTAAATATTTAGTCATGCTAATGGGACTCACTAACGCACTAGTAATATTCCAGTTAATTATTAATTATATGCTAAGGGAATATCTAGATGTATTTATAATAATATATTTTAATAATATATTTGTATACACAAATGGGACGCTAGAAGAATATATTAAGTATATTAAGATAGTATTATAAAAACTTAAGAAGCACAAGCTATACATTTAAATAGAGAAATATATATTCTATAAAACTAAAGTTAAATTCTTAGGATACTTAGTATCTTAAGATAGAATAGTAGTTAATTTAGATAAAGCTAAAGATATTCTATCCTAGCCTATACTAATAAATATAAAAGAAGTTTATTTTTTTCTTAGATTTACGGGCTTTTGCTGATAATTTATTAAGAACTATTTAAAAATAATAATACCTTTAATAGAATTGCTTAAAAAAGATTAATAATTTAAGTAGGAACAACGCGAGGAAAACGCTTTCATAATATTAAAAGAAATATTTTAATAACTACTAATACTAAAGATATTTAATTTATGACTTTAAATAGAGATATATACAGATGTATTAGATAGAACTATAGAAGCTATTTTACTACAAGTATAAAATAATAAGTATAAATATCTAGTAAACTTTCTATCTTATAAACTTATAACTACTAAGTTAAACTATAATATTTATGATAAAAAACTATTGGTAATAGTTTAAGCATTTAAGAAATAGAGACATTACTTAGAGGGAGCTAAGTATTAAATTATTATGTATTTAAATTATAAGAATCTAACAGCATTTATAATAATAAAGAAATTAAATTAACAACAAGTTAGATAGTAGGAACTAGTTTCTATATTTGATTTTTAAATACTTTATAAGTTAGGAAAAGAAAACACAGCGGCTAACGCACTCAGTTAATAAGCAGACTATATAAAGAATATACCGGAAATTTATAATACAATACTAAGGCAAAGACCAGATAGATTCTTAGAAAGCTTATAAATAGATATTAAGGCTATAGTTATTATTAAAAATACATAGTAAAAACAGATTAAAGAATATAACCATAGATAACTATAATAGCACGAAATAGGGACTATTTTTGTACTAGAAGTATTATAAACTAAACTTATTAAGAACTAATATTCAGCCGAAATGTATGGATATTAAGGAATTGAAAAAACTATAGAACAGATTAACAGGCATTTTTGGATTCCAGGAATATAGAAAAAAATTAGAACTATTCTTTCAGAATGCATTAAGTACAGAAAAAAAATAAAGTGTTAAGATATAAAAAATATAGACTTATACAACCAATTCCTTTACTAGACCTATTATAGAAATTAGTTATAATAGACTTTATTACTAGAATACCGACAACAACCACCTTTAGAGGCTAATAGTATGATATGATACTAGTTATAGTAGATTAACTTATAAAGTACGTATACTTTAAACCAACATATATAGAAGTTAAAGTAAATAAATTAGTAACTATACTTATTAAACTATTAATAGCATGATATAAATTGCTATGAGAATTTATCATAGACAGAGACAAATTATTCACATTAATATTCTAGAAAACGTTTATAAGGAAGCTAGGGGCTGAATATTGCCTCTTAATAGCATTTTATCTATAAATAGATAGACAAACAGAACGGACAAATCAGACACTAGAATAATATCTATAAATGTACGTTAATAAATAATAAGATAATTAGATTAACTTACTACTGATAGCTGAGTTTATATATAACTCTATAAAGTTATTAACTACTAGGAGATTACTATTCTTTATAAATTATAGTTATAAGCCTACAGCTTATCGAGAACCACGGATTCTAAATAAGATATTAGAATTAGTAAGAATAAAAGTCGACGAATTATAATAACTTTACCAGGAAATAGTAAGAAAAATCACCTAAAAAGAAGTTATTAGTAAGTAATAGAAAGATAAGTCTAAAGTTAAGGAACTAACCTTTAGAGAGGGGGATAGGGTTTTCCTGCTATAAAAAAATTTAGAAATAAAACAACCATCGAAAAAACTGGATCACGTAAAATTAGGACTATTTAAGGTTAAAAAACAAATAGGATCTGTGAATTACGAACTACAACTACCTAAGGACACAAGAATTCACCTAGTTTTTTATGTTTCAAAATTGGAACCAGCACCACTGAATGCCAAGCTATAGACAAAACTCAAACTCAAGGAAGACACTACCGAGTATGAGGTCTAATAAATTTTGGACTACCAGCAGTTTAGGCGTTAGTGGAAGTATCTGGTTAGATGGAAAGAATACGGACCTAAAGATAACACGTGGGAGCCAATTAGGAACCTGAGAAAGAAGGCAAGCCGGAGCCGGACATTGCGGGTTGCGGTGTGTGAGCTGTATAATCCTGAGAACAGGCCTCTTCCTCCTTAAGAGTTTAGATTTCATGAATTGAAGCCATCTCTTGATTAAACATTTCTTTCTCTTTTGAATCTACCTTGGCAAGCTCGCGATGGAGTTAACGAACTTAAGAACAGCGCTCTTCCTTAAGACGGCGAGACTTAGAAAGGTCATCCTCAGCTTTTTCAAGCTAACGACGGAGCTTTTCTTTGTCACGATCAAGACAATCCTACTTTAGTTGTGAAACAATTAAATCACATTTCGTATTGCGATTGTTACAAGCCGAGCAACGGCCGGAGCTTAGGCTTACAAGGCAGTTATTACCTCAACAGGAACAGTTCGAGCAGGGTGTCGGCATGTGATGGGGTTCATTATAGATCTGAGAAGCTAAATGGTAAGCACGTACTAGAGCAGACTTAGGACAACGCATCATTAGGAAACTAGGCAGGAAGAAAAGGAAGTTAAGGGTCTTATAGTCTGGAACACAGAGCAGAGGACCTGCTGCCTTTATACTGCTTATAGAAGGAAGAAACTATCTTCCGAGACGAAGACTTGGAAGAGGGGGATAATGTTATGAACGGCAACAGTAAGATAACTGCACCTGAAGAGCTGAAGGAACTGGCTATAACAGCCAATAAAGCTCTGGAATGGAAGCGTATGTTCGAGCTTAAAAGGAAGAACTGTAAGCGGGCACGGGACGCATTAGCTCAGGCCAAGGCACAGGCTAAAAAGCAAGGATAAAGATACGGAACTATGCTAGTAGATTGGGAGCATCCGCTCACGTAACGCTTGGTAGTTAAGGTTATTTAAAGTGTTCAGCACTCCTAACAACTTGAACAACCTGAACAGTATCCAATATACTAAACACTATTACAGAATGTACGCAGAGAGGATCTACTATAAGTATGAGGCATCAGACAGTTCACGATTACTTTTAGTCCTTTATAGTTACTCTAAAATTGAGATCTATACCTTAAGTGAAATAGTTTAATACTATCCTATTGAATCTCAACTTACCGTATAACTTCCTTCTTACCCTCTACTAAGTCAACTAACTTCTACTAAGTCTAACGAGCTATCTGATCCGGAAGTGAGGGAACTACTAAGTGTTACATAAGCAGTTAGACAGCTTATTACTAGTATAATTTACGTTAGTAAGTTAGCAACTTGTAATAGTTTACTGATAAAATTAACTTAATTTAAGTAAACTATTTAATTAAATTAATATATACTAAAATATATTTTTATATATTTTTAGGGTATTTTAAAATAATTAAAAGTAAAACTATTTTAAGTTTAACTAGCTAGCAAAAAAGTAGTAGAAATTATTATAAAAAGTAATTAAAATAAAATAGTTTAAAATACTATAAAAAATTTTAAAATTAAAAAATAGTTAATTTTACTTAAAAAAGCATTAAAATATAAAAGTTTAAATAAAGTAATAAAAAAAGTAATAAAAAAAAAAAAAAAGTAATAAAATAATATAAAAAAAAAGTAATAAAAAAAGTTTTTATATAATTTTATATAAGTTGTTAACTTTATAAAGCTAAAAAGTAGTTAATTAATTAAATAGTAATTTTAAGCTTTTTTAATTTTTTAATTTTTTTTTTTAATTTTACTTTTATATTTATATTTACTTTTACTTTTACTTTTACTTTTACTTTTACTTTTACTTTTTACTTTTACTTTTACTTTTACTTTTACTTTTACTTTTACTTTTACTTTTACTTTTACTTTAGACGATTTTATATTAAAAAAAATTTTAAAGAAAAGAAAATATTTGTATAAATTAAATTAAGTAAGTTAAGTTAATATAAAAAAACTAAATTTAGAATATAATTAAATAGTTTTTTTTTAAAAAAAGAGTATAGTAATTTATTTAAATATACTTTATATTAAACTACTAATTTTACTTATTTACTAGTATATTATACTTTATATTTTTATAAAGTTAAACTAAAAGTTTAATTAGTTTAGAAGTTTATAGGAATTTATGTAAAGCTTATGTTATTTAAAAAAAAAATTCTAAAAAGAGTCTAATATATGAGATAAGATACTTTTTAGAGTCTTTTGTAGAAGCCTTTCTATAAAGCCCCTATTTTCATTACGTGCTTACGCATAGACCTCGCGCTAGTGCACAGGCCTATCCATGAAAATATCTGCTAGCAACCCGTCCCGTCTTGTTTCTTCCTTTCTTTACGCAACGTCTTGAATTATCACCTGGTACTGTATGTAGTAACCAATCAACACTCCTCTTTAAGCACTTGACCTTCTGCTCGTAGCATCTCCGTAACAGCCCTTAGTTGTAATCACAGCCTATAATAGACGTTTGTTTTTGGTGTCTGTAACTTCTGGAGGGAAATTTCTTCTTTTAGTGTCTCGTTCTAGTCTATATACACGTTGCTATAGCACTGAAGCTTATTTATTCAGTTTCCGAGTTCGTCGGTCTTTGTTTTTAGCGCTTCGTTTTGTGTTTGTAGTGTTTCATTTTGGACTTGCAGCTTTTCGTTTTGTCTCTCTAATGCGATCTGATTAGTTCTGATCTCCTCTACTTTCTGCTCTTGTCTTGTGATGATATCTCGTAGGCCTACTATAAGCCAGGTCACTTCTTTCCGTCCTGTTTGTAGAGGTTTTAGAAACCCCCTCTCTCTCGCTCTTTGTCTGGAGATACGATTAGTTTTATATGTGGTCGTGTTTAGTAGTTTGTCGGTTCGGTTTGACTCTGAGTCTGCGTCTGGGTTGTGGGCGGTGGGGTTGGCAGTTGTTCCTTGCCATGTTGTTCCAGCGAAGAAAGTAACCAGTCCTGATTCGCGCTGTGGTGCTGTGGTCGTGTTGATTGGCAACCGTCGATGGTAATTGGGAGGATGTTGATTTAGTCATCGTCTCAGGGTCGGGCAGTGGAGGGTTTTTCCTCCACTCTCCTTTGGTTGATCTCCGGGACTGGAGAATGTAAGCTGTCTCTTCGTCTACGCTAAAATTGCAGTGAAAGTGGCTTCTACCTTGTTTCGCTCAAATTCCATGCGGTGCTGTACCGATTCGGGCAGAAGGTTGAGACGCTTACTTAGTTACTAGGGCAGGAACAGCCGGTCACGGGCCAGCTGAAAATAGTGATCGATCAGTCGGAGAGCTCATGAGGGAGGAACGAGGACGACGGATCGTTACCGATCACGACAGATCTGGACCAAATTGTTAAAGGAGGATTGGACTATTTAATGAGCGATGACCATTGGGATTTCATAGTTTAGTCCTTCGTAGTTACTGTTTCGATCTACACATCAAGATCACGCTTCACCAACACTATCTGTCATTGCTATCGAGTTCTTACGCACTACCAAGATTACTGAGGCATACATCCCTACGGCCTCTTTGTATCCTATACTTCGTATCCTGATTAAGGCTAGCCCTTCATCATCCAGGTTCATCTTAAGTTAGGTAAGAGACCCCGAACGTAACAATGGACTTAAAGGGACCTTTCAGGTACCTGCTAGGTCTAAGTTGGAAAGAAACAAAGGAATTTATATATAAAAGACCCAAGTCAGTTCCGTAGGAACATTAGTGTTTCGTTAGAATTCCTTCCCGCTCCATCTGCTAGTTCATCCTATGTGCCAATATATTGCATACCTTAAATTTTACTTTAGTTTTTTTTCTAGTTCTGTAAAGTACGAGAAGTTTCCTCCTAATTGTCTACCAATAAAATAGTATTGCATTATATTTAACTTAGAATGAAGACAAGTACATGACGTCAAGCATTTCCAAAACTGCCAAGGTACTGAGTTTGCACTGTTTGGGAGGCATGTGCTAGGCACTTGCTCCGATATCGTCCCGTTAAGCGAGAGAGAATTTTCGATCGTTGTGTTGGCAATTGAGCCATCAAACACCAACCTCCCTATCACGTATCTCGATGATAACCCCATCTTCAGATCCTGATATTGTCGATCAGACAAGAGAAACTTTTGCGCCGTTACTTTCCAAACATGAAGCATAGAGTCTCGCCCTTTACGCGACGCTGATCCTCCTTTCGATGCTGGAGGGAGAGTGGAAGTGCCAGAGTCTTAAGGCTCTGGGGGGTTTGGGCATCAATCCTCCCCTTCGGGCATCAGATGGACAAGGAATTTCCCGATACTCATCCCCGGATGCCCGGCCTTTCTGCCCTCCGAAATATTTTGAGGTCTCCTCTAATCGTCCACCAAATCTTCAAAGCGCACGTCTCGGGATCATCTCGAGGTCCTGATCAGACCACCGGAGATGAGATGGTTCGTGAACCAGTCCATCATCATCACAGCGTTCCTGGTAGGATGGTCCTCTCTATTTGACCAACAAGTGTGATGGAGACTGGTCTGGAATACGTCATTATCCATCGTTACTGTCGTTATTGTGATAATTCTGACAATTTGCAGCGTCCCTAGGTCTTGAGTGATTTTGGACTCCGAAGCATCCTCAAGATTACTTAGAAAGGTATGTTCTGTTCTTCATAATAGCCTGCCCTTTCATGATGATCCCACAAAATTAAGCATAGTTCAACCGATGGTCTGTAGACCGCTGGGGAAACAACCTACCATCTTTCGCCCCTATCTGATCGAAATTTTTGGCTCTCCTGCCACCTCACCTTTTCACGAGTCTACGGATGCTAATTCTTGAAAGTAGGCTCCACTGCCAATTGAAGGATGGTCACGCTGTGTTAGATTAAAGACTCATGGCTCCCGTCATTGTTCTCACAACAACGCCATTGTCGGGTGAAAGAACCGATATGTACCTTTATCGTAGGTCATAGGTTACCTCTAAATAGCTGCCGATGTCATTTTGTGCAACCTAGAGATCCGATTGTGACTGCTACAATTGCATTGTGTCACTACAGTATGAACATGCACTCATGGCAGTCAGTTTATTGTGTGAGATTATGTCAAAATGCAGCCTTTCCGTTGACGGTGAAGACGCACAATCAATCGCTCCCGCCGCAATTTCTACGCGGCCTTGTGGAAGATTGCTGCTGGCTAGCAGACAGTCGAAGACGGCTGAAGGGAAAAGGACCGTTCACCCATTCGACCAAAGGTCCCGTAATCAATCCCTTACATGCTGGCTTGCTGTGCGATAAATTCAGAGTTCAATTTGCTGTGGCGCGCTCTCTTGCTGACAATCTAGCAACTGGTTTTTCTTGCAATATCCACGCTCGGAACGTAAAGGTAACACGAAAATTGGTGCACCAGGGTCGCTTGAGTGCAATCTGCAGGTTCCGCGACACTCGCGGCGTTTTCGAGCCGGATCCCCTTCCTCATCATCATTGTTCGAGCATCGAGGATCACTTCTGGAAAAGATGCAGTGCAACAGTACACCGCACGGATGTCCAACACCCTCCAAATTCCAAGTTTTGGGTTTGTGCCGCCGGCGGGCGAGCTGCATATCGCCGAGAGAGACGGCGTCCAACCAGTCTGCTGGCGTCTCGCTGCTGAGTCGAGAAGGGGGGGCGGGTGGTGCTGCGTACTGTGGTACAGGGCATAAGTTTTGAACCACGTCAATGCGCTGCAGGGGGTCCTTGCAACGCCACCAGAATTAAATACACCAATCAACATACTCTTCTGTATAGAAAAAGATATGTACAATTCCTGCGTCTACGCGTCTCAACACTTTTTCACACAATGGAGCCCTCTACGCCGCACACAAAGCACCTTACCCGCGATGAGCGCCTACAAGTACAAACTTTACATCTTGCTGGCCATTCAATTCGGTCTATTGCTGCCCTTCTTAATTTTACGCAGCGACAAGTTCAGTATGCAGCTGCTAGTCAACGCGTCACGCCAAAGAAGCGCTCTGGTCGACCCCAGACCCTCACTTCTGCTCAGATCGATGAGATTGAGGTATTCGTTTGCAGCTCTCGTACAGGCAGGCTACTGAGCTACACTCAGCTAGCTAGTGGCCCTTTCTCTCAGTTTCACGTCAGCTCGTACGCGATTCGACACGCCCTACGGCAGCGAGGCTACTCACGCTGTGTAGCTTTGGCTAAGCCCCCCCTCTCCCCCGCGAACCGACAGAAGCGCTTGCAATGGGCGTACGACCACCTCAATTGGACGCTAGAACAATGGTCCTTAATACTGTGGACTAATGAGACGTGGGTAACAGGGGGTAGACATCGAAAGCAGTGGGTTACAAGGCGTCCTGGAGAGGAGCTTGTTGATACCTGCGTGTTGGAGAAGATTAGACGGCGACGTGGCTGGATGTTCTGGGGCTGCTTCTCTGGTACAGAGAAGGGACCCTGCTTGTTCTGGGAAAAGGACTGGGGCTCTATCAATAAGCAATCGTACTGTGAGAAGATAGTCCCTCTCATCCATGGCTGGCTACGACTACGGCCAGGCCTTCAGCTAATGCAGGATGGGGCACCAGGCCACTCAGCGGCATCTACGCAGCAGGAGCTTCTAGAGAGAGGTGTAGAGACTATTTTCTGGCCTCCTTACTCACCAGATCTCAACCCAATTGAGACGATTTGGAACTGGATGAAGGATTGGATTCAGGAACATTATGGAGACGTACAGCTCTCCTATGATCAACTACGTGAGGCGGTACGGGCAGCCTGGGATTCGATTACAGAAGCTCAGCTTCAAGAGCTTCTTGAGAGTATGAGAGATCGCTGTGCTGCGGTTATTGCTGCGGAAGGAGGATTTACGAAATACTGAGTTTTGTATGTAATTAAAACCTTGGCTACGCCACTTGGCCCGTTCTGCCGCACTGACGTGGTACAAAACTTATGCCCTGTACCACAGTAATCAGACACTCAGAAATAAGAACGTGGCTGCCCCCGTCGCAGCCTTCTCGACCAATCTGCCTTGGACGAGTGAAGGACTGCGATAAAAATCATGGCCCCACCTTGTGGATGAGTTGTCACTGCCACGCTATACCCGTCCTGGCCTGAAGGACTCTCTCACCGGCTTTCCCTCGTGTTTTTTGGTTTTTCAACTCCCCCCGCCCACCTTCGCTCCCTCTTTTCTCCTCCACATCTCGCACCCGTAACAGCAACACACGAACACTTTTACCATCGCCAAAATCGCCAAAATCACCAACTTGTTTTCCAGAAGTATTATAGGCAACAGAGAGCCCTTGCTCAGGATGTCAATTCGGAGCCCAGACCGAACAACCACCAGGTACAGCCCGATGGTCATTCCCCAGAGTCTTTTTTGCAAGTTTTGAGTTTTTGCTTTTAAACCTCATGTGTTGGGCAACTATGTATTTTCCTCATTTAAAATGCTGCATTTTGTTTTCGCCGCCATTACAGCTCCAGAAGCCATTTGGGTCATCGCCGGATTTACTGCCCTGGGATAAATTTCCATCTGCATGGATACGTCTAGGCCACTTCCTTTTGTTCTGTATTTCTCTCCGTGTCTTGGACATCCCACCCCTAGGGTATTATTTTCCCGTTTCCGTTTCCCTGAGAATTGGGGTACGTTCAGCCTGCCCTGGCAGTGCTCTTTTAGACTCGACATTCCAAGATCACGATCTGGTGGCCCATTTTCGAGCTGCTTCCTGAGGAGCGCCCGACTATGGTCTGCACGGGAATCGAGCCTTTAGACGACAAGGCCAGCGTAGCGTCCAGCCTTAACCGGCCGCGGATGACATGGCTTGCAGTCCTGCAACGCCAAGGAGATAATGTAGCCGCATTCTGGCGAAGTCGTTGATAATGATTTTAATCGGCCAGCCTAGCGGTAATCGACAATGAATCCATCGCGACACCTATTCTACCCATGAAATGCTGCCATTTGCCGGATGGATCCATGAAGTACTCATTGCCAGCGGAAATGCCCGGAGGATAAATCCAAGGATTACACAGCCAGGATATCGTGCCATTGGATATCTCGCAGCTTTCGCCATCGATAGCGCGTTGATGATTTGGAGTTATTTGGACGGCGGTGTTAATCAAGTACGTACATCAAGGCTAATGCTTGCCTACTCTGTCCACCCGACTCCATTTTGATGACGAGACTGACTTGTAGCGTACTCATTGAAGGGAGTTTGCAGAGGTCGTAAGCCAGTCGTGCAGTTTACTTTCCCTGTTTCTGTTTCCTGGAGCCGTGAGCTAGTCCATTTCTGTCCCGGAGTAAAGTTCCATACCACCGGAGTATTCCAAGGATGCCAGCCACATGTGAAGGAAGGATTCATATAACCCACAGGTCCCCTTGTCACGTCAATCAACCCATCGCCAAGCACCAAGTCTGCGACGATCGAATTCGATTACGCAAATATATCCTTGGTGCGTACCGAAACCCCGTCTCATAGTGCAAAGTTAACTGATATGCGCGGCAGGACCTCTTTCCGGTGCCAATAGGCCTGGCTGATACTAACATGGCGTTTTCTTTTTTTGTTAACAGTCGAGCACTTATATCCGTTGTTGTGTTTTATACGCATTTGTTCCTGTTCTGACACTAACCGCTTTCTTTTAGCGAGTCTTCTTTCGACGAGTCTCTAGTGGAGAGTTCTTTCTATTTCAATCCCAATACGCCACTGGATATTGCCAAGTGGAGTGAGACCGTAACAGGGCCAGCCATTTCCGGACAGGATCTCTTTTTCTCTTGTTCCCAGGACCTCCAGGACATGGGCGGTTCGGATGCCTTCGAGCTGAAGAATGATAACGCCTCCGTCTACAGCATGGCCGACAGTGCATACCAGAGCCAAACAGGCGCCAGCCGGCGAGGAACTTCAATGGCCGAAGCTTTCCAGACCTTGACTCCCCAAGATAGGAGTCGTGTGAGCAGCCAGTATCTAGGAAGCGACATCTACTCGCCCACACTCAGTTCCGATACCTTCAGTGCTTTCCCCGAACCCTCTACCGACATGTCGCAGATGCATCTTCCATCCGCCGTCGGAGAGTCTGAGATGGGAGAACCCGGATTCAGCTATACTAACTACTCAACCGGTCAGAGCTATACCCAATATGCTTCGACCAGCACCCCTCGCTTCACGCCGTCAACCGACATGAATATAAATCTCAATTGGGGCACTGCTGATGCTCGAAACTTCAGCACAACATTCAACTTCACCTCCCCGAAGTCATCCCACGGCATCGATGGAGCATTATTCTCAAATCAAGACCCGACTGAACTCATGTTCAACAACTCGACGGTGCCTTTCCAGCGGCATATGCGCAGACTCCAAGTCGACACTTCCGCTGCTCGCCCTAGCGCTCTTCGAAGTTCGTCGTCTTTCACGAGCAGCTACCAGGAGTCACGCAGGGCATCAACCAATGACCCAAGCTTCGGTACTTTCGTCATGTCACCAACCAGTGCCGTGAACGTTCCGCAGCACCTGATTTTTGATCAGAGCGACCTTTCGGAATGCAAACCTGCTGGAACCACGTAAGTTAAAACACCTTTCACCGACGCGAAGAACTTTACTTACGAATACGTGAAGAGCCGAGAAGGAGGAAACACCCCCAGCGTCATTGGCAGCCCAGTCTACCAATGAGGATGATGAGCCGCTGTCTCCATCGGAAGCTGAAGCAGCCCAGACTATGGAAGATGAGCAAGGCAAGGTCGCCCGCAGTCACCATCTCTACCACGCCCAACCAGACGGGAATGGAGAATACCACTGCCCCAACGAGGGTAAACAAGGATGCAACCACAAGCCAACCAAGCTCAAGTGCAACTACGAGTAAGCTTTGACTTTTCACCGTCGTAATTAGTACACTGACCGTCGTGTAGCAAATATGTGGACTCGCACTTGAGACCCTTCCGGTGCAGGAACGGTGCATGCGTTGGGGTACAATTTTCCTCTACTGCTTGTCTGCTTCGCCATGAGAGGGAGGCCCATGGAATGCACGGACACGGTTCTAAGCCCCATTTGTGCAAATTCGCAGATTGCGAGCGATCTGTCCAAGGCAATGGCTTCCCTCGACGTTACAACCTCTTTGACCATATGAAGCGCGTCCATGACTGGACTGGACCTGCTGAACAATCACCACCTGTCCAACCAGGTCAACTTGGAGCCAAGCGACAGAGCACTTCTCGCAAGCGGAAGTTAACTGCCGAGGAGGCCTCTGAAAGGCGCCACAAGGTTGCCAAACCCACTCCCCAGCAGTTAGCACAACAGCGGCGTGGACAATTACAAGAAGACTTCCAGAGGAAGAAAGAAAGCATCATTCAGATCCTAAAGAACTTAACTGGCCCTAACGACCTAAGGGACGACATTCAGCTCTCGAAGGAAGTAATCATCCTCCACGATATCTCCTCCAAATACAAGAACATCGGCTGAGCGCCCGGTGTGACGGGTAGATTTCGTCTGGTGCGAACACCTGCCTTACGCCCAACTGCAAGGTTTGTTACTCGCCCACAGATCCGGATCTACTGGATGGACTCAACCACTTTATGGACCTGCATATGGATATCTGCAAGCCTTCTTTTTTCTCATTCATCACAAGCCTGGATATTTACCTGCCTGGATAGCAAGGCCACAAAATACCACGCCGGATGGAACCCATATACTACCGGATGACCTACAATGGCCGCGTCGTCAATGAACAGGCCGTCATACTCCGGAACCACAAAAGGCCCGAGGATTAGATAGAAGCTCCCGAGGATTAGGTCAATTCGCGACACGCTCCGTCGAGGGGTTAGAGTGTAGGGAACTGTCGTTCTCGTCGCGATAGACTTGCTGGATGAGAATAATTTACGGCCGCATGTATCAGACCGCACAATGTTTTCTCTCTTTTTGTATGTTCTGTTAGTGTATGGCGTTCGAGGCCTGTACGCTCTACTTTACGATGGAAGAAACGTAGTGATCTGTCCTTCGTTTTGCCTAGAGTACACGAAAGTTTTGCAAGCAATATTATCGCCTTCTTGTTTCTTAGCATATAGAATTAATGTACACCAAAATCTGCCTCATCCTGGTTCTTCCATGCCATCGTGACAAATATTCAACGAATCCAGACCATAGTGCTTTGTGAGAGTCGGCGTCGTCGGCCTCCACGGCCTCCAAGCACTCTTCCTACCTGCCTTTTGGGGTACGTCATGGCGGTTGCCCCACCAAAAATTAAACACGCCACCAGAGGTCCACAAGGTCATCCGAGGCTCGATCGAGTCCCACAGCTGCGACCTTGTCTGCCTCATATGCACACGAAGCTCTCACCCATTCGGACCGTCCTCTGCACAGCCTTCCGGGTGAAGCCTTTAAAACATCCTTCGCGCCATCCACGCCTTCTTCAAACTTGCCCCGATCGGTATAAAACTTGCCTGAGTCTCGTGGCAAAAGCAAACAACAACGTTGGATTCCAAGGAAACACAACGACACACACATTCCGCGCAATCAGAACTATGACTTCTGCGACGAGCTTTTATGATTTTAAGCCGAAAGACAGTACGTAGTATATGTACTCGGAGCTAGGGCAACGGAGCTGATAATGTGATGCAGAGAAAGGCAACGAGTACCCGCTTGCGGATCTCAAGGGCAAAGTCGTGCTTGTCGTGAACACGGCTTCGAAATGCGGGTTCACGCCGCAGTTTGCTGGATTGGAGAAATTGTATAAAGTATATTTCCCTTGCGTATCCGCCACCTTCCGCCCCTGCCTTCCACCGTCAAACCTACTTGACGACAGTGCTAATAGTAATTGTTCAGGACCTCCAACAAACCCACCCTGACTTCATCATCCTCGGCTTTCCCTGCAACCAATTCGGCAACCAAGACCCGGGCTCGAACTCCGAGATCCAGGAATTCTGCCAGGTGAACTACGGCGTCACGTTCCCTGTGCTCGGCAAGATCGATGTGAATGGTGACAATGCGGATCCGATGTATGAGTGGTTGAAGAATGAGAAGCCAGGATTAATGGGACTGAAGAGGATCAAGTGGAATTTTGAGAAGTTCCTTGTTGGAAGGGATGGGAAGGTTAAGAACAGGTGGGCGAGTACGACGAAGCCGGAGCAGTTGAAGGATGCGATTGAGAAGGAGTTTGCGAATAAGGCGTAGAAGCATGAGATGATGGAGGAAGAATGGGAATAAGGAGGTGGACTGACTGATACCATTTTAATGATATGATGAGAAGGGCTGGGCATAGATAGGAATGGCACTCTGCTGTTTCAACCATCTTGAATATGCATACTTCATATGAACGTCATTGATCTATTGAGGTACCTGCCTCCCGGGTTCAGACTCCATTTCCATCTATGCTGCAATGATATACATCCATCCCCATCCATCCCTTCAATCAAAAGGCACCCTCCTCAAACCCCCTCCTCGTCCTCCCTTCCTCATCTCCCCTTCTGCTCCCACAGCCGCAGGAACCTTAATCCCACAGCAATCTCCCCACCCCGTACTCGCATGCACATGTCTCGTTCCCTTCTCATCTGTGAAGACCTTGACATCACCACCCTCCATCTCATCCTCCTTTCCTACACCCCATTCCTCTTCTGTGCTCATACCATGTTCCGCCGGTATCAGGCTGCCGAACAGAAAATGTTGCATCACAGGCAACTTTTCCAATATCTTCTTGACAAACATCTTCCGCATCCCTCCTTCAATCTTAGCCCAAGATTTCGAAGCCGAAATATCGTCGAGCATGGGCGAATGCCAGCGTAGACCCTCGACATTCTTGACGCTGTTGACGAAAGCGACTTGGTCTAAATACAGGTATTCCGACCTGAATTCTTCGAGAGTGAGGGAGCTGTGGATTGATTTAGGCGTGATGTATTTATGGTGGAGGAGCTGGGAAGCCCCGAATAGGAAGGGCAGGAATTGGTAGTCGTCGAGACCCCATACGCCGTGGCTGCCGGCGGGCTCGAGGTAGTATGCTGCTTGTATTTTCCTCATAAGGCGGAGATATGCAGGTAGGATGACGAGGACGAGAGATGGGAACGTTGAAGGGGGAAGGAGCGAAATTCGGTTTAGACATAGGAGCCAAAGGAAGAAGTTCAGTTCGTGGCCGGAGCCATAGTCTATGCGTGTTCGATTGCCGAAGGAGTTGTGTAGGTATACCGAGATTTCGTCGATTTGTGAGGGATTGGTGAGGCCGAGTTCGGCGTGCCATGATGGAAGTGCATGTCCAACCTCATCGACGAAGATCTTGAATACGGAGTTCCCAAATCTCGAACCCGTATCTTCGGGCGGACATTTCACTAATAAATTCTCCGCTGAGGATAAGATGGACAGTATTTCCTTCACTATAGGTACTATCTCATCTTCTTTGACAGAAGAGATAGCTCTGTCCCTCGCGCTGTCTGAGAGCATGAAAATGAAAGCAGTAACGAGCGTGCATGTCGGAGACTTGAGAAATAGCTCGTGATCCTGCGGAGAAAGTATTCGCCGCGAAGGACGTACGTACGTACAGTTTGCGAGAACTGGGGGTGGTGGTAGACTCGGGGTTGGCGGGGGAGGGGCACTCTCTGGCTGCGGTCGCTGGGGCCCCCGTTGACGGGAGACAAGAGGTGGGAGTTTGCTCGATAGATCGGGTGGACGGGCTATCTGTTCCTGCGCCGTATTCGCTGTCGTCATGGTTGTGCCGTATGTTGTGTATAGGTCAGATAGGTAGTTTGACAGCAGTGCATGAAGTTGAACCTGCGTTAGCGGGCCGCCATGCCGCCACATCAAGACATTCACTCGGATTCACTCCACCGACGCTTCCAGATCTTCGGACAACAACCGAATGCTATATACATCATGATGCAGCACATACTGTGGTATAAATTGTCCGATACCCCGCTTTTTTCCTGGACCAGGAAGCTGGATCCAGGCACACATAGCACAGCCGCACGGCATCAGAATATCACAGAATAGGCAAAGTGCTTCGGAGAAGAGCTTCAGCCCTACGAGTATTCCAGAAGCTGCTGTGCAACCACGATGTGAATAGCCGTTGAAGCCGTTGATCATAGCTTCCTGAAATAGATGGCAATCCAAGACATCCGCGGAACGCGCTTCCTTAGCTTCCTGAGCTTCATGACGCAAGACTTTCTTTAATGAATCGAGGGGCTTGTGATGGTGTTCTGCGTTTGACTCAAATGCTACTCTCATATCAAGCCGTGCTTGGATGCTGAGCTGGGTTGATGATTGAACACATATTTTCCACCAGTGTGAGAGGAAGCAACCAAACGGGATCATGAGATCGACACGGGAGAAGTACAAGGTACAAAGAGCAAAAGTACCTCTGATAAGATGATGTCGCTTGTGGAAAATGAGACTGCGTATGCTGCGTATGGATGACCATCATCAATCTTCTATTCATGACAGATCATGTGTCTTGTCGAAGAGAAGAGCCAAACTCTTAAGTTAAAGTAAGTTACCTCAAAATTCCTTAGGTCCCAAAAAACGCCATCTATCAATGCAAAACTATGATCTTATGTCTTGACAGACAGCCACCAGCGCAGTTGACTTGCGCGTATATCCGCCATGATGGTAATGCCACTGTATAACCGGAAAATCCACCCAGCCTATGCAGGCAAGGTATGTCTTTAAATGCAAAAAGTATGGAATATCCAGACAAGGTGTGTATCGTACACGGGTCTACGCCTTCTTGAAAATCGAGGCCCCGTTAAGGAAGCTCCGGAATATGCGTTGTAGGTTGTGAATTGGTGGGATTATTCATCAATGTCGCTCTCGCTCTCTTCCAACTTCTTCCTTCTTTCCTCGTCCATCTCCTTGTATGTGGCCCAACTGAGAAGAATGAAGGCACCGATGATCAACAGGCCCCCCACAACCGCTGCTGGGGTTAAAGGAGAATTCAAAGGAGGGGGAAGAAGCTGGTCGACGAGAGCAACGATGAAAATGGTCAAAAGCGCGGCGACAGAGGAGAGGACGGGGGACGTCAAGGAGATGAGAACTAGGAAAGATCCAGAGAAAGCTAGTGGAGTCCACATTAGCTGCATCTGTGGCGAGGAAAAAAGGGTATAAGAGCTTACTAGCATTGGCAAGGACACTAATCGCCATCATCGAGGCTTGCTCTCCCTTCGGCAGCTGGAACTCCTCCCATCCCATGTAATGAAGAAATGGAAGTGGGATCCAGAGGACCAAAAGGGTAAAACCTCCAATCAGACTCCCAAACGTATTCGCAAAAATCATGCCTCGGCCCGGGCTGCATCCATCTGGAGGACAAGCAAGCCGCTTGTACAGCACCTCATAGAAGCCATACAACACGCTACCAATTCCAATTACCAAGTTACCTAAAGCTCTGGCATTGGCTTCGTGGGTTGGAGGTGCCTTATCTCCACCTGCTCCGCCGCCTGATTTGTTCCCTTGCTTTGCCGGGGCCTTGTCTCCATATGCTACGACGAATACTCCTGCAATGGCAACAGCAACTGCTACGATTTTGGACATTCGGACCTTCTCATGGAGTAAGGGGATACTGAACGCGTAGGCAAAGAAGGCGGAGCAGTTGTAGATGGCAGTCAGGTCACTAGCCGTAGTCATGTTTACGGCCACATACCAGCTTCCCCCAGCAACGGTAAGCGCACAGGTTACAAAGGCAGTCATCTTGATCATGTAGCGAACAGGAGAGTGTTGTGACTGGCGGATGGAAGGGTGGAGGGTTTGGTGCTGGACCATAAGAGCGGTTTGGCGTAGCGTTTGGACATGTCGACGCCAGAAGGTTTGCCAGGGCGTATCCCATTTCTGTAGGCGCAGGATGAGGAGTTGGGCTGGCCAAAGAAGGGACCAAGAGCCGTGGGTCATGTAGCTACACAATGTCAAGCCATGTCAGCTAGACTTCGAGAAGGGGTAAATGTAGGATTGTTGTTCCACTCACAGCATGCAATACGGCTTCTCCCACTTCAGCACGTGCTGAATGTATACTGCCGTCTCCGTCTGTACTGTGAAGCTCACCAGACTCAACGCCAGAAAGATTGCCGCGTAGGTATACCTCTTCCGCGTCTCATATCTGGCCTGTGTCTCCGGATCCCGCTCATGGAATGTCGATCTCCTGCTCATAGTCGGGCGCGGTGAGCCTTCATCAGCTTTATTTCCCAACAGCGGTGCCATCGATCTGCCGTCCCCTGGCCGATCACAAGAGTGTCTTAGGTCTGAAGGCATCGCGGCGTCCTGCTCTTCCCAATCATCGAATGTGAGATCGGTATCACTCTCTGGGTCCCCAGACTCCTTCACTCCGCTCTTATCACCTGGAGCGCCGTTCGCGGACCGACGAACCTCGGAGAACGGGGATGAGTTCCTCGAGAGCTGCCGTGATGACGACTGCGAGACGTGTACAGGGGAGCTGAAGTTCTGTGAAGCGTCGTCGTCGTCGTCTAAGGGGTGAAGGGTTCCGGGACGGTGCGCTGTCTTCCTGAGCGGAATGGATTCGTGCGGCATGCAAGCGACTTTTAAAGGAGCGGCCACAGTGGCAGGTTGCAGGCAGGCGTGGGTTGCTAGTGTGGCTGCTGATATCTCAATGTGGCCTTGGTGTTCGATGGCCGCAGCACGTCAGGGCCAAGCCATGCACCCTGACGAGGCGTTGGTTTTAATTTTAGCGAATCGCAGGGCGGAAAATGCCCTGACAAGCATAGAGACCCCATTGTTCGGGCCTCAGAAGCCGGATTGCCGAGTTAAACGCGAGAAGAAGAAATAAAAGGTCGTGCTTATGGGTCCTTCTGCCCATGTTAGACATGTTAGACATGTTATTTATCATTTCAGATGTCTCGCTATTTGACCCTATGACTCGAAATCTCCAGGTCTCAATCCGCAGGTCTTAAAACCGCCTGCTGACCACATGCAGCGTCACAACCACATGTACTCCATGCAGAGACTCGTTATGAAGTGCTGCAGATGACTCCAATAAACTTCGAAAACCCAGATCCGTGCAGGACTCATAGGTAGGATGAAAGACAGAATCACGTGGATTCAGAGGAGAGAAAGCGTTGAGGTTGAAAGGTCCATGCTGACGTTAATCAGCCCTATGCGTAGATTAAGAAGTACATTTACGAATAGGTTAGTAATGATGCGCAGCATTCATTCCTCATAACCCTCATCTCCTTCGGGAATCGTACAGGGCCACCC
Organism: Zopfia rhizophila CBS 207.26; assembly: GCA_010093925.1. Lineage (NCBI taxonomy): Eukaryota > Fungi > Ascomycota > Dothideomycetes > Zopfiaceae > Zopfia > Zopfia rhizophila. The sequence continues at coordinate 505,313 of ML994650.1, forward strand.
ATCTACCTCTACCGGTATCGATTCATCTCATAAACCACAAATAAGAAGATGTTGAAAGATGTCACCCAGTCCCTCGTATCTCATCACAGCGGACTCGCCTCCAGGCCCTCTGCCCGCTCAACCATCACACCCTCCTCCAGCTCCGCTAAGATCTCCGGCAGCATTCCCTCGATGTCTTCTTCCTTCTCGCCCAACGCTTTAGCGATCAGGCTCTTATAAACCGCCTGTTTCTCTCCCATACCCGCAACACTCAGATTCCCTACCACCTCCTTAACTAACTCTCTCCGCTCGAGTTGTGCACGATGCAGCAACAGAGATAGACGCATCTTCTCATTTAGCTCCGCGGTAGAAGTAGGTGCTGAGGCCGACGAGCTATTCTGGGGGAGGGATGAGCAAATACGACGAAGTTCAGATAGCTGTTCAATTTCCAGCAGCGATTCCGCCTCTTCGACTAATCGCCTGAGCTCCTCTTCCTGTGCTCGATCCGCTTCATCGTCGCCGACCCCCTGACTCTGCTGTAAGTTGTTCAGTCCTGCTAGTTCCGCGAGCTGCTTCCGTATCGCCCCGATTTCTGCTTCGCGTTTCTTGACTACTCGTTCTGCATCGATTGATTCAGCTTCTTTCTCCTCGAGCTCGGCTTCGTACGCTAGGGCTAACTGCTCGCATTTAGCCTGCAACGTTGGCGCAACTTTCATCATAAGATGTGACGCGGTCTGTGAGCGATACTGTGTAGGTTCACGCACTGCAAGACTAGATGAGAAAGGGAGTGGTGGCATTAGGGGAGGCCCGTCGAGTTGGTTCCCGTGTCCGTTCATTCTTTGGCCTGGGGGCGGGGCGAAAGGGGACGATGACGCCTGTCGCGGTCGTCCATGCATTTTTCTTCGTTGGTTTAGCTCCCGGATAAGATCATCTGCTGTCTCCCCTTTCTTGTTCGGTATTTCGAGAGCCACGTTTCGGCCCAGTAGACTCCTGACGCATTTCCGAGCCCCATTTCTTGCTGCAATCATAATTGCCGTGTCCCCGTTCTGATCTTGTGTGTTGAGAATCCGCGTAACTTCGTCTGGAATCCATGTTTCGGAGAGCTTGTTAATGATACAATCCAAGTAATACCGCGCGCAAACGTATTTATTCGTGCTACTCGTCGTCGCAGCAATGTGATGGAACACAGTACTGCCGAACCAGTCCGTCTTCACAACAGTATGTTGCAGGATCTTGACCATGTGTGGCATGGTCTGCTTGTCGTAATTATTCGTGAACATGACCGCGCGCATGAGGGGCGTCTCCAGATTATTAGATAGACAATCTATCCTCGCACCTCGTCTTATCAGCTCCTTGACCACTTCGACATCGCCCATGGCAGCGGCCCAATGCATCGCCGAATGGCCCTTCTCATCGATTGGTCGATCCAAATTCACATTCGGAGGCGGCTCGGGCGGTGCGACAAATCTGTCCTCAGAATCTAGTAGCATGAAATAGTCGAGAAGGGCGTCAGCCCATATCTGGTGTTGCTGGTCCTGGATTGACATTTGATCTGCGCCTCTTTTGCGTTTGCGGGAGCCGGTAGAGTATTGGGAGGCGTGTAGCATGTCAGGATCACCAAGCATAGATTCTGAGACCACAGTGGTATTGTCGGGTGTCTCTTCACGGTAGTCTTGGGAGTGTGATGGGACCTGGGAATCTTCGAATTGTTCCTCGCTGATTTGCGACTGCGATGCTGTCATGAAGGCTGCGATATGTCAGTTCCGTGATAGTTCAGGCAGGGTACGGAAGCTCATTCGAACTGACTACATTGTAGCGATTCGAGTAAATATATGTTCTTACCATTTCTCCTCGCACCGGCGCCTTGTCTCTGAACTTTGGGCCTGTTCGTCGCAGCTGTCGCATGTTTTGGCGCTGGAGGCGGGCTTCTGTCGCCGGGTATGAAGTCGAATATCGGAAGTAGTTTGTCTAGCACTCCATTGCGCTCGGCCAGAAGCCTACCATCTGAGAGCGGCACCCATGTCCCCTGATACTTCCCATACCCGCCCTGCACCTTCTCATGGACGCCTTTCTGTACTTCACGCTCGAGGATGCGGGTCCTGGCGGGCTTGTCGAAATCGGCGACCTTGAGGATGTGGGTTGCATTGATCCAGTCATCGGCGCGACGGCGCATTACATGGTTACCTGCGACATTGTATTCATACACGGGGACCTGAAAAATGGCCTTAGCCTAGCGCTCTATATCGCTCATATCCCAATGCGCCGAATGCACTGATGAAGTGAGGCTGCAGGATGTGGACGCAAAAGATGGACCTACATTACTATATGTGGCAGAATAAATCTTGCCGTCCGGTAGCGGCGGCATCATTTTCCTTTCCGCAGCTGTAGAACGTAAGTTTTGGTGGTGCTAAGATAGGGTGGTGGGGAGGGTGTGATTTCGCGCTGAAGGGAGACATCGGACGCGCACTTCGCGTTGACTCTGGCGTTCACCGGCGGCCGCCAAGCCCGCCCGGAGTCAGAGCTTCCAGCGCCGACTTCACCTCGCCCAAAACCCCAACGCTGCGACACCACCACCCCTCCCCTCAGCTTCACCACAATCAATTGAAGAGTCAGAGAGCACGCCACCACAATGACAGTTACGGAGAAGATAAAGGAGGCCGTTGGCCTTGGTACCAGCTCATCACAAAGTGAGTGTGCCACGCTTTTATTCCCAATTGGCCGCAATTCGAGCGAATTAAGACTGACGGCTATGTTGGAACAGAGGCCTCTCGCGAAGAAATGAGTGCCGCACGCCTGCCCCTGCCATACCGAGACTCCTGCGCACATCTACTGATTCCGTTGAATCGGTGCCGGTACGAGGAGTACTACCTGCCATGGAAATGCGAGGTACGAGGACTTTATTCATCGTGGAGAGACGCAGACTGAACTTTAGGACTACAGGACGAGCGACATACGTATGAGAAGTGCCAATATGAAGAGTTCAAGAAGCGAGTAGCAAAGATGGAGGAGTTGAGGACAGCGAAGGACGGGCAGCGAAGCAATTGATGTTGTCACCACAGATGTCACTATACAGAGGGTGGGGATCAAGACGGAAGCTGCATATATATATCCGCAGCGAGGGCAACTTTATTTCCATATGCTGGTCACGCAAACTGACTTTGACTCCACACCGTCTCTCAAATACTCATACTCCGTATACTCCATCTATCTTGACATTTGCGGACCAATCCAGAAGTTGTTCCTCGAAATTCTCCATGTGCGAGATCCGATTGTACATCACATTATTACGACTATGCAAGAGTTGATTGGACGATTTGATCCTGTGTTGTGTCCACGTTAGACAGCTGTACGAATACGTCCTCCCCATATATATCTTTATCTACTTCTAGGTTGCATACATTCTATAGTTTAGCTTTCGTCACTTCAAGCGCTGCCTGCTCTCGCAGTGCTCTTCGCATTATCTTGCCGGACTATTTCCTGTGTTAGTACTTTACGTCACTGCAGGTATTTTCCTAGACTTACTGGATTCTTCGGAATTACATCGATGAAGCGAACACCACCTTCTAGCCGCTTAGCCTTGGACACCCTCTCAGCCAACCACTTCTTGATATCTTCCGCAACCACTGCGGTAGCTTTTTCTTTTGAAGGAGGCACGATGTATGCTCGGGGGAGCTCTTCTCCATTGCTATTTCAGGTCAGTATTCAAAGTTTTACTTCACTGTCTTGAAAGACTTACATGGTGACTCCAATTACAGCTGCATCAATAATGGACGGATGATCCAGTAACAGCGCCTCGAGTTCGGCCGGCGCAACTTGCAGACCCTTGACCTTGATCAACTCCTGCGTTTCGTCAGCACATATCCCTTTTTCTCCAAGTTAATCTATACCCACCTTCTTCCGGTCTACAATGAAGAAATTGTTGTCCTTATCAACATACGCGATATCTCCCGTCTTGAGCCACCCATCCTCGGTTATCGTCTCCTTGGTCGCCTCTGGTTTCTTCCAATATCCTTTCATGACATTCGGTGCCTTGACCCAGATCTCACCCCTCTCTCCCTGCTCAGCCTCCACCTTCCCCTCATCGTCTAACACAATCTTCGCCTCACAGTTCGGCGCCAGTTCGCCTACAGAGAAGCTCAGAGATAGCGCCGCTGGGTGAAAAGTTGTGACTGCGCACGTCGCTTCCGTCATTCCCCAACCCTGCTTAACATTCACTCGTCCATCGGGCCAGAGCTTCTCGAGCTCGGCGCAGACTTCGCGACCCAACGGAGCAGCGCCGCTGCCAACCGACTCGACAGAACTCAGATCGAACTTGCGAGTCGCTGGATGCTTGGCCATAGCCACGACGACCGGTGGAACGAGGATAAGATCCGTGATATGGAATTTTTGAATGCACTGCAGCATTTCCAGGAAGTCGAACTTGGGCATCATGTAAACGGGGACGCGCTGGACCATAGCGTTTACACAGAAGACCGCCTGTGCCATGGCGTGGTACATAGGTAAGAAGCAGAGGAGACGCTGCCGCTTCTTTTTCTCAACGTAGTCCGGATGCTGCTGGATGATGTAGATTTGTTGCGAGCAGTTTGCAACGTAGTTCTTGTGGGTAATCATAACGCCTTTGGCAACGCCTGTCGTCCCGGAGGAGTAGTTCAACGCTATCACACGATCCAGCTCTTCATCTGTCTTCAAATCCTTCCAGTAGAACGCCTTTCCCTTCTCTTCAGAGTCAAGCAACCACGTCCAGTGTCGGATCTTCCCGGCAGGCGTCTCTTTATCCTCCCACTTTCCCTCGAACGTTGCCACACCATTGTCGAAAACGAATATCCTGTCCACACCCAACCCCACCTCTTTCGCAGCCGCTAAGCCAGTCTCCAGACTTCCCTCGGCGCAAATTAGATATCTAGCACTACTATCCTTCAGCTGGTATGCTAGTTCTCTTGTCACGTATGTCGGATTCGCACCCGTGAAGATGCCACCTGCCATTATGACCCCCATAACCACACAGGGGAAAAACAATGTGTTACCAGAATAGAGCAGCACCCGGTCGCCAGGCTGTAGACCAGAACGGAGGAGACCGGAGGCGACCCGTTGAGCATAGAGGCGGTAGTCTGCGACTGACAAGTAGTGATTATCTGGGTCCGAGGTTGATATGAAGGCGGCAGTTGTGGGGAGAGTGGCCGTCGGGGACTCAAATATGTAACTTGGTAGAGATTTTTGGGGGGTCTCGAAAGACCAGCGAGATTTGAGCACCATGGCGACGGTTAGGTGCGTATTAGGAACAATTCGAGGCAATTATGAAAGTTCGAGCTCTAGAGACAGGTTCATAGTACAGTGTATGAAGCGCGAGCTTCAATGTACATATAAATGGGCGGGTAGGAAGAATAACGAGGTGTGAAAGGCGAGGCGATTCACTTATGGTCGGAAAGAGCTACCTATGTACTTGAATCATGTCGAGTAAGCTATTCCCGACGTGCCGGAAGCTGTTCGGAATCAGTTAGCTTCATATTGCCCTTCTCGCCTTAATCTCCTGTCTCAGTTTAAGAATAACCATGTGAATGTGTGGGAACGCCACGTACCGTCCTTTCCGTGCTCACTTAATGCCGATAAGAATGGAAAGTACGGAAAACAAGGCGAAGTCGTGAACATTAGCATGTTCTTCATCATGCGGACGGACAGTTTTATGAGACCGCAACCGCCGCCTCGAACGCCAATCCATGTCGGCTGGCCTGAAAAGAAAATAATCGTTCCGACTCTCAGCTTCCTAAGTTTCTAACGGACGTATGAAATGCATCCTCGCACTTTGGCGTTCCAAGAAGCGGGGTCTGGGGAAGAAAATGACCTCGGGAACCGAGGCAACTGCTGGAAATGGCATGGTTTAGCGACTTGGTATGCATTGAGTATGGTGGCGTATCTAACCTCTGCTACATTCGTATCCGGACTGGGAGTTTTGATAGGGAATTATGGGAGATAAATGGTTTATGTGATGGCTGGCGATGTTACTAGAGCGATAAGAGTAAAATATCGAAGTCAAATTGAAGGCGAATTCTGTCATACGCAGCAAAATACAAAAAGTATGTCTGATAGGCCCCGTATCTTGTAATATTGCAACACTTAAATTTTCTTAGTTTAAGGGCCAAACCCAATATAAAGGGCATCACTATGGTTCTACAAAGATCGTTAACAATTCACCGTTGTCATCCGAATGGATTCAACAGAGGTGGCCTCAAGAGATCAGGATGGAGCATCCCCATGAGAGCAGCAGATAAAAAAAGTTAAGGAACAAATGAACAAGGACCCAGACTAGTTTCGACTCGACGTATTCAATTCGTAGAATGATGGCAATCAGGCTTCAGCTAATTTCAACACGCCTATCCGAATAATGGAATACTGTAGGGTGGCCTGCGTTGACGAAACTGCCGCTACTAATAATCGTACCGGGCTTGATATGGTGCTCCAAGAGATCATATTCCAGCTCTTTCTTCCGAAGGAAACCCCACATACCAACACGGGAGCAACCAATGGACGGGCAAGGGTAGATGCTGTGATAGGATCCATCATGAGGTCTGTTGGGGTGTGCGTATAGTTGGTGACCTCGAAGATGTTGAAAAGATTCGCATCGAGTACGGCAGTTTGGAAAGAGGCATGCCCAGAGCCCTGCACCTCGATCCAACCCAGCAACCTGTCCAGGGTCTAATGGGGGACAGCGTGAGACTTCTTCCAGAATGACTTGCTCTCTTCATCGCCTTGGGTAATGGAGTATCGACAACCGTTTTGTCCATTCCCTGCCCATCTATTCCTATCCTCGATTGACCACTTGGCCATGTACGGATACGGGAATTCTGGGATGATATTGTTTCCGTTTTGAAAGTGTCTTCGAGGGCCTCTAGAGAGAATTTGATGCTCCGCGCAAGGCAGTGGCTCTGCAATGAACCCTGAGCGATGATTTTGATCTGAATAACGGTAGATCTGGTTTTTATGGTGAAGTCCTTGGCTTCCCACTTGAACTAATCATAGATGCTTCATCCAGGATCGATGGTGCGATTTTGTTGCTGGAGGAACGCAATGTATATCAGGAAATGCCACTCTTCGAATGAATTCGATGGGGTATTAAAACGGCCGAAAATAGATATATGATTGCACCGTGCGCGAATGACACAGAAGGGGGTATTGTCACAGTCGGAGCATGCCCTAAAGTGTTATATAACTCTGTAGTTCTATAGCTGTTGAAATATTCGTATTGGCGCTCGATCTCACCTTTCGATGCCACATTTACAGTTCTCAAGTGATATATGACTCTCTCATGCTTCCACTAGCCCACCAGTCCAGCAGAATCAAGACTTAAACCGTCTCTTCCGCAGCCAGCGAATCTCCTATCCTTCTACGATAATATCTTGAACGTCAAGTCTACGGTACCGAATCAGGAATCAGGGAGGTGATTGATAGGGTCCCCTCGGGTAACTCAATTCCCTCCCCCTTGAGGCAGATAAATCGTCACGGCGTATGCTTCCGTCGTTTGCTGATAGATTCATCGGTGTGCGTGGTACTAACAACGTACAAATAACGATCTATCACTTAATCCACGACCGCTGCTCTCCATATACACCCCCCAAGTGATACAACAATGCCGTTTTCCGCCACTGAAAACTGAGCGGCTCAACCTGGGATCCAACGCTTCGTCCCGCAACAATGGGTAACAACTCGAGTAAAAAAACAAACTCGAACCCGCGCTAACGACAAAGCAAACTTCTCAAAGCCACCACACGAGACAAGATTCAACCCAACGCTCGAACCAGGCTCCGCGTTGGCGAGGACCTGAGTACGCCCTCCATGCTCTTCAGCTTTCTTACCGCTAACGGCGTACTCTAGAATATCCCCTGGGACTCTAATTGTCAATATAACGCCACACGAGTACAGTACCGCATACGGGCTTCGACGATTCATCGTCCAAAGCATCGTCACCACATCTGATCGTCTCCCTACTCTAGGCTTAGGCTAGCAATTACGGACGGATGATATAGTCTGGCCATTCGAGTCCCTTTAATTTAATATTTATAAATCTACGTCTTGTGCAAATTGCAAATTTAAAAATTTAAAAATTTAAAAATATTAAAATATTAAAATATAAAATATATATAGTTTTTCATTTATCACAATTCGACACTTACTTCCGAAGGGCGTACCACAGTCACGTAGAAATACCTCACGAGTTGCACGCCAAAGACATCGGATCCTCGGTTTACCGTCCTCTAAAACGCAAGACTAGGTAAGACTACCGTGATCTCTTGCATTGTATACTTCTCACCCATCATCTCAAAGACATGGCCTTCAAAGACGCTGTTATTTCCTGGCTCCTCACTCGCCTCCCATTCTGACAACGGCTTCCCTCATATATTTGTCAAGTGCCTGGAGCCAAAAGCTGTGGACCTAATATATGATACGACGGCAACTGGGTCACCGTTGAGGGAATTTCTGGCTGATATGGCAGCGAAATTGGGGACACTGAGGGATATCGCAATGTTCGAATCGGGTCCGTACCATGAGGAGGTTAATATGGAACTTCTGGTCGCTGCTGGGAGGTGTTATAACCAAGGTCCGAAATTTGAGGTATACTAATGCAATTGCCACGAGCATCAAATAGGCAGTGTAGGGAGGACGCAAAGAGGCAGGTGTAAGAAGCAAGCACTTGGATTCCTCAAATTGGTGTCTTAGAATATTCAAAGTATCTAGACTTAAGTTCGGCAGATACTCCAATTATATACCATCCCTCCAGTTCTTCGATTTATGGAGGTGGGCCCGTACATCTCATAGAACCGTTTGCGTTTCGTCAAGTGCTCTCAAAACAACCATGCCCCAGGCATCAAGACGCGGTCCCATGATTCCGTTTACAGCCACCACCCTCCCACGTGTTGATATCTCAGCACGTCTGGTATTCTATTCCTTCACCTCTATTCTCAGCCCTTATCGTCCCCAAAACCCAAATCCTATCTTCAAAACTCAATCATGTCCACATAATACTCCGTAGTCCCCCTCACGAGCAAACAACCCAAAACCCCAACGCTTCAACCCACCCCCCCCCCCCCCAAAAAAAAAAAAAAAGAAATAAAGAAAATCTCACCTCCTACTTCCCCAAAAAGCACAATGAAACAACCCAGCAAAGCCCCCCCACCTCTCCCAACCTCACCATTCCCACTTCATCTCCAAGGCATCCACTGCAAACATCCCCTTCATCCTCAATCCACCTCACTCAATGCATTGCCTCAACCTAGATCTCAGCTCTCCGAATACCCATACTAATTTTCCATTCCATCAAACCGCCCCTCTCAATCCTCCATTTACCCTCCTACGTGGCACAAATTCCCCCTCTCGTTCCCACGAAACCCATCACCATCCTTCGATCGCCCTTTCCCAAAAAAAAAAAAAAAATCCGAGTCACTAGAAATCCCAGGTCCCGTCTTTCTCGACAATCCTCTCTTCTGAAATGTCCACAAGCAAAGTCACCAAAAAAAAGTTGCTGAAGCAACGAGTTCCGAGTTGAAGAGAGACTTCATAAGAAAGCAATGCGCGTATCGTACCCTGCGGAAGAGAATGAAAGGAGTATTCATGAAAAGGTACACAAGTAACTTGTAGGAGACAGTCATCGCATCACACATTAATTCCATCAACGCTAGGGCACTAGTAGTCTCATTCATAGCATTTCATAATACCAACCGATCCTCGTATATTCTCATAGCCTTCCCCTACCGAACTCCACTATCCCACAAAACCTCCTACCTAAGTATAAACCTCCTCCGTAAAAGCATTCAATCCCAATCCCTCCTTCGCAATATCCTCCTCCTTAAGGAAGAGCAATGGCATCTCAACAAGTGTTCCCTTAATCGTACTCAAAACTTCCTTAACTTCCCTCACACCCTGCTCTCCAGGCGCAAAATTCTCCGCCACAACATGACCCCACTTATACTGACTCGGCTTCTTGTCCTTATCTTTATCCTTTTCCTCCTCATGGAAGAACCGCTCATAGTAATCATCATACTGCTTCCACGTCTTGACACCATCATACGGAACTGGATGGAACACTTTTGCGAACGCATCCGTGTTGGTTTTGGCACGCCAGTTCCAGAGAGTTTGGAACTCATCCGAGACGGGATCGACGACTTGTCGATCTTCGGCTGAGCCCCAGTCGTAGCTGTTGGGTACACCGATAGGCTCGAAGTTCTGATCAGGCTGGTCCATGACCTGGGGCTTCAACAGTCCTAGATGTTTACGGAAGATCTGGCGGCGGAGAGACGAAGCGAATTTAGCTGCGTGCCATGGTCGGCCATCCATGTATGATTCGACGGTTTCGGGGTCTTGCACAATGATGGCGATTTCCGAGTCGTGGTCGCCAAGTTGCGAGCGGTCGTTCAGGTTTGCGGAACCGCAGATGACAATTTGGTCGTCGGCGATGAGCAGCTATCAAAATTAGTCAATGGATAAGTGTTCGGGGATGGAATGGCTTACCTTGCTATGGACGTACAACTCCTCACTCACAAAGGCATCGATTTCGTTCATAGCGCCACCCTCCCATGGAACATTGCGAATATCTTCGCCACCAAGCATGTAGCACTCGCTGACGCTATCCCAGCGTCCGCTGCCGAGGCCTTGACGGCCGCCGATCTGAGCAGCGCCGTGTTGGTACTGTTGATAGGCATCAGGTTTCTGTCCTTGAGGCTGACCATGTCCTGAGTCTAGCTCGTAAGGCTTCTGCTGCGCTTGACTCTGACCGTATCCTGTGTCCATCTCATAGACACCGTAGGCTTCAGTTGGAGGCGGGTGATATGCCTGGTACTGTTGCCCGCGCTCACTCTGATAACTGCCCTCATAAGCGGCATCATGCCCTTCTCGAGCCTGCTCATATGGAACACCGCTTCGCTCTTCAGCAGCACGCATAGCACCGCTAACGTTGATCCGGTCATAACTGCGAAGGTTGTAGAACCGAATATAGTCCATAGGGTTGAAACCTGCTTGGGCAATTGCTTCGTAAATAGAGTGGCCTCCGCGATTGATGGAGTCATACTGGAACTCCATAATCGCACGGGTACCAAGAGCATCGTCACCCTTGAGGTCGCCTGCAAAGGCGGGAACCGAAGGCATGATGACCATCATCTTATATTTCTCGCCGTCCCTAGCGGCTCGAAGAATTCGTTCAACAATAGCGGCGCCAATCTTGTTCTTGATGGGCTTTTGTTCGTCGCTGAAAGAGTCAATAACTGAACCGGAAGGTTTGGAAACAGAGACTTTACCCGGTGGCTGTGATGAAGAACTGGTTCTCGATGAAGACAAAATGCTTGCTGTTCTTGATAATCTCACAGTAGGCATTCGAAATCGAATGCTATACTTGTCAATAGAGCCCCACAGCGAATCGTGGCGGACGAGTATTTACCTCAGTTGAGACGCCATGGCTCCACTTCGAGCAGCTACGGGTGATTTGACACCCGACACCGCGCCGCTGGGCACCATGTTCAGCATGCGACTGCTGATGATAGTGGGAGCTGTCATGTTGCTGGCCGTAGTGTTGCTCCATTTGGTGATAGCCTTCGCTGATACGAGAATGGAGCTTCTGGCGAAATCCACCGCTCCCTCCTCGACCAAACAGCCCGCGTTCGCCACCTTGGCCATCATATTCATCGCCGCCAAAGCTACGCTCACCTTCATCCTCTCCGTCGAATCCTCGGGGTTGCTGTTTGGGAGGGGTGGGATAATAGCCCCCTTGTTGCGCACCACTTCCCGTAGAAGGAAGCCTGATATATCTAGCATCGTTATTTTTCTGTGCGTACTTCTCATCGAAGATGAAGTTCCATCGTTGGGTGAAATGCGTTCGCAGATCCTGGACGACTGGACCTGCTAGGGAAAGGGAGATATCGGACCAACCCATGCGAGAGCTCTGGGTTCGGTCAAGCTTATTGTTCTCCCAATTAACGACATCATGGAAGTCTAAACCGGTGTTAGATTGGTCGCTTATGAGGCCTAGTTAAGACTCACCCATGATTCTAGCATTATTGTAATCTTGGCCGGGGAATACTATGCGGTCAAGATCACCGGGATGAGCATCTGCAATGGGATGCTGATTCGTATCCCAGCGACCGTAACATAGATCCAAGCCCCCCATGAAGGCAATCTGACCATCCACCAGGCAGAGCTTTTCATGATGGGCCCAGTATAAAACCGTGCCATCGTTCATGCCGTAGATGGCTTTGAGACTGTCGCCAGGGAGCTGGGACAGTTTGGCAGTAGTGAATGACATGTTTTGGAGGGAAGTGAAGAGCGATGACTGCAGAACTTGTCGGTCGGGCAAATGGTCAGGGTGTCGGAATACTGCAATATTTGGGTGTAGCTTCTCCAAAGAATGCTTTGTATGGGCCGAGGAAACTGTAATAGGCGGTGCAATCAGCGGGTCCGTTTTCTCGACTTCTTCAAGGGATTGAAAGATGACGTCAAGGCCAACTCGAGTGAGGGCTTTGGTTATAGGGTCGGTTGACTTGGGAAGGAGAGAGTGGAGGTATTCGGGCAATGTTGGGTTCAGCAACTTACGTGTGAGAGCCTGTGTCACCTCCTTGTAGACGATGATATTGACTTTGACGCCCCGTCGAGCAGCAGCTTCAAGCATTCTATCGATTCGATATTGCTGGTACTTGGCAGGGGGTCGTCGGAGGTACAACTCAGGCGAAAGCCACCAGTCGAGGATCCAAATCGAGTCCCTCGCGCGCTCCAAAGCCACTGAGACGGCCCACATGTAGCCGCAGCCATCGACATACCACTTGATATCATTTCCTTGCCGCTCCGGTGCGAAGCTCAGATATCGATGTTGGGAGTGGTACTCCTGTGCACCCTGAGGTACTTGGCCTCCTTGAGGCTGTGAATATGTGCCACCTTGCTGTGTCTGCTGCTGAGGCTCTTCTTTACCAGACAGCTTATCCTTGATATCCGTGCCGATAGAGTGGACGGCGCTATGGAGCTTATCAAATACAAACGACATGCCGCCTTCGTTGGAGGATCCACCGTGCTGCTGACCGTGCTGGTAGGAGGAGGATTGCTGGCCCAGGTAAGGTTGGTCCTATGATAGAATTTCAAATTAGTTTACGGGTCCGAGCTAGCTGAGTGAAATGAGAGGAGAAGGTGGTTCGTAAAGTTGTTTATCAGGAAAGCAGCGGTCAATTGATAGGGAAAATAGGGGAGCTGAGAATTTCCAGGTTGACGCGAGGAATTTACGCGAACTTGATGCCCACCGACTGAGAATGGCACCTGCACTCACAGATTGCTCTTGTTGTGGGCTCTTGCCTCCGCCGAAGAGGCGCTTGCCCATATCCCCGATGAGGCCCCTCTCTCCTTCCCCGCCTTCTTGCTGGCCCTGGCCGTGGTAGTCGCCATAGGCCAAATCGTCGTCGTGACGGTTGTACGCCATAGTTGCTAGAAGCACAGCTCCTGTATGGTTAAGAAACGGTAGGGTGATGTATGAAGCTTGGGAGCACCTAGTTGGCGGGTGCAGGTCTTGTTGCATCGTGAAGATCAACCCCGCGTCGTCATCCTGCCGCAGACCCCTGTCATGAGTTCAAACCTGCACTTCCTGCACTATGCACTTTTCACCTTACATTTGGCTGATCTCGACTTCACACATACACGTCCACGATAGCGTCCATGTTCGTCGTTCTTGTCCGGATGCCTCGGAGCGACCTTCCCACCACGGAGATGAACAGTTCGCGGCGGCCCAGATGTGTGCATGGACGGGCTATTCCAAATCTGTCAGCCGAGTACTGGCATGGATGTGGCGCTGATCGTCAATGACATGCAGAGAAACGCACTCGGATATCTTTCGGGACCTCCCCGCATTGCTCCCCTCCCACTACTCTCCCCATTTGATCCACGAATAGATATATATAACGGTAGTGTTCCTCCCTAGCCATGCCTCCCTTCTCCCCCCGTTGCGCTCTCGACCAAACTAGCCACCAAAGCAATCGTGCCAATTGCGTCACAATTCATCTGACCAACAGTAGCCTACACGGCTTACCACTTCCGTTCTACCAAAATGGCAAGCAAGCCCATTGCGACGTTAGACGTAAGTGATAGGGTGCTTGACCAACTTTTTATCTCCTCTTTACTGAATCGATCAGACTTCCCTTATTCCCCGCCTTCCCCCTTCCTCCCCAACGCTCTTCGAGGCCAAGAAAAATAAGAGCCTCAGCTTCGAGGCCATCGCGAAGGAAGTAGGCCGCGATGAGGTAGCCATTGCTGCTCTTTTCTACGGCCAAGCTCAGGCTTCGCCAGAGGACATAGAGAAATTATCACAGGTTCTCGACATACCAGCTGAACAGCTAGAATCCCAGCTCTCCGGATACCCAGACCGAGGAAGGACTATGGACATGCCACCCAAGGAGCCGTTAATTTACCGCTTGTACGAGATTGTCCAGAATTACGGCTACGCTTACAAAGCGGTGCTGAATGAGAAGTTCGGTGACGGCATTATGAGCGCCATTAGTTTTTCGACTAAGGTGGAGAAGGAGACTGATGAGAAGGGTGATTGGGCTGTCATTACTCTAAGAGGAAAATGGTAGGCCGATTAAATTACTCATAGTGACTGTGCTAACTCGATATCCAGGCTGCCATATTCGCGATTCTAGGTGCATTCCTTTCTAGGTAAATCTTTATAGGTCAATTCCGAACCTAAAGATTGTAATCATCATGCGCTTTTCCAATCTTGGCATGGCGTAGAGGTGGATGTAGAAAATATCACATCACGCAACTCTCTTTCGTTTACGAGGTCGATGGAGTCGTAATTCGGTATTCAGATGTGTAGTCGTGCATGTCTATGGATTTTGAGACGGAGCCGTCCCATTGATTGGCCCTTGATAAAATACGGTGTGTTGGACGCGGAGACTATAAAATGAGGCTCTCAGTGACCCCCAATACTGTGCTATGTATCTCAATCCTTCCTTGAGCTTTCGGTGATGGTGTCTGCGAGTTGGGAAAGCACATGTCTGTCTCCATGTGGGTAAATTTTGCCGTCAGATGTTTACCTGCCGACAACGGTTTCCCAGATGGCTTCACATTTCCCCCCAAACTTTCTTCATCACTCACTCACTACGCCGCAAGTAGTCGCTGCCTAGGAGCTCTCGCGGAAGCCTTCAAGTGAGAGTCCTATTGTTCCTTTTAAGACTGTAAAGTTTTGCGAGATTGCTCTTGGCTCACCGACAATTCCTTCGGTTCAAGCTAGCTCAGCGCAGGCTTCCTGAAGTCAACTCCCCCTCTCTCCAACACACTTTGCTTCCTTCCTTCCAATCTTTACCGCTCAACTCCACCTCAACAACACTACCCACTCGATACTCTTCTGGAAAGAAGGCGGCACAAAATCTACCATCTCTCCTGGAAGTGGGCTTCTTAATTTATCTAATTATACTTATTTTCCCCACTTGCTCATTCACGCTGGACGACAGGCTTCCCTCAAAACTACTCCTTGCTCCCCTCTGCTCTCATTACAACCATCAGCATTTCTCCAAACTCACTCAGTACCACACAAGCTCGACACAGTCATAGGCCGCCAACATGCTCCAATTCGAGGCGATCCGGCGCGTCAAATGCACGTACAAGGACTGCGTCACGTCCTTCGACACCGAGAAGGCGATGAGGCGCCACAAGAAGGACAGCGAAGAGCACGACTACTGTCACAAGTGTGGCGAAGACTTCGATAGCTATGAGGATCTAGCCCAGCATAAAGCCTTCCGCCCTGACAACCATGGCATGGCCTGCCGCGTCTGCGGCGAAGAGTTTAAGTCTGTCTCGGGGCTCAAGCGTCACATTGAACTCGTGAGTCACATCTTGCTCTGGTGCACCATGTCACTAACACACTCGCAGTCTCACAAGATCGATCAGAAGCTCCCCTGCATTGGCTGCGGCGAGGAATTTTATCGCGCGTCTCTCCTCACTGAGCACCTCGAGTTCGGGCACTGTCCGAACATCTCAGCCATGCAGTTCCAGGGTCACATTGTCCACAAATTTCTGATTAGTGAACTGTTGAAGGGTGATGGGAGGTTCGACCGTTTCTTGCAGAAGATTTCGAAGCATGCAGCTGCGCATGACTACGACCAGGAAGGCGGTGTCTCTCTTGGACTGATGGATGACGATAGTGAGGCATGCCACTACGAAAAATATCCAGTCATCGCTCCCGAAGTTAAACCCGAGGCGGTCAACCCGCCCGTTAAGGTCCCAGAAGCGTACCCAGCTCTCCCTTCCAACGTTAATGCCAAGAAGTCAGCCAGCAATGCCGATACTATGTCGGACACGCTTGGAGGACTCACACTCAATTCGGACAACTTCGAGGCGGCAACTAATACCACAAATAGTAGGCCGGGTAGTATCTGGGGAGGCAAGGACGCTGCGAAGACCCTCTTCCCGCATGCTAAAGCCACTCCACCACCAAAGGAGAAGTATTCGATTAGGAAGCATGACGAGCAGCATGAGAAGGAACACGGAATCAACATTCTAACGACCCGCTTCTGGGACCCAACCAGCACGGACTACAGCCCAGAGCGCTTCTTTGAGCCGACCATTAATCAATACTACTGCCCATTCATCTGCGAGTAAGTTTCCCCCGTAACCCCAGTTCACCCACATCTGCATCTCAAACCCTACCTTCACCTTACTCTGTCATCCATAAATCTCCTCTTCCGCATCACGCCCACCCAGTTTCGCCTACCACACCAACACCAACAAAAGCTAAACTAATCTAGACAAACCTTCCCCATCCCCGCGGATCTAAACCGTCACATCATGACAGATCACCGTATCTCCTCGGTGCGCTGCCCCAGCTGCTTGAAAATCTACAAATCCGCCACGTCTCTGATCTCCCACTGCGAGTCGCGCGGTAGCAAATGTACCGTCAACAAAGCCGAGGACTTCAACCAATTCCTTGATCGTCTAACCGGTGGGTTTCTCTCTGTCGAGGAGAAGGTTCGCCCGGATCACCTTCACAACCCAGCCGTCATGATCCGCAACCCGGAGACGGGAGAGTTGGAGAGCTACAAGGCGCCGACGGTGGGATATCTCCAGTACTCGGTCAGCAAGCCGGCGGATTATCAGGAGCGGACGAAGACTGCGTATGCACTTGGAGGTGGCCGGATCTGAAGGACCTGACTTGGGGGGGGGATCGGGATCGGAGTTTGAGATAGGAAAGCGTTGGTGACATGGTGGAAATGGTCCTTTTTCCCATGAAAAAAAGGTGCTTAGCTACTGCCTAGGTGGCGGATATCTTACTTCAACCTTGGGGTACAATCGTGTATACTAGTTCATGGGGTGGCGGAAAATGGGTTTCTGCAATCTGGCGGCATAGGCTGGATTTGTGGTGGATCATGGAATGGGGTGCTCTTGGTGGGATTGGAAGAGCAAAATTGCTACTCTATGGATATGTAAACATGGACATTAGCTTGTGCACGACCATGTATTTCCCTTGGCAGTCCTTTCTTAAGTACATGGAATCGACGTCAGAAAACTTGCTATTGGCGTAAAGCGCGGGATGTGGCTATCTAGCGAGGGTATTGGGTGTGATGCGGTTTTGGTATGTAGCTTCATGAGAGATGGGGGTCTCATCTTTACGATACCTTTCGTTAACGAATCCGCTTCTTCATCCCCATTGTCAAGCTACTTATGAACATAATACCGCATAATTGAAATCTGCTAATACAAGCATCGGCTTGTGTGCTACCGTATACATCCCATAGAGTTCAGACATCCCTCTTCCAAGACTCCTCATACCGCGCCGCTGTAACGCTTCTTGTATGCAGCATAACGCTATATACCCAATGTCACAGGACGTGAATGACTATTGTGTACTTCTCAGTCCACAGCCTTTCCAATAAGATTCGGTGTATTAATTTAGATAGGTAGAAGGGGCTATATGCCTAATTCGATCTGATCTGACTCTCTTTTCATAAACGTTATTAAAAAAATTCCCTATCCAAGCCACCCATCACCCATACCCAATAGAGCCGAAACGTGAGCCGAAACGTCATATAATGCTCATCTTCATTCCCACTACATCCAAAGATGATCTTGAAAACGCCAATCATTACACTTTCGTTTCTCGAAAAAAATCAAGCATTGAATACATGGATATCTAACACTAGCACTAACACCCCTCTCTTTCTTTGCTTTATATTAAGAGTAGGTGGAACTAGAAAGCATTCGTCGGCAACGCCGCAACCGCCCTCGGAACCAACAGATCGCGGGCTAGTCGAGTGGGAGTAGGAGATGCAGCGGACGTTGTTATTTCAGTGATTGTGGGACGGATCATGCCGATGTCGCACCATCCCTTGACAGGCTATTCACACATTGTTAGCAACTCTATCCCTCACTCAAGTCTACAAAGAGAAGGGAGTGGATATAAACTTACCAAACAAGAAATATGATGACACCAAGAACACTCGTTCCTCCACTCATAAAAGTTTTTCAGCAATAAAATAAATCCAATAAATACCGCCACCAGCGCACCCGCACGCAGCAGCCACCACACCCACCAAAACGGCTTCCTGCCCTTGAAAAATCCAACGGGCTGTTTTACGAATTTCTTCATCCCGGGAGAGACGCCTGAGTTCAGGGGTTGCGTGTCTACAGTTGAATAGGGCGGTTCATCGACACCGATGCGTTCGCGTAGCGCTTGCGGGCTGTGCATCAAACAGATCCCAAGCACAAGGCCCATCAGGAAGCCGCCTATATGCGAGAAGTTGTCTAGACCGGGGAGTAAACCTAGGACAAATGCAATCGCGATATCCAGGAGTAAGAAGAGCAAATCTTTCATCGGGCTTCTGCGGCTATTCCAGTTGTACACGAGGTCGAGAAGAGTGAGCGCTAGGATACCGAAGAGACAACCGGAAGCTCCTGTTGAGGCGATGTTGGGCGCAGCATAGTTTCCACCTAGTACGAAGCCAAATATACCGGAGGAGAAGTAGACGAGCGCGAATCGTAGTGACCCGATTTCCTTCTCCATGTCCCGTCCCAGTGTCATTTGCAAAAGCATGTTGAAGCCGATGTGGATGAGTCCGGCATGCAGGAACATGGGGACTATGAAGCGCCACCATTGGTTTGGCTCGTTGGAGCGGTCGGAGAGTTTGGTGCCGGGTTCTTGGTAGGGGACGCCGCCGAAGCCGCAGAGGTCGGATAGGCTGCAGGTGAAGTTTGTGGTCGTGCTGTCGGGACAGGGCCAAGGGAAGGCGATGGGGAAGTCGGTGACGTTGTGCACGTTGTGCATGCAGGGTGGATAACGGGCTCCCATGTTTATGAGGACGTAGGGCGAGGGCCCGATCATGATGTTGAATTGGGGTTTTATTTGGATGGGCGTTTTTGTTAGGACCGCTGGTAACCATCAGTATCTCCAAGTCATCTCTTGAATGTATAAATGGGAAGGGTGATTCCGACATACCGTTCTTGATCAGCTCTCCGCAGAAGACAGCAATTTGGATTACGGTCAGGACGTAACAAACCCATGTCACCCGTCCGCTTAACCAGCCTTTCTTCTTGCTCTTCTTGTGCGTATTATACCGTGTGGGATACATCCGCTCCGGATCCGCATTGTACCGCATCGGACTCGCATCCATCTTCCCCTGCGACTGTAGCGGTATCGCGTTCTGATCTGCAAACGGGTCTGTACTGTGCGAAGGCGAGTTGTAGCGGTGTGGTTGGTCCGAGGCGCCGTGGTATGCTGTGTCGTTGTATCCCAGCGACTGCTGCGACTGGCCTGCTGAAGGATATTCGTAGCGGCGGTCGTCAAACGGCGATGTGACGGGGGATATTGAATGCGTAGACTGGTTTCCGGGTAGTGGTATGTTCGATGAGGGTACTGGTGACAGCGGGTTGTCGTTGGGGCGCTGCGAGGCGTTGAAGGAGGAGTGGTAGTCATTGGCGGCCATGATGGCTACCGTATTGTCTGCTTACTCGATGGGGTGTGGTCGGATTATTTGGATACGGCGAGAGGTCCGGGGAAGGGAGGTGCGATCTATGTTCGGGATTCGTGTGTGGTGGTTCCTGCCTCTTGGGTGAGGTGAGGCTGCAAATCAGGCCAGCGAGTGTCGTAGGGGCGAGGAACCGTTTCAGCGTCGAAGAGAAGCGAGAGAAAGGGTTTCAGGGAGACAGCACTCTTAAGTAGTTTATGCTGCCACTATAATGGCGATGGAAGCTTTGGTGCAGAAAGAAAAATTGGGTGCGGTGGAGCTGAGGCTGAGAGGATTCGTACGCTTTCTTTTCCAGGCTGAGGTGCAGCAATCCACACAGCCCCAACCTTGTCCAACAGCCTGACAGACAGAGCAAACCAGCAAATGAACGCCCGCTGAGCGGCAGAACCCCGGATCTGAAACACCAGAGTCCGTAGCGATCGTCGTGCTTTAAATAACGGTATGAAGTCATGGCATAGTACGGCCCCTCGGTACTCTCCAAGCATCTGATTTTCTCCTCAGAAACTTGTCTCTATGTCCTTACCATAGGTGATTCGTCATGGCTGTGAAGGCCGGCAAAAGGAATAGCCACCATAGGTGAGTGACGTATGGCACCGTGGCTGTGAATCGACCACTTCCGCTTTGGGTGCTGACACTGCACCCTTCGTTTGCAGAGGTTTGACCCCTTCTCCACCACCGATGTCAACATACATAAAGATCTCACCTTCGTATTCCTTTACCTACAGGAAAACCTTATGAGAACGTTTGATTAGATAGCTCGCAAATACACTCCTCTTCCATCACAGAATCTCATCGAATCACAATATTCTTGGTTCGACTGCCAGTCCTCTACCCTTATAAGCGCTAAACAGAGTACAGCATTGCAAATCTCCGGATGAAGATGTACGCCTCTATTTTCTCACGATGCTTCATTTGCCTTCAAGGCTAAAAGTCATCCTCTAAGCTCGTGCCACTGGAATCTTATTCATCCTTGCATACGCCGTATCTGCTTCGGCCCGTAGAGCCCCGCCCCATAGCCGGCATTTTGGCCCCTGAGAGTACATACTCGGCTTCCCATGCGATATGTAGCTCGTAGACTTTTCACGTGCATTTCACCAAGCCAGAAAGAACCCCGTCCTCTTGTCCAGAGTATCAATTCTAAAAGAATACGTCTTACAGCGGTGGCAGTATCTCTCTACAATTTGGACATTGCAGCCGATACCTCATCCAGCCCTCCAAACACGGCGTATGAAAGATGTGTCGACATGGCGTCACCATGTACGCTCTCCTCTGTAAAATCATCCCACTGAGTGCCGGTGCATTCTCACGACTCGCTCCACTAGGTAAAACAGGGACTTCGATATCCTGAGCGCAGATGCTGCAGTCAAAGACCTTCTTCCCCTTGCCCTTTGACTCTCCAACTTTGCTCATCGATAATGAACTCAAGTCTTCGTCTGGCAATTGAGTAGATCCTATCGGCATCGTCGCCCCCTCCTCATCCTCACGCAGCAACGGATGGTAGTCATACGCTGGCGGCGCCCACCCTTCTCTTATGAAAAATCTTGATCCTAGAATCTCCTGGCTAACCAATGCCAAAATCTGTACGCATAACCACCCTGCCAACACCAGCAACGCGCGAACATCGTTTCTCGAGAACAGAACATTATCCGCAACGGCATAGAAATAGGTAATAGGAATCATACGCACGGCGCTTTGGCCGAGAACAAAATCCCAGCGCAATGCTTTGCGGCAGTTGCGCATGATGTTCCTGTAGATTTGAGGGCACCAGGAGGAGAGGTAGGCGAAGCAAAGCGCGTTAAAGTAGATGGAGCGGGCAGTGGAGCGGACCGAGGTGCATTGTAGAGTGAGGAAGAAAATTACGATGAGGGAGATGCAGTAGCGGCTGTACAGTGTTCCGAGCTCCGTCCTAGCTGGTGTTGTTCCTGTTCCCTCGCTAGCTGCAGTTGTAGCATTTCCCTCGGGATCATCTTGATCAGGAGCGACGATGACGGGCGTAGATTGGGGGGTATTCCCTGGTCGGTTCGATGTTACTGGAAGTGGCAGAGTGTCGCCTGGAGTTGAGGTAGGAGGGGTTTGTCCGTTTGCGGCATTGGTTTGCTGTGAACCCGGAGGGGTAGCGTTGGAAGCCTGTTGTCTGTCTTGACGCATCTGTTCTGTAGCTTGAACAGTCCAAATGTCCATTAGGAATCGGAGTTCAAAAACTACCGAGAAGAGTGCAAGAAAAGCAGTCGTATAGAGAGCGAGTTGAGATGTACCGAGGAAGAGATGCATGAAGACGAGTGCTAGAAAAGCAAACCCGTCGCCTAACGCAAGCATAGCAATGGTATAGAAGCTAACGCGATTGCGAGTTGAAGGCGTTGCTGTCTCTTTCATTTGCTTGACAAGAAACATAAGCTGAACGGACAGCGTAATGGCAAATGTGATGATGCCATGTTTGGCTTTGTCATTGAATTCTTCTGTCTTCGCGCCCACGAGGTGCAAGTGCTCTGATGAGCCATAGTCCGGGGGACCCTTTGATTCAATCACAAACCCACAGTCCGGAGAGAAACCAGCCATGGACATGGAGAGCGGTGATCGACGTGGTAGGGGGGATCCTGTAGGGTATCGCAACTCATGCTCGATCCAATCCACATTGAACAAACTATTTGAAGAATGTTGCTCTGACTGTGCCTGAAATTTGATCGGGCGTTGTTGTAGGAAGAGTATGAACTCGCAATGAGGGTTTGCCAACATCCCTTCGCTCGAACCGTCTACCGCCGATGTCCATGGGTTCCAAGTAGGGTATACTCCGGTTGTCTGACGTTCTATGGTTTCAAATATCGTTCGGTTGAGCAATTCTTGGGTCGTTGAATATAGGTACTGCGAAAGAGCGAAATGAGGAAGAGCGAAGATACCAGCAAATCTGCGATACAGCCCTAGATTAGGGAAACTTGCACTAATGCGACTAGATTGGGGTATCTCACTTGTCGCTTGTAGTTGTCAATATACTTCCACCAAACTTTGGGAAGTGGACACCATTCAACACCAATTCCCACCAGTTGCCACCGAACGACGCATCATCCTTGATTACCATCCGAGCGCTGATCTCCGATATGGTTCGGTTGGCATCTGTCCGCATGCGACCCTCCAACTCAGTTATATGCAACCTTACACTTCCACCTGCCCCAGTCAAATTCCTGTCATATTCCGCTAACGGGAAAGGGTTATCGGGCATTACAGCGGAGAGATTCATATCTGAAGGATAGCGCACTCGCCCAAGCGGAGATCGCGCCCATTCGCCTTCAACATATCCGGAGACGTTTCGATAAACAGGCACATTCTGATAGCCCTCGAGAGTGCTATCAATAGCAGCGTCAGTTGTGACGCCTAGCAAGCTTTTGGCCTGTGCCTTTGCGCGCTCTTGTACAGGAGTAAGTAGATCCCATGAGAGCCTATCGTCCTCCCTCAGCCCCGTTATATTCAACCATTTGTTGTTGCTGGGGTCGAAGTCGCCATAGCCGGTCCTGTTCACAATCTCAAGCTCATCCCATTCCCGGGCGATGGTCTCTTCGTAACGCGATCGGACCGTGAATGACTGCTGCTGAGGCTCTGGCGAATTTATCAGTAGCAGTAGAATGATAAAGAAGAGGAAGGATCGCGGATCTCGACGGACTTCCATCTAGGGCGAGTGAGGGTAGTGGCAGCCATAGAATGACCATAAAATGTGGAAGATGGCTTGCGCGATGGGATGACGTTCGGAAGGTGTTTTGGAAAGGAGCTCGGCCCGGAATTACTTTAACGCGAATGACTAAGTTCACCGACGCTTTCACTACAGTTCTGGACTGGTACGGAAGGCATGCAAAGAGCATAATGATCATCAAGTGGGGTATTGAATTATGTATGTACAGAGAGAATGAATAGTCTTCTGCCAATTACAGTCATGATAAATCCCACTCTCCTAACGCCTATTCATGATCTCACATTCCTTGTACATCAACCAGTGCATCGCCAAATGCCTTTCCCGAGATATTGGCGAAGCAACTGGAACATATGAAGAACTATGCATCTCAATGACTCGTCGCAGGCATCCCAGGTGGTGCAGCCTCCAAGTCAATCCTCTGCACGCTGTGACGAAGGTCGTTACTGCTGCGGACTAGATTCCCGAAATATTTCCGGGCTACTTCTGCTGCAGCCTTAGATTTGCCCGTCTCTTCTTTCTTGACCTGCAGCTTTTCGACATTCCGCTGAAGGCCAATGCGCACTTCATTGGCAGGAACTTTAAGAGCGCGACGGATCTCGGAGCTGATCCTTAGTGCGTTTGCATGGGTGTAGTCAATCCCTGCTAACTGTGCGGACAGTTTTGCGCTCAATCGGTGGGGCAAGGACCGAGGGATGGATGTCAATACATAGGAAACTCCGATAGCGACTGTGACGAGTCATGAGCGTCGAACTTGAACAACAGAACTGGGGGATGCTTACATGTAGCGATGAGGCCAGGTATAATGAGCCTCCTCAAATTGTTGGAACCCATGATCTTAGCCGCACCAAGTGCACCATCAAGCCATCCTACGCCACCGACCATCCTACCTCCTACCATTCCAGCAACTGTAACGGCCATTCCAGTACCAGCCACCTTTTCCTGCCTCTCCCACAAACTCGCAATGTCAAAGAAATCCCAAATTTCGATATCTATATCAACCTGTCGAGCGAGGGCATGTATGGGTTTCTTGAACATCCTCTCTGGGCGGAACACAACATCAGCGTGTAACTGGTCGCCAAGATGTAGAATACCAAGATTCTTGATTCCGTTGTAGCCTTGTACGGCCTGTGTCCGCGCGTGTTCTTCGCACAACCTAACGGTTTCGGAGATTTCATGAAGCATGGAGTCTCTGATATCTTCTGCATATTGGTAAGCAGAGAAGAGCCCTGGATAAGGAATCCCAAGATCTTGCCCTCCTACGAGCCCAATACAGCTGTTGAGAGTGTCTCGAGTATAACCGTAGACATCAGAGGTGGTATCCTCAACCGTTCGATCCACGGTTTCGCCGGCTTCAGTCCGTGCCTTTTTGGATTCTTCCAACTCCGGCTCAAGAGCATCCATCTCTTTCTTCACACGGTTTAACTCCGATTGAGCAACATCCCGATTGACAGAAGCCAGATTGTGAATGTCTCCCAACACATTCAGAAGATATGTTTTCGCGGGAGCCAGCTTGGATCTCGCCCTCTTTTCGAGAACAAACCGTCGTAATGATGTTTCCAGGTCCTCAAAGTCGCGTATCTTCTCCGCTTCTTTCCCCTTGCCTTTGTCGTTCGGGTCGTCGTCCCCATCGCCTCCATCGTCGGGTGAGCTGTCTTGCCTGCTGGAACCTGAGCCAGTGGCTCCCGCCGCGATTATCGGGATGGCATTGCTCGAGACAAAATGTACAAGCTCGCTAGATTCTTTAAACGTTGCGGGACTCAAATGGGCTACCTGTTTCAATATCATTTCTTTACACCTTTGCTTGTCCTTGATGTTGTCAAAGCCATTAACCACCATGAAAATGTATGCCTTTTCGCGGGCTGCATTGAATATGAAATCCTTGGCTGACAAGGTGAAATGGTTAGCGGCAGACACCACAAAAACAACAACGTCGATCTCCTCCTGTCTGGCAAATACTGCAGTAGTCTTGACTGAATCCGCGTTCAACCCCGGAGCATCGATAAGAGCGATGTCAACCACCCCATTGTTGAGCAAAGACTCGTCAACAGATCGAATATCTCGGATGTAGATTTTGCACTGCGTAAAGTGCTCGTTGTCAGTTACGATTTTCTCCAAATCTCGCAGAGAGAAGACTGTGTAGGTACTCTCGTCGTGCCGATTATACTGAGAGCCGATTGGAACCGCGTGGACTTCCTCTACGCTACCGTTCTCCCGGAAATCGAGAACTTCGCAGAAAATGCTAGTACACGGCTGTTGGTCCTCGGGAAGAACCTTCCTGCGAAGAAGAGCATTGCAAAAGGTAGATTTTCCGGCGTTAAGATCACCAGTGACCAGAACTTTGCTGGATGTATCTTCAATCCTTTCCTTTATCGACTGGAGATGGCGAATACTTTGTTGAATCTGGCCATCAAGCAGTGACGCAATAGACTCTTTCTCCAGAGAATGTACTAAGTCAGTTTGGGTCCGCGATCCTATTCGCAGTTCCAGTTTGAGCACCGAGAAATCGTGAGCAAGTTGCGGAGTGACCAATCTGGGCTCATGTTTGTGTTCTCGCGCACTCACAGAGCTTGATTCGGCCACAGTTGTATCCTCTCCTAATGATGTACCTGCTCGTCTAGGACCTTGAGGTCGTGAGAAAGGGTGATCAAGGTCAACATAATCGGACAGCGCGGATTGGGTATGTTGAAGGACTGGACGAGAATCATTGCGGGTGTGATCTGGTTTTTGAGGATCGGATGGTACAGAAGGGTAGGTGGCAGGCCATTTCAAGTTCATCTCCTGGAAGCTTCGAAGGGTGTCGACAGTGCCCTGGATGGCGCGGCCAAGGGCATTCTTGTTCTGATTGTAACGGAGCTGCAGGATATGACTGCGTTGTCGGTCATGGTCAACGGCCATGCTTATTTCGCCTGTTAAAACGGGTGTAAGTGGTGGGGTCGGCCTGTCTTCGACAATGCTCGGATGCCAGGTGTGGCCAGAGCTTTCTCCGTTCATGAGACTGCCCCCGTACCCAGAGTCATCATCCAGCATGGAGACCAGACGAGCGGCAGCTTCTGGCGTTGATCCGGAGCCGACCGTCATGTAGCCGGGACGAGTAGAACCATGGTGAGGGAGGTATGAATCGGAGCGTGGGTCGGCGTCGCGACGGCTTGACGACTCTCCAGGGGGGTCGGCGCTTTGTTCGAAACTCATTGAGGCTATTTGATGAGATGCGCAGGAGGGTGTTTGGGCATGTCGTAGTGAATTGGAAAGGGAATGGGAAGCAAAGATTTTCGGCGAGGGATGTTGTTTGTAGGGATAAGGGTAACGTGATGGTGATGTACGGATTTTTTGGAGGTGGCAATGGGCCAAGACCGCCTTAAATGACGGACGATTTACGCCGAATTCACTCAAACGATTTTTTTTTTTGATATTCACAAACTATCAACTATATTTATGTGTTTAATGTTGGATGCGAATCCTTAGAAGCTCTGCCCAACTTCCCCGTGAAAGCCCACCTCTTGTCTTGTCCAAAGCCAAGCAAAACGTCTGCCAAGATTCAGATGCAAGGCTGATACAGTAACCGCCCACCTTAACCACTACTGCGATCAACACCGTCAACTTCAAACGACAGCCATCTGCCCACGCGCTCTCTATCTCTCTATTCACATTCACCATGAATGTCTGTAATGTACAATACTCGCGCACAAGGACTACTTGGGGCTAATGTCGCGCTTAGATTGTCGAGTGGGCCTTTGGCAAGCGTATGACGCCCGCTGAACGCCTGCGTAAACATCAGAGATCGCTTCAAAAGACGCAGAAGCAGCTAGAGCGGGAGGAGAAAAAGCTTAAGGAGCAAGAAACGAAGCTTGTCAAGGAAATTAAGAGTGCTGCCAAAAATGGACAGATGGGGACTGTTCGGATTAAGGCAAAGGATCTGGTTCGGACAAGAAGGTACGAGAACTCAATTACATCCATCTTCTGCTTGTGTACATCTGCTGATCCTTGATATTTGCCTTTAGGTACATTAAGAAATTTGGCGATATGACAACCAACCTGAAAGCACTATCGATACGAATAATGGTCAGTAGACTAGACACTTGATCATATATATGCCTGTGTCTTAATATCTGGGATAGACGGTACGAAGCAATGAGCAGATGATGCAATCTATGAAAGACGCGACTGGTGAGTGCCAGCTTGGCCGCACACTACGTTGCTAACACCTGCGGCAGTGCTACTGGGGAGCATGAATCGGCAAATGAACATACCACAATTAGGGGACATTGCCCGGCAGTTCGAGAGGGAGAACGATATCATGGAGCAGCGACAGGAGATGATGGACGACGCCATTGACGACGTCACAGGCGTCGATGACGAAGAAGAAAGCGAGGACGTGGTCAACCAGGTTCTAGATGAGATAGGCGTTGATCTTAGCCAAGCGGTATTCACCATCCTTCCTCTCAGTTCAACATGTACTAACACAGCTTAATATAGCTTGGTGAAACCCCAACCAGCCTCCAGAAGACTGCGGTTGCGGATGGCAGAGTGGCGCAGGCAGTGGGTGGGGGTGACCCAGGAGATGACGATCTCCAAGCTCGACTGGACAGCCTTCGGAGGTGAACGAGTTCGGACGTAGCCTATAATGTACATTTCTACCATGGAGTTACGGTATAGATATCTCAATTGGCGCTATTCAGGGTATTAGGAGATAACATGGGAGAGCACTCAGAGTTTGTCAGGGATTGTTACTTTGCTCAACGAAGACTGTACCACTTAGGTCTGCGTAAATATTGCTTCTCTTGACACGTCACTAGATGTTCATCGCACCTTATGATTCAGAAAAAAGTGCTCGTAGCTCTTTTCCTGATATTAGATATACTACATAGCCGAGGATGCCGCATCCAAGCTAAAAATCTGAACCCAAGTCATTGAACGGGTGGGAAGGTTCATAGGGTAGGAGGAAAAAGGTCCGTCAAAGCACATTTGGGCGCTATGCCTCTAAACTGCCTTATATTTCCTTTTAATGCCAATTCCCTCTGTTAAGGTATCTAGATCTGGTTCGACGAAACCCTCTGTTCTCGTAGTTACAGGAAGCACACAGTAAGAGCAACGGTATTGGAAGAGATGCAATGTGATGTTCCAAGTGAGGGATAGGTACCTTTCATGCAGGTGGGTATTATTGAGATACATGTGCCTTAATAATCACCGAGTCGGCCTTGACTGGGCTTTCAGAGTGCCGTCCTCTCACCGGAAATGTTGAACGTCTCCCAGCAGCGCCACGGCTGAGCCACATCCCTGGCCAGAGCGCCTTGCATTGAAACAATATACCATCTGGAGAGCCTGATGATGCTCATGACGGTGGTGTAGTGGTGAAGGTGAGGCTCGTCTCCGCTTTCCTCAGGCTAGCGGGGCGAGATTCCAGGTTGGCATGGGTCACAGCTTGACAACCTAGCCAACACCCCAACTCCAAACTCCAAACCCCGCGCGTCGATGCACTCCTAATTGCATAATAACCATCTACACGCTGTCAATCTTCTATTCACGCCCTTATACGGCCCTCTCAAATTCTTCTCTCGCGTCCCAAGTCCTAGCATTTTTCACCTTCGCACCACGTTGCGTGCACCCCGCCCGACGTCATTCGCTAACCCAGGACATCAGCGCCTAACTTATCAGCCTCTTTCACCACGTCGTCGTCTGCCACCGCAGCCGTCACTCGCCTTACTTGACCCCTCCCCCAGACGCGCCCTCATACAATCACTTTCTTGCATTGACAGCCACATTGGTACGTGACTCTTCAGCGCATCTCCGCTTCTTCGTCCCTGTTCCCGTTAGTTCCGCCGGATTTGACGTGCGCGGCCCCCTCATTGATTGAGCTTCCCAGTCATACCTCTAGAATAACGATGCTAATGTCTGGCTTCTCCACAGATAATTGACGTCAAATAGTGCAACGCGCCGTGAACACCTTTTTTTTCTAGAAGCAAGCGCCTGCTACCCACCTGTTCCGCATATCATTGGAGTGCCCCACGAATCCATCAACCTGGCCGGAAACAAGCGAAGGAGTTTCTCCACCCAAGGAGGCCTGTTGAACAGGATGTTTGGCACGTCCGGCACCCCTGGAAGAGATGACGACCCCACCGCGGTAGAAACTACACCAACTACGGACGCGCAAAAGGCCTCGGCCGCTGCTTCTACCAACGAGGCGAATTCTGGAGGTGAGAAACGGTCCGGTAGCACCGCCAGCCCGTCAAGCCGGAAGAACGACGAAGCAAGCCCAAGTGGCGAGAAGAAGAGAAGGAGTAGCGGAGTATCGCGCGCCAGGGATATGTTCTCCAGTGCAAAACAGTCCTTACATTTGCATGGGTCTTCTCCAACCTCCGCATCCACCAACTCTGAGAAACCTAACCAAACACCAATACAAAAACTTGGCAAATCCGACCCAGCTCTCAGTGTACCCCAAGGTTCGCTGAACAATTCCGCCGGGGAATCAGCGCCTGGCCCAAGGTCCACTTTCAGAGTTGGCGTCACCGAGGACAAGAATAAGAAGTGTCGTAGGACTATGGAGGATACGCACGCGTATTTATACAATTTCTTAAGCACACCTGCACCCGCATATGGCTCAGACGCAGGCCAGAGAAGCAGGAGCTCCATCTCTGATTCAGGTTCGAGCAACATTGATCCAACGACGCAACCAGTGGTGGAGACTGACAATGGGTACTTTGCAATTTTCGATGGCCATGCTGGAACATTTGCTGCAGACTGGTGTGGTAAGAAATTGCATCTCCTGTTGGAAGACACGATTCGGAAAAACCCTAACACCCCGATACCCGAACTCTTGGATCAAACTTTCACGGCCGTAGATCAGCAACTTGAGAAGTTACCCCTGAAGAATAGCGGGTGCACTGCGGTGATAGCTGTTTTGAGGTGGGAAGACCGGGTTCCGAACGCCCAGTCTTCAACAGGATCGGTTCTCTTTGCACCAGCTGCTGTATCCGCGGTGAAAAGCGCCTCAGAAAACACCGAAAAGCAGGCGGATGCAACAGATGCAGTGCCTTCATCGGAATCTCATGCAGATAACGTACAGGCCGCATCTACCCACCTCGAAGCACGCAATGAGCACCCTGCTGAGGCAAGGCTTCGCAACGATGCGAGCCGCCAAAGAGTCCTATATACAGCCAATGTGGGAGACGCACGCATTGTGTTATGCCGAAACGGAAGAGCGCTGCGACTTTCTTATGACCACAAAGGCAGTGATGAAAACGAAGGGCGTCGTGTTGCCAGTGCTGGTGGTTTGATCCTCAACAACCGCGTGAACGGCGTTTTGGCGGTTACGCGGGCACTGGGAGATGCCTATATGAAAGATCTTGTTACGGGCCATCCATATACAACGGAAACAGTGATACAAGCAGACCAAGATGAGTTCCTGATCCTCGCATGCGATGGGGTAGGTTTAATTGCGAAACCAGTATTTGAGTGTGACGCTGACAAGAAACTCAGTTATGGGACGTGTGCTCCGATCAGGAAGCGGTCGATCTAGTCCGTCACATTCAGGATCCGCAGGCAGCTTCAAAAACATTGGTCGACCACGCGCTGGCACGCTTTTCGACGGACAACCTATCATGCATGATAGTCCGGTTCGACAACAAGGCATTAAGACAGCGCAAGAATGAGCCTTTAATGGGGGTGGATGGTGATCATTTCGGTGCGAAGGCAGGAATCAGCGAAGCCGACGCAATAGTTTCACAGGCCAGGAAACAAATGGGCGAGCCTGAGCAATCGATCGAGAATGTTGCGGCCGAGATGATCATGGAGGAAGAGGAGTCTGAGCCTGGACCGGAGCTGGATGTGGAAGCGCTGAAAGCCACCCAAAAGAACAGTTGAAGTGGATCTAGTGTGGCTTATGCTGAATTTTCCAAAGGCTCGATTGTTTCATGCTCAATGATTGACCACGGTTTTTCTGGATGGGGAGCTTGGGGATAGGCGCTGGAGTGTTCGGTATGGTGGCGGCATATTTTGATTTCAACTTGCTGTACTTGTTCACGTCTCCTTTCCATGAAGAATACATGGCCCGATGTTAGCTGTATCAATGAAGCCAGGCGTCAACGGTTGCATTCACTGAAATTGATCTACCCAGGATTTGATGTGCTTATGTCACTGTTGACCCTGAGCGTAAATGCATTTGGCAGCAGATCTAGCGCGCACGAGCCAAGCCCCACTTTTAGCGCGTGGCAGCTCGCTACAAAGTGGGATGTCAAGCGCCTCCAGGCCAAACCAACTCCTCATCCTCTCACACATTCACACTTCACTCACACCCAGCAAGCCATATACTCGCCACCGATCTTTTCCTCTTCGCCGACCTCCCTCTCCATCCTCCCCTCTTTACCGACTGTAAATCTTAGCGCATCAACAGCGTCCCTCCATGCGGCTCCGTCTAAAGGAGCTCCGCAGTAAACATGTCTGGAGCAGACATGGCCGACTCAACGACGCCGGCACCTCTGACTGCCATCGCTAGCGATACTATTCCTGGTCAGGAACCACCTGGATTCGTTCAGCCTCGAACGTACCTCGAGCAGGCTAAGCCCATTACACCGCCAAAACCCCTCTCCGCCATTGATCGTGAGCAGATGGAAGGATTGGTGCGTATCCCGTGCTTTTCATAGACCTGATTCAGCTTTCCAGGGCCATGTACACACGCTGACTGCTTTCTGGAATAGCGGACGATCCGCGCATTTCTGAAGGTCCGGACCAGTTACGACGTGCTTCCCTTAAGCTTCCGCCTCATCGTGTTTGACACATCGCTGCTGGTAAAGAAAAGTCTCAATATACTCATACAGAATGGTCTGTATAATCGTTTGCCTTTGACCAAGGGATATAATGCTGACGCACTAGCATAGGTATTGTGTCCGCGCCGTTGTGGGATTCGAAAACTTCTACATTTGCTGGCCTGCTGACCACCTCGGACTACATCAACGTCATCCAATATTACTGGCAGAATCCTGACGCACTGGCCCAAGTGGACCAGTTTCGTTTGAACAGCCTCCGAGGTTGTCCTCCTCAACTTTTATGACCAAACACGCACGCTAATGTACTCTAGAAATTGAGAAGGCTATCGGCGTGACCCCGATCGAAACCGTCTCTATCCACCCCGAACGGCCGCTGTACGAAGCATGTAGAAAGATGCTAGAATCCCGTGCTCGGCGCATTCCGCTGGTCGATATCGACGACGAGACGCATCGTGCCATGGTTGTGAGTGTTATCACGCAGTACAGGATCCTCAAGTTTATCACAGTGAATGTCAAGGAGACTCAGAAGCTACGAAAGCCGCTAAAAGATCTCCCCAATGTTGGAACTTATACAGGTCTGCAAACGGCCCATATGGATACGCCCGTAATGGATGTTATACATATGCTTGTCAAAAAGAGCATCTCCAGTGTTCCTATTTTGGATAAGGATGGTGTGTGCTTTGATCACTTCCAGTTTTGGAAGTATGACTAACTAGACGCAGGCGCCGTAATTAATGTATTCGAGGCGGTCGATGTCATCACACTAATCAAAGGAGGCGTTTACGATGACCTGAATCTCAGTGTCGGAGAAGCTCTCCTTAAACGTTCCGACGTTAGTCACATAGCTCCTAGACAAATACGAGTTAGGTTGCTGACTATCATCCAGGAATTCGCGGGCATCTACACGTGCTCGCTGAACGATCAACTAGGCACAATATTCGACACGATCCGCAAATCACGCGTCCATAGATTCGTGGTGATTGACGAGGACAGCTGTTTGAAGGGCGTTTTAACCTTGAGCGATATCCTGGAATATGTTTTGCTCGAAGGTGAGGAAAATGAGGGTTAGATAATTGGGAATTTTTTCTTGTCATACCCACCTAAATGGCCGTTAGATGTAGGTGTGTATTGTAAGGTCTTTTTTTTAATCTAGCATAGCAAGCGTAACGGCGCGTACGTCTTGCCGGAAAGATTGTTGGGTTATGATATGAATGGGTTTGGGATAATAACACGTGACAAGTTTCTAACTTCTTTCTCATTTGTGTGCAATATAGCCCTTTATTCTACTGGGTCTACACAATTGGGATGCGTAGCTCAGGGTTGATGAGGCGCCGGTACGGATGAAGAGGTTCATGTAGCAAGCAAAATTCATTTCATTTCAGTTTTCTCGAAATCGGTTTTTTCTAAAATCAACATAGAATGGAAACCCCCCGGCTCCTAAATCATACCCCCAAATCGAGAATCATACAAATGGCTCATCCGGCTCCTCGTTTGAGTTCTGCTCTTTACTTGCTAGCCTGAGCTCCAGCTTCAAAAGCATTGATGACTCCGTCGCCATTCAAGTCGTCCTCGATTCCGGGGCCGACAGGCGTCCCGTTCGGATTGTTGCGATCGAAGGTGGCTTGGAGCTGAGCGATGGCGTTTCCAGCGTCGTTGTCGTCGTTTGTTGCGTTGTTGCCGCCGGCATTGTTATTTGCTGCTAGGTTGTTGTTTGCCGCGTTGTTGTTATTCGCTGCGTTGTTCCCAGCATTTCCAGCGTTGTTGTTTGCCGCATTATCATTCTCAACGTTGTTGTTGGCCGCATTATTGTTTCCAGCATTGTCGTTTGCCGCATTGTTGTTTCCAGCGTTGTTTGCCGCGTTGTTTGCCGCGTTGTTGTTTGCCACATTACCATTCTCAACGTTGTTGTTGGCCGCATTATCGTTTCCAGCATTGTTGTTTGCAACATTGTTGTTTGCAGCATTGTTGTTTCCAGCGTTATTTGCCGCGTTGTTGTTATTCGCTGCGTTGTTGTTGGCCGCATTATCATTTCCAGCATTGTTGTTTGCAGCATTGTTGTTTCCAGCGTTGTTTGCCGCGTTGTTGTTATTCGCTGCGTTGTTTCCAGCATTTCCAGCGTTGTTGTTTGCAGCATTATTGTTCCCAGCATTTCCAGCGTTATTGTTGTTTCCAGCGTTACCAGCGTTACAATTATTGTTCTGGCCTCTCTGGCGCCTGACGATGTCCCGCTTGCCTGCCTGAGCACCGGCTTCAAAGATATTGATCACTCCATCACCGTTCAAGTCGTCTTCGTTTCCAGGGCCTACAGGGGTACCGTTCGGGTTGTTACGGTCGAACGTAGCTTGGAGCTGTGCGACGGCATCTCCGGCGTCGTCATTTCCAGCATTGCAAGCGTTCCCACGATTCTGCCGGCTAACGAGGGGTGCTGCCGAAGCCACACCGGCGAGAAGGGCAACGGTGGCAACTGAGAACCTCATATTGATGTGGTGAGACGTAAAGGAAGTTTAAATGAATATAAGGACTGTTGGAATCTTGCAAAGACTAAAGAGAATGGAATTGCCGACCACTACCCGAGTAGGTCGAAGGAAAGGACGAAGTGAAAGGCGTAGATGAACTCAGAAGTGTTGGTGAACACAAATTCCAACCTGAGGAAAGACTGGACCTTTATACTTGACTAGATGCAGATGTGCCTGATGCATCTCAGTGATACAACCCCTCTTGGTGAGAAGGGCCGACATCAAAACGTGGAAGTTTTGGCCATAGGCAGCGTCGCGTGAGGTTACTGAGACAAACCTACCAAAATTGGGGCCGTCAACCGATTCGCAACGCTTAACGGGCTCATCTACGATTATGCGATGTTGCAAATTGTGGGGATTTCCAACGGCGCGAGTTTCAGCCTTGTAAACATGGCTACGACTCTAACGGTAGCGGCAACGGCTATCCAGGTTAGCATCTGCAACCGAGAGAGTTCCTGAAAATTGCGCACGTCGAGTTACAAAACAAGGAAGAGTGGAGTTCGTGGACGACTAAGAATCTTGCCAACTTCCCCAACGGAGATCTTAGGTCCTAATCGGACCTTCTGAAGGACTTCTTCCAAACACCTTGCCAAGACGTCACACATATGCCTGCGCACTATTCACGTAGATGCCCAAGGAAAGAGTCGCACCAGCGTGGATATTCGATCGTTTTTGGTTGTGACAGGCCGCTTTTGCCAAGTTCGCCGGGGCGCGCCAGTCACACTTTGACACAACGAAATAGACATCCGCGGTAAGAGCGATCCGGAGTGACTATGAAGTGTACGTTGTAGAGTTGAGGAGTTTAGGCAGAGCAGATTGATGCTCATCGCCTTTTCAAACTGTTTTGAATAACTGGAGGTATTCCGTCGTATTGTGGTTCTGATATCCGGAAGCGACAGTCTGGAATCAGTTTAGGGGCATACGGAACAGGTCCTCAACGCATATGAACACCATACCAAATCCTTGCTCTATAAATTCATTTCAAACGGGTTTGGGTCGAACCTTTACCTACCAAACTCGGAGGAAACCGAACAACAGACCCATAAAGTCGAAGCCAAGCCAACTATTCACCGATTCCACAAAGTTTGATACCACCAGGTTGGACCTAGCCCGTCCGCCAGCCTGAGACGCACCTTGGGGTTGCTCTTCTTCTTGAGCCATGCTATGTCTGTGATCTCAAAGCCCTGTTCGCCATCCACTCTATTGCATGATTTTGCTAATCTGTGTGCTTTTGTCTTCGACCCACCTGCACTCCACTCCTAGCACGAGGTTTGGCTCCTATAACGACCTTCATTGAGGCGCTCAGGGGATTTCGTTTGTCAACCGAAGATTCTCCAGTGACTAACGTTACGCAATCAAGACCGAACTCCTTGACGTGCTGAGTTTTCGATCTGAGGAAAGCATCACAATCATGCACATCAAGTGTAGAAAAGAGTCAAACTTAGACTTGTTTAATATGTAGGCGCAAGCTCCTGGAGGTATGCACCAGCACATAGGCGGGATTTAGGCTCCTCGATGAAGAAGCCTTACTGTCGAGGGAATTCGCTGCAATTCACAGACACCCTTTCCGCTTCGAACTCTTGAAGAACCTTCTCAATACGCCCTCTAGGGTATCGAGTTATCCTTAGTGCAAACAAAAAAAAAAGGTCATATGCGCTGCCGCTCATCAGTCACCTCCCCATGTGGTCATTAGTAACCTTCTTGATAGCGATCAATCTCCTGAAAGCGGTACTTAAAATGTACCCGAAGCTTTACTACTCGGTATTATACTTACTGGAATTAGTTCGTGGGCTGCGTCCTTTAGCAACTTGTATAGTGATATATAATCATTAGCGTAACGCAGTAATCAATGTATCAAGGTCGACAGCATAATAATTGACGAATAGAGTATGTACCTAGAATGGGATAATTATTAGCAGTGCGCCGTGACTATAAAATTGATACGAGATTCTAAAGGTAAACCAAGTAGTACCGTACCGTCATGGTGAGAATGACTACAAACAACCTAGGTAGACGCCCTAACTTGGATTTTTGGCGGCAGGGAAACGGTCGGCGCTCCGGAATCTGGTGCAGATCTGCGAGATATTAAATTAAGATTTGATAAGGCGACTAAAGTTGAAAGGAGAGGTTGATAAGAGGGGCTTTCTGATTCATAAGGCAGCCCTCTCTGATTATAGTATGCACAGATGGGTATAATATTGTTGACGTGGATTTCATGAAAGAAGTGCCGGAAGCACGGGAAAAGTGGTGGCTATGAATCTCGCCCCCAATTCTGCCTGCAACCAGCTTGGTCCTTCGAAGAGCACAAAACTTTGCGTCGAGTGGTTTGATTGGCAGACACAAATCGTGGTGCCTGAGGATTAGCGCCAGGCTCGAATGCGTGGTCTGCGGATATGCTTCAGCTCATAGGGTCACAGCTGTGCACTGTCCGCAGAGAGACGCTGATGAACTGATCTTTGAGAAAACCATCTGGTCGGTAGAAGACGAGGTTTTATGTGATTTCTATGAGACGAAGAGTTGGAAATTGAGATGATCCAATTAAATTGACACGTGACAATTAGATATCAACAGCTCTAGACGTCCAAGCGCTCCTAGAGTTCCAATCACCAATTTCTCTTTTCCAGCTAACAATCCTCCATCTCATTTCTATAACTAAATATAGCCAGCCCCCAACGAAGTTTATACAGAATCAAGCTTGTAAAAGGGCAGAACCAGTGATGACCCAAGCAAGAAAAGAGGGAGGTACTGAATACACAGTCCTCGTCCTTGGTGGACGATTGACAAGTTACCGAGACAGCATCGTCTAGAGGAATCGTTATCGCACCTGTGCAATATTTTCCCTGCGCCTCATTTCGACTTTTGTGTTTTCTTAACATGCCTATAAATGGAAAAGGGACAAAGCATGATCGATTAAATACGCCGCTAATCGATTTCCTATTGAACATGGAAGCTTTGCACACATCTTTTGTCAAGTTTGGTTTGTTATCCTCTCCTCTACCCAAAGACCAGTTCGTTATCAAGAGTTATCAAACCAGGATTGGACACAGCAGAGAATGTGCTGCGGCATTTCCTAGATGCCATGCCTCGCCGCCACACGATCATCATGCGTCGTGGCGCATGATAGAAACTTGAATACGAGATACGGCAAGAAAAGCGAAGAATTTTGAGACAGTAGGCTTCTTCACAGCAGAGCTGAACCAGGACCTCAAAATAGGATGTGTTTTGATAGAAAGTTTCTGTGTATAAAGGGAGCAGTCTCTCTCAATTTCCTGTCAAATCTCAAAATTCCTCATCCCATAATCCATCACCAAAAATGGAAAAGACACATCAGCCAATCGGGAAGGAAGACGAAGAGCTCATAAAGATAGGCATATCCAAAGCAGACACAGAGTCCATTGCCTCCTCGACCCCATCCCACAACGAGCAGGCCGACGAGGACGCCAAAATACCTATTGACGAAAGCACATTCGTGCCGACTCGAACCTTATACGTCCTCAGGCACAATCTCTTCTCCACGTCCACCAAAATCATCGATATCACCTCGCAAACCGAGGTGCGCTACAGCGGCGGCGAAATCAGCGACGAACTCCGCGACGCTGCACGTTGGCTGACCAAAGATGAAAGCCGCACTGCCAATCCAATTTACCAGCTACAACGCAAACACTGGTGGAACTCAACTAGTACCATGACAGGAGCAACGACACTAGGGGTTGAGCTTGCGTCTTGGAAGCATCCAGGCATGTCTTTTGGCAAAGCTGAGATCTCTTTCCCAGAAAACTCATCTCATGGAACACATGGGCTCACCATGGCACCTGTGAAATGGTATCGGAGGACGAATGAGTGGGTGCAGGACAGCGTCGTGTACACGTGGCGCTGCAATAGCAAATTCAAAGCCAATAGGATGACGCTACTGAAGGAATTAGGTGGGAAAAAGGTCGTTGTCGCGAGATATGCGCAGCGATGGGGAAGCTGGGTGACTGGAGGGGTGTTGCTAATTGATAACAAAGAGATAGACGAGGTGGCGGCCGTGCTCACTTGCTGTGTTATGCTGAAGCGTATGCAGCAGAGGGCTGCGGAGAGAACCAAGTACACTGGAGGGGGCGGCGGCGGTGGCGGTGATTAGACTGAGTTTATTGGAAGTTTATTTTATTTTCTTTTTCCACAGATGATGTTGATCTAGCCTAGCGTTTCCAGCCTCTCCATTGTTTTGTGTGATCCGCTACTTTTCTTGCAAGATGGGAGTGGATGTGAAGGGGAGAATCGACTTTAGTTTTATCGTTCTCGCATCTTTTCGGGGGGTCTATACGTCCACGTTATTAGCTTTTGATATCAAGCAACTAGCATTTGTAACAAGGTCTCTTATTGGAATACTGATATTTCGGTGCAACCTCTCGCATACCCTTGTCTGTTCCGTCGGACTCCAAAAGAGGTGGTGAGTTAGAAGGTGAGAGATGCGAAGTAATGCCTCATTTCAAGGTTGCCTACTTTTTGCTTATTATTGCTCCTTGCCTTCTTTTGGGCCTCAGCCTTGCCGTAAACCTTATGGAGATCCCTAAATTAATAGGGCCTGGCACTTCATAGCCGATTTTTCTCGTTTAGACCCTACATTTCAGATAGCTGACCATAGAGACTGATTGCACAACAGTACCGTTAGTATGATCCCCGAAGGTTCTACATAATGCCTAATATAGAACACAGAGCAAACAATCCTCTAAAAACGAACTCGTGGATCAGCTTGAAGAAAATGCTGGGAATTTCTGAGAACAATATAGAAACCCCTTTTGCCGCTAAAGAATTCTATTGTAGAGGTTGAGACCAAGCTTCTACGAATGGTATGTAGATCTCTAAATGAATATTTCTGCATTTAAGGTGATCTTACCGCTTGACATGCGTAAATGGCGACACGAGCATGCTCAATCCACTACGTATTTAATCTCGGACACTCGAAGTCTCGGAGCACTTGAAAATCAAGGGTCAATATTCAATGGCCAACAGAATTTGATCGGAGTGACAACAACATGATCTTCTCCTGGCTGAATGCAGCCCCTTTTTGCATCAGGAGACCTGCTGTGCAGTTTCATTTCAAATCTATTAATTAACGAAAGGGCTTTTGGAAAGTGTGAGATTTGCTGCCTATTTAGCTAAATCTTCTTCGACGGGACCGATATCTAATGTAATGATATGAATAGGCGCTGGGGAAATTATAGTACCTGGGATTTTCAGCCTATCTTCAGTCGTCCGTAGGTAACTTGTTCCCATGAGAATGCCTGTTATTGCGTTATGGCTGACATGCATTCGGCGGCTTTTACGCGGAATTGGTAAGACCTTTTTTTTTAGCTTGAAGCTACTACTAACAAACTCATTAGGATGTGATTCTCGGTATGTAGATTGTTACAAAGAAATTGGGTGCGCAGCTGATGTGACCACTCTGCATGGAGTTATCCTTGCTAACTACCGCACTAGAATTGGCGCGGAAGCATCCGTCGTCTCGATATCTATCTCAGAAATTGCACCGCAGCAAATCAGAGGTATAATGAGTCCCAAATCCTTCAAGCAGCATCCGGATTTCTGATACTCGAGTAGCTACGCTGGTCATGTCTTGGCAGCTCTTTGACACTTTCGGGACCTTTATAAGTTCGGCGGCGAACTATATCATCTTCAATTTGAACCAAGATAGTCTGAACTTGCGTTTCATTATTGCATTGCCATTTATCCCAGCATTAATATTCCTCTTGCTTATACTCTTCTGGTCAGTAAGTAGTTCCTATCAATATTGTTACAAATGCCTTGCGAAACTCCAGATGTTTTCGAAACGGAATATAACTCATCTCTAACGCCTGCTACAAAGCTTCCACGATGGCTCATGAGGAGAGGGGAGACTTTCAAGGCACTCAAGGCTCTGATCCAGCTTCATGACCTTCCCAGCCATATCGTGGCGTGTGGGGATTGTACCTGACTTACCGACGATTGAAAGAGGAAGACTACATTTACATAAAAATCTAGATCAAGAAGAGGTCGGCAATACTTCTCTTACAGTTAGGCGGCCAGAATACCGATCAAGGTACCGTCGACGCTGGACTGCACCAAACAAGCCGAAGTGGGCATGAGCTACAACCATTTCAATAGCGTACATATAAACCAGTCACAATAGGAACCATCCCAGCAAGAACCGCCCCAACAAGGGCCGGCACATCAAGGAGCATCAGCACAGGTGCCGTCGCAACAAGAACTATCACTAAAGAAATTAGGCTGGTTTCAACAAGTCAAGCTTCTCTTCTCGCAAGTACGTATGCGAAAGTGAGAGAGCACCAAGGAATGTGAAAACAAATTAAGATGACTAAAGGCTCTCGTGATATAGATTAACATTCTGGCGTTCCTATCATCGGCGATGTTCGCCAAGATGGTTGCTGCGGGAGCAGAGACTTCAGAATACAGCGGGCAAAGGAAGAACGACACACATATCTGTATAGAGTATGTCATCATCTGACGCACGGGCTCACCTGCCGCACACTTTTCTAAAAAGTTAAATAAAA
Organism: Zopfia rhizophila CBS 207.26; assembly: GCA_010093925.1. Lineage (NCBI taxonomy): Eukaryota > Fungi > Ascomycota > Dothideomycetes > Zopfiaceae > Zopfia > Zopfia rhizophila. Next base: position 546,749 of record ML994650.1, read on the forward strand.
CTTACAATACTTAATGTAATGATTTAATTTTGAAATTCTAATGGATATATATTAAAGCATTTTATATTTAATTTTTTAAACCAAAATGTTGAAAAATTTTAATATTATTACACATTAATTTTTTTGGGTTTTTGTTACTTAATAATTAAAATAAAATATAAAATATACAAAATATTAATTTTTATACTTTATTTTATTAGTAATAAAAGTTTATTTAAGTTTAAAACTTAAAATTTAAATTTATAACTAATATTAGTATAAATAAAAAATTTCATATAATTAAGTAAATATAATTTAATTAATACTAAATACTTTTTAATAAAACTTTAAAATCACGTTTTGAATATATAATAGTATAATATATTAAAATTTTAGGCTCACTGCTACTTTCGTTATTATGTTATTTCGGTGTAAAAATTTGGTGTTCGCCAGGTGAGCCCGTGCGTCAGATGATGAGAGACTCTATCCAACGGCACGCTCGACGGAACGCTTGATGGTGCGTTCAACGGTACGTTCAATGGTACGCACAATAATACGCAGATCAATATGCACACCGATGTGCTCGTATTCTCAATATTATTTGGTTCCATCAATTTCATGTACGTAAAACATGTAACAAATTTGGAACAGGGTGCTCTGACGTATCTACAGCTGCACTTGGGTTTTGTTTCCGCTGATTGATTAGAACGTACGGAGCATGCCCCCTCTTTACGCCAGTGCAAAAGCTTAGGATCGAATGTAGGACCGTCGCTATATTCTTAATATCTCCTTTCCATTAATGGCAATATTCCTTCTTATTGCCGGGGGATTCCCGTTATTGCCTGTGGACGAGAAGACATAGTGGAAGAGAAACTGAAGCAAATGACGCAAAAGGATTTAGTGAAAAAGAGCGCAAAACTCTTTGAGATTTCATACCTTTTTTATAGCGGTAAGATCTGGATATCAGTGTTTACCTAAGCGAGTAATTGACATTCAGCTTAAGATTTCTCGGTGGGAGAAGGTCCTGCAACCTTTGTTATATCTTCGAAAATAATTCCACTTATCGTACGTGAGCTGGGAAAGAGTCAAGCTACGAGTTTAGAGCCCAGTCAACTAGATCGTTCTATTGACATTTTTAGGTATTTTAAGATTTTATTTACTGCTCTCTTAAATCTTCTCTTCCCAAAAATGGCGGAAAGCATGGAAAAGGGATGGTTCTGGATCCTTTTCAGGTAATAGCATCATGATTTCAGCGAATGCAGCTTCTAAATCTTAATAGATTCTTCAATCTGATATTTTGGGGGCTCTGCTTTGTCTTAGTACAAAAAACATGAAGTCAGACTTGGAAACATCCACGAGCTGTGTAAGCCCCCCTTAAAGTTTCCTGAACGGCGAGTTGCTTTTATATTAACGCCTCTTGAAGACAAAGGAGATATAGTAGGACGAAGGTGGGTGGTAAGGCTGTACAGGAGATATATTGGTCTGGTTCAAGGGAGAGAAACACGTCACCAAGTCCATGATCGGTAGGCGATAATGTGTTGGAGTGGAAGTATACTACGGCCTCAGCATAGATTTGGTTAGCCTTCTTTCTTGCAGCTTGTAGCTGTACTTTTAGCTAAACCTTACACTCAGCGCTTATTCTATCTTTAGGAATTTCTTGACAGGCCACAAACCACCTTCAGTTTGGTCCAAGCATCTCAATTATGGCATGACCTAAACCACCCCGACGTCCAAACTGCTTGATTGTTTCATGGATTGCCCTATTGTGGCTCTTATTGTCAAATATAAGCTTATTTAGGAGGTGTTGAGGTCGAGAACGTTGACGACTTGCGGTTTGATGCTTCATCTATCGTGTGCAAAAATCCGTAGAATTAGCGTATGCAAAATTCGAGAAATTTAGCGTACCGGGTTTTACCGCGTAACGCCCAGTCCCACGTGACGCACGATTTTTAAGCGAAATCGCTACCAACACCAAATTTTTGACATAATCCTATCTTCACTAAAATGAGCCCTCTCGAGCTCGCGCTGGATGAATTAAAATCCTTGAAACCTGGAGAAAAAGTTAATTTTACTGCGACAGCGAACAAATATGGCTGCGACTGATCAACACTCTCGAAACGTTTTCGCGGTGTGCAACGCTCTTGTGAAGAAAAGCACGAAAACCAGCGACATCTCAACGATCAGCAAGAGAAATCGCTTCTACAATATATCGACGATCTCTGCAAACGAGGGCTACCTCCTACACACCATATGTTGCAAAATTTCGCAAAGGAAATATGTGGGCATCCGGTAGGAAAACACTGGCCTGGGCGCTTTTTAAAGAGACACGATTACTCGATTTTCTCAAAGTGGACTGATAGGATGGACAAGGAACGTAAGAGGGCTAATTCAGCGTTTAAATACACCTTATATTTCGATCTGTTAGAGAGGAAGATTGCTCAGTACAATGTGGATCTATAGCTTATATACAATATAGATGAGAAAGGCTTCCTTATTGGGGTGCTTACTAGAATGAAAAGAATCTTCTCAAAACAGCGGTATAAGGAAGGGGGGATAAAAAAGATAATCTAGAACAGCAATCGCGAGTAGATTATATATATTACATGTATATACGCCGACGGGACCTCTCTTATGCTAAGTCTTATATATTAGGCTGTCTCTAGGAACGTATAAGACACTTAGTTACAGGATTTTAATTCTTTACTTTATAAGTATTACTTCACCTCATCTCCTAGTAGATAGACTAATAAGGATATAGGCTATGCATAGCTTACCTAGGTGTTTAATTAGAAGACTAAAAAGAAGATGCGAAGGTAGTATAGGCTTCTTATCCTCAACAGCCATAAATCTCACGTAAATATGCGATTTATCGAATTCTGCGATAAAAACAAGATTCTACTGGCAATATACCTACCTCATTCGACACATACGCTACAGCCTTTGGATGTTTGTCTTTTTAAACCTCTCTCAACAGCTTACACGGTAGAACTTGAAGTGTTTATAAATAAGTGTTAGGGATTCTTTAGCATAACTAAAAGAGACTTTTTCTGCTTCTTCTGAGTGGCGTATAAGCATGCTTTTACTAAGAAAAATATTCTCTCTAGCTTTAAAAACACTAGTTTACATCCTTTCAATCCAATGCGTGTTATTAAAAAGTTTAGTGATTTAAATACTTCAAGGCCTTTATTAAGCTTATTTACTAACTCTATACTTAAAGCTAAAGATTAGTGCCGCATTGAGAAGCTGTTACACCAGGTTATCAATAACATTTATAATAAAAAGGCTAAACAGCTTAACAACATGATTCACGCTTTAATAGTCGAAAACATGCTTCTTAAAATACAGAATCAGGGCTTGAAAAAGATACTTATTAATAAGAAGAAGCGTAGAAAGCTTGGCAAACCTCTTCTACTTAAAATACAAAATAAAAAGAAAAGTAATGTGATATTTTAGAGCTCTAATAAAGTACAGTAAGCATGTAATTAATAGGCCTAAAAAGAGAAGAAGGCAGAGGATAAATGCCGTTAAAAAAAAGAAAATAAACTCTATAAGGAATAGAAAAAGGTTGAAAAATAGTATTTATTAGAAGAAAAAAAGGTTATAAGGGCTAATATAAAAGCGTAGAGGTTATTTAAGTAAAAGAAAAAGTAATATAAAAAGAAAGAAATAAAATACACTAAAGAGGCTAAAAAGTAGCTCTAAAAAGATATATAATAAATAAAGAAAGATAAGCGGAAGGCTATCAGGCCTATTCTAAGTAAATTAAATAAAAAAATTAAAAGTGTATTTACTAATAAAGTAGTAGAAATAACTTTTATATAGAATTATTATAAACAGAAAATAGTTCTCCTATAGTAATATTATAATTAATTTAAATAACTTATAAGCTTCTCCGTCATTAATAATTTATTACTCTAAAAAATTATATAATTTTATTAATTTTATGTGGCTTAAAAGCTTTATGTTTATATTTTTAAAATAGGCTAAAAATATATATTACGTAGAACCAGACATTACGTAGTAAAATTTAGTATATAAAATTTAAGAAATTTTTAGTATATACTAATTATCCAAATCTCACTCTAAAACCTTGCTAAAATTAGAGATTTTGTGAATAAAGAGTATATTAATCCGTACATGGGCGAAGGCTATTAGCTAGTAAGTAAAACTATAGAGATAAATATATAAACCTATACTAACGCTTTTTTTAGTATAGAGATTCTATATTCTCTATTATTTTACTTATTATTATACTAAAATAGCTACTTATCAGTCTACTAGAGTTTATAAAGATAATATCTAAATACTTACTACTTTTAAAGAGTGTAGTATACCTACTATTTAAAATAAATAATTATTATAAAGAGATAGGGTTAGTAGTTAAGCTGCTTATATAACTATTTTAGCTTAGCTATTACTAGATTCTAAAAAGCAACCTACTTAATAACTAGAGTCTTTTAATCTTTTTATAGTTATTAAGTGTTTTATAGTTAGTTTAGCTATATAGTTAAAAAAAAAAGTATACAAAGCTAAAGTACTTTAAAAAACTTATAAATAGACATTATTAGTTATAATAAAACAAGAAAAGTGTTACGAACGGTAATAATAAAATAGCTATATCTAAAAAGCTAAAGGAACTAGCAATAATAGCTAATAAAGTTTTAGAATAGAAACATATATTTAAGCTGGAAAAGAAAAACTATAAATAAGTATAAGATATATTAGTATAGGCTAAGATACAGGCTAAGAAATAAGAATAGAGATATAAAATTATACTAGTAGATTAAAAGCAGTCACGCATGTAACAAGCAAAGGCTTAGTAAATAAAGAATAAGTAAGAAAAATAGAGATTAGGTAAGCTTACTTAAGCTCTAGCATTCTCTAGCACCCTCTAGTAGTATCTAATATACTATAGAAAAGTATATAATATACGTATAAAGGATTTTCTATAAATATAAGGTATAAACTAGCTCTGAGATATTTTGGATTTTTTATAGTTACTCTAAAATTAAGATCTTCTCTTTAAGTTAAGACTTAACCTTGAGTGAAATAGTTTAACACTATCTTATTAAATCTATTATACACTTTTTTTCTACCTTGTAATAAGACTAAACTCTATCCTGTTAAACCTAGAGCTATCTATTCTAAATATAGAAAGAACTAAGAACTTATTAAGTAATTAATTAAAGCAGAGTTACTAATATAAAACGTACTATTAAGTTAAGATAACTTATAATATTATAACTACCCTTTTAAAGAATAGGAGAGAACGTTAGATTGATTCTAATAACAAATTTTTAATTACAGTTTATAATAACTTATTATAAGGATGAATAAGAACTTTACTCGTTAAGTAATAGTAACAGTAAAGAAGAAGTTATAGTAGGATCTTTATCTATTACTAGAAGTACATTAGAAGAAACTAAGAGCGTATAGTAGATTATCTAGAAATAAAAAATAGCTATCATAAAGTTATGTGATACCATAATTAGTATATAGTAATAAATTAAAGTAGTAAAGAATAAGAGAGAAGAAACTGTAAAGATCTAACTACTCTTTAAATTCAACAGAAATTAGGACGATCTTAAGACGTTTATGGCTATAATAGACTTATACTATTAGTTTAATTAATCTTTATTTATAACTAACTAAGATTGGATTCTAGTAGCTAGTATAAACATGATAGGAAGAGCCATAAAATAGTTTAAGCCACTTATAAAAAACTATCTAGTAAAAAAAGATTTTAACCTAAGATTAGCAGGACTTATGAACTGTAATAATAATATTAAAAGAACCTTCGAAAATTATAAGAGCTTTAAGAAGGAATTAATTATAGTTTTTAGTAAAATTAATAAAGAAATAGAGGTAATCTAAAAGCTTTAATAACTTAAGTAATAAATATTAGTAGCTAACTATATAGTAGAGTTTAAGTAAATCTAATCACAACTTAATTAAGCAGACTAACTATTAGTTATGATATACTATACAGGACTAAAGAATAGAATTAAGAATAAAATTTTATAAGAAAAGTAATCTAGCACACTTCTGGGAATTATTAAATAAGTAGTAACTATTAATAACTATTAGTATTAAAGGGAATAGGAAAAGAAAAATAACGCTAAGCCAGTAATCCATATACTATAAAAAAATAAAAAGAATACTTAAACTTATAATGTAATAGAAATCAATCATGTATCAGTTAAGAACATATAGATTAATAAGAAGAAATAAGATAAACATACTAGAGAATAAATAAACTAATATATATATAAAGTATGCCTTAAATATAGAAAATAGGGACACTTTATTAAAGAATATAAATAATAAATAGTAGACGTTAAAAAAGCTTATGTCTAAACTAAGGTACTAATAGAAATTAAGATTACTATAATCTAAATAGAACTAGCTAAAGACCGGATAACTAAAAAGACTATTATATAATAAATCTAGAAGAAATAATATTAGATCTATAAAAGCTATATGTACCTCAGATAAGAATACAAAATACCCTATTAATAGATTAAGAATTATTTAGTGGAATAGGCTAATAATATAATTACTATTATAAAAAAAACTACTATCAGATAATACCAGGCTAGCTTTATAGAAGAAGTTAATTAATTTTATAAGATAATATAACAGAAAGGAGGACCCTTTAGAGCAGAGAATCAGAAATTCAGATAATAATAAGATTAAAAGATAATAAAAGGCAAAGAGCTAATATCTATAATAATTAGATAATAAGTAAGCTAGAGACACTGCTAGATCTATAAATTAGAATACTATATAAAGAAATATTATATCACTAAGCACTAGGAGGTTACTTTAGGAGATAGAATATATAAATACTAATAAGTACTATAAGCAGCTAATAATAAATAATATAAAAGACTTAATAGATAGAAACTAGCTATATAGATAAATAAGATTTATAGATAAGAGCTAATACTACTTATAAGTCATGCAACCTATTACCACCCTATTAGATATTTAAAGTTAGGAAGAGACTAGACTAAGAAACTAGAAAAAGAACCCACCCTATTTATTTTATAAATATAGGATAAAGAAGCCGCTGAAAGAACTATATAAAAGAAGTACTAGATATGTGAAAAAAAGACGTATATTAGACGAGAATATAAATAGGCAGCTTATGCTATATAAGTTAAAAAACTAATAATAAAATAAGTACTAAAATAAATAGCACAGAAATAAGAACTTAACACATAGTAAGAACTAATCTATATAGATTCCAAAGAAGAACTTTAAGACCTAAAGACTAAGAAATATAAACAGTTAGACTAAGATAAGTGCTAACTAGAATACTAATATTACTAAGCTAAACACCACTAAGATAAATAATTAGCCACAGAATTACATGCTAAATTAATAACTAAGGAATGTTTCTTAGAATAGAAGTACTAAAATTATAAAGAAGAAATAAAAAAAGAGTATAAGATACTACTATAAGAATAATATTAACTCTAATAATACCCTATTCACAAACCTAAGGAAGAAACACTAAGGAAATGACTACTACTTAGGAGTTAATAACTAATAAAAAACTAAAAGGCTAGTGAGTAATAACTATGCTGCTAGAGAGCTAATTTAAGATTAAAACATAAAAGTTAGTACTTAACTATACATAACTTAAATAAAAATATAAAAACAAGCTATACGTAGACGTATGTATTAATAGCTTTTAAATACAAGCATTTATAAATAACAGAGCTAGTAAAACACTTATATTAAATAAATAAATATAGAGATATTATATCTTAATTAGAGTTTTAGAGAAACCTATAAGAGTAGTATGCATAAATAATAGTCCAGTAACATTCAGAGAAAGTTTAATTAATTTTAAAATAAAGAATATAACTATTAAAGCAGCAGGTTACACGGATAACTGTTGTATTAAAATTATAAATCTAGGTAGTAAAAATCTTATATTAGGATGAGACTAGCTAGCGTGATAGAATCTAGTAATTAATTAAAAAACAAAGTTTATAAAAATTAGAAAGAACTACTACAGATAAATAAGGGCTATAATATAGATAAAGAAAGTAACTCTTTATAATACTACGTTTATTATACTAAACAAATACTAGAAGGAATTCAGGAAATAATTTACAAAAGAACAAGAAAACTAAATACTAGAATATAAAGATTAGAACTGTAAGATTATACTTAAGGAAAAAGAAAAACTAAAACCAGCACTATTATATCAAATATCTATTAAATAATAAGAAGAGTTACAATAATATCTGAATAACAATATTAAGAAGGGATATTTATAAGAAAGTAAAAGCAAGATTATATTACTAGTATTATTTATACTAAAAAAAAAACGGAAAACTATGACTCTGTGTAGACTATTAATAATTAAATAAAATAACAGTTAAGAACTGCTATCTAATACTCTTAATATCAGAACTTATATATAAACTCAGAGGGGCCAAATAGTTCAGTCTGTTTAATATTAAAGATAGATACTATTAAATATAAATAGTGAACGGGCATGAATGGCTAACAGCTTTTAAGATAAGCTATAAATTATATAAATATATAGTTATGCCTATAGGACTCACTAACGCACCAGTAACATTCCAAGCCATTATTAACTATATTCTAAGGGAATATCTAGATGTCTTTATACTGGCATACCTTAATAATATTTTAGTATATATAAATAGGACACTAGAAGAATATATTAAATATACTAAGAAAGTACTATAAAAGCTTAAGGAATATAATTTATATATCTAAACAGGAAAATATATATTCCACAGGAAGGAAATCAAGTTTCTAGAATATATTATATTTAGAAATAGAATAATAGTTAACCCAGATAAAGCTAAAGATATTCTATTATAGCTAACACTAATAAATATAAAAGAAGTTCATTCTTTCTTTAGATTCATAGGATTCTGTAGGTAATTTATTAAGGGCTATTTAAGAATTACAGTACCCTTAACGGAATTACTTAAGAAAGATTAATAATTTAAGTAAATAAATAAAAAGAATATAGCTTTTATAAAGTTAAAGCAAAGATTCAAAGAACCACTAATATTAAAAATATTTAATTTAGGACTTTAAGTAGAGATATATATAGACGCATTAGACAAAGCTATAAAAGCTATTCTCTTATAAACATAAGATAATAAACAAAAATACCTAGTAGACTTTTTATCTTATAAACTTATAACTGCTAAGTTAAACTATGATATTTATAATAAAAAATTATTAGCAATAGTTTAAGCATTTAAAAAATAGAAACATTACTTAAAAGGAGCTAAGTATTAAGTTATTGTATATTCAAATCACAAAAATCTAACAGTATTTATAATAATGAAGAAGTTAAATTAATAATAAGTCAAATAATAAGAACTACTATTAATCTTTAATTTCTAAATACTTTATAAATTAGGAAAAGAAAATACTGCGGTTGACGCACTTAGTTAATAAGCAAACCATATAAGAAATATACTAAAAATATATAATATAATACTTAAGTAAAGATAAGACAGATTCCTGGGAAGCTTATAAATAGATATTAAATCAGTAGTCATTATCAAAAACACTTAAGAAAAATAAATAAGAGAATTTAACAATAGACGACTACTCTAGAATCTAGACTAAGAAATAATTTATATACTAGATAAATTATAGGTAGAGCTAATTAAGGACTAACATTCAGCTAAAATATATAGACATTAAGAAGTTAAAAAGACTATAGAACGGATTAACAGACACTTCTAGATTCTAGAAATTTAAAGTAAGGTTAGAAATATTCTTTCAGAATACATTAAATGCAAAAAGAATAAAGTATTAAAATATAAAAAGTATAGACTTATGCAACTAATACCTTCACTAAATAGACTATAGGAATTAGTTATAATAGACTTTATTATAGGAATACTGATAATTACTACCCTAACAGGTTAATAGTATAACATGATACTGATTATTATTAATAGACTAATAAAGTACGCTTACTTTAAACCAACCCATACGGAAATAAAAGCAGATAAACTGGCGTTATTATTAATTAAAATATTAATTACATGACATGAAATGCCATGAGAATTCATTACAGACCGAGATAAGTTATTCACGTTAATATTCTAGAAAACATTTATAAAACGGCTAGGGGCTGAGTATTACCTCTTAACAGCATTTTATCTATAAACAGATAGACAAACAGAACAGACAAATTAAACATTAGAATAATACTTACGAATATATGTTAACGAACTATAAGATAATTAGGTTGACTTACTACTAATAGCTGAGTTTACATATAACTCTATAAAGTCATTAATAATAGGAAAATTATTATTCTATGCGAATTATAATTACAAGCCCACGGCTTATCAAGAACCATGAACATTAGATAAAGTATTAGAGTTAGTAAGAAGAAAAGTTAAAGACTTATAGACACTATATAAAGAAATCGCACAGAAAATTACCTATAAAGGTAATCTTAGTAAACGAATTAAAGATAAATCTAAGATTAAGGGACCAACCTTTAAGGAGGGGGATAAGATTTTCTTAAAAAAGGAAAATTTAGAAATAAGGTAACCATCACGGAAATTAGATCACGTTAAATTAGGACCATTTAAGGTTAAATAATAAACAGGACCTGTGAATTACGAACTACAGTTATCTAAGAACATAAGGATTTACCTAGTTTTTTATGTCTCTAAATTAGAACCAGCACCATATAACGCTAGACTTTAGATAAAACTCAAGCTTAAGGAAGATTATACCGAGTATGAAGTCTAGTAGATTTTAGACTACTAACGGTTTAGGCGTTAGTAGAAGTACCTGGTTAGATAAAAAGAATACAGACCTAAAGACGACACTTAGGAACCAATCAGAAACTTAAAGAATAGTTCAGAGCTAATTGACTAGTATCACTAGAGAGAGCGATAAAGGCTTACTCCAGAGCTAAGTCCAAAACATAAGGGAAGTATGGGACGTTCTACTCAAAACCAGAGAAGAAAGGTGAAGCAGCACCAGACACTGCAGGTTACGGTGTATGAACTTCTTAATCACGAGAACGAGCTTCTTCCTCCTCGAGAGCCTAAACTTCACGAATTGAAGTCATCTCTCGATTAAACATCTCTTTCTCTTTGGAATCTACTTTTGCTAACTCACGACGAAGTCGTAACTCGCGAGCACGAAGTTCAGAATACTGATCTTCAAGAGAATTGAGCTGGTGACGAAGTTTTTTCTTATCGCAATTAATATGATCCTACTTAGGTTGTGACACAACTAGATCACACTTCACATTGCGACCAGCACAGGCTGAGTAATGACTGGAACTTAGGTTCATGAGGCAGTCGTCGCCTCGACGGGAACAGTTTAAGCAGGGTGTCAGTATGTAATAGGGTTTGTTATAGATCTGAGAAGCTAAACGGTGCGCATGTATTAGAGATGACAAAGGACGTATCATTATCAGGAAGCTAGGCAGGAAGAAAAGGAAGTTAAGGGTCTTATAGTTTAGAACACCGAGCAGAAGACCTGCTGCCTTTATATTACTTATAAAAGAGAGAAACTATCTTCCAGGATGAAGACTTAGAAGAGGGGGATAATGTTATGGACGGTAATAACAAGGCAGCTATACCCAAAGAGCTGAGGGAACTAGCAACGACAGCTAATGAAGCTTTAGAGTAGAAACGTATGTTCGAGCTGGAAAAGAAGAACTGCAAACAGGCACGAGATGTATTGGCACAGGCCAAGGTACAGGCTAAGAAGCGAGAATAGAGATATAGAACCATGTTAGTAGATTAGGAGCAGTCGCGCACGTGACGAGCAGAGGCTTAGTAAGCAGAGGACAAGTGAGGAAGATAGAGGTCAGGTAAGCTCACTTAAGCTCTAGCACCTTCTGGCACCCTCTAGTAGTATCTAATATACTACAGAAAAGTATGCAATGTACGCATGAAGGATTTCCTATAAATATGAGGCATGAACTAGTTCTGAGATATTTTAGATTCTTTATAGTTACTCTAAAATTGAGATCTTCTCTCTAAGTTAAGACTTAACCTTAAGTGAAATAGTTTAATACTATCTTATTAAATCTATTATACACTCTCTTTCTACCTTGTGATAAGACTAAACTCTATTCTATTAAACCTAGAGCTATCTATTCCAGATACAGAAAAAACTAAGAACTTATTAAGTAATTAGTTAGAATAGAGTTGCTAACGTAAAACGTACCGTTAAGTTAAGGCAACTCATAACAAAAAGTAATAGTAATAAGGAGATAAATAATAAAAATAAGTAGGTATATAATAAGTTAACTTCATACCTACTCTATTAATAGATAAGTACTATAGAATCTCTATGTATATATAGTTATAATAGAATATTACTATTAGCTAAAAGCTTATATTAAAAAATTATAAAAAAAGACTTATAATAAAAGCTAAAGTATTATAGTAAAAAGACACCTAACACCTTTACTATTTAGAAGTTTATAAAGGAGGAGGAAATTAACTTTTAAATAAATTCTAAAATAGAGTTAAAGTATATTACTAATATTATAATAAAAATTTAGGTTAATAAAGCTAATGTTTTTAATAATAATAAATTAAGTAACTTAAGGCAATTAATCTTAAATAAGAAAGGCTTTAACTAGGTAAAAGAGCTAGTTAATATAAAAATTAAAGAAAAAACTAAAAATAAAAACATTAAGTTTAGCATTTATACTATTATTATTAGGTTAACTACTAGTAAAAAAGTTAATAATAACTAATTTTTTAATAACTTTAGTAACTTTACTTTAAGCTTAATTCTTAATATTATAAACTTATAGACTTTTACTTATTAAAGTTAGTTTATATATATTACTTTTAAAATTAAAGCTATATGTGTAGTTTTTACTAAGTTTATTAAACTTAATAAATTAAATATTAATAGCTAGGCATCTACTCTTAAGTGTAATAAAAGAGAAATTTCTAAAAAAATACTAACTAATATTAAAAAAAGTTATATATATAGTAAAAAACTTATTAAATAAAAAAAACTTTATATTAAACTAATTAATACCAGCTTAGTAAATAAAAACTTAGTAAAAAGCTTAAAAATAAGCTTTTTAAAAAAATATAGATAATATACTAAACTAAAAAAATTAAAAAAAGAATAGAAATAATATAAAATAAAATAAAAGCTAAATAAAAAATAGCAGAAGCTTATAAAAAAGTAAAAGTAGTAAAGAAAATAAAGAAAATTAAATATAGGTAATAAGAGTTTAAGTATTAATACTAATAAAAAATATTAGTTCTTTTATTATAGTTAGTACGTATTTTTCTACCTACTTTATAGCCTATTTTTTAGTTTACTTTTACTTATTACTTATTTATATAATAGATATTAAGTATTATTAATATAACTAAAAATAGCTTTAACTTAGTAGAGTACTTTTTTACGTAGTTAATTAATTACTAAAAAATAAATACTTATAGAGGTAACTATATATATATAAGAAATATTATAATATTATATTACTAAAGTCTTAATAACTTATAGGTAATAAAAAGTATGTTATTTAAATTATATAAACTAGTAACTAGTAAGGCTTATAATATACTTAGTAAAATTATATAAAGTTTTAAATATTATTTAAAGGTTTTTAAAAGTATTTTTTAATAATAAAAAACAAACACTACTACTAAAACTTTACTAGAAATATAAGTAAATAAAAAAGATTTTATTTATAGTATTTTATTAAGTAAAGTATAGTAAATTATATAACTACTATTTTAAAAAGTTTATTTTACTTTTTTTATACACTTATAGTATATTTCTTACTTTATTAAATATTATTTTATTTATATATAATCTACTTTTACTTATATACTAAAAGTTCTTAATAGTAAACTTATTATAGTAATTTTTTATAGCTTATTTTAAAAACTCTTTAAAGCTTATAAACTAATATTAATAGTAGTAAAAATAGTAATAAATTTAGATTTTTAATACTAAGAAAGTAAGCTTAATTAAATTATAGTTAAATAAGTATAATAGTAAGTATAAAACTATATAATCTACTTTTTTAATAGTTTTATTAACTATTTTATTATAGTAAACTAAGTAGTTATTTAAAACAACACATGTAGCTCTTTTAAGTTAATAATTAATTACTAGTAAAAGCTAAGTTTCTAGCTACTTTACTAGCTTATTTATACTAAAATAGCTTTTTTTTATAACTATATAATTAAGATACTTATAGTAGAGTATATAAGTAAATAAAATTAACTAAGACTTACTATACTAAGCTTTACTAATTTACTAATTCTTATATCTTATAGGCCTATGGGCGTAATGCCTTTAGTTAGTTTTTTTATTAAAAATTAATTTATTAATAAATACTAGCTTGTTAGCTATAAACTAGGTAACTACTTTATAATAGTTATTATATAGCTTTTTATTATAGTTTATTAAGAGTAGCTATAGTATCTTTTTATTCTATTCTTTTACCTTAAGTGCTTAAGAAACTATTAACTAACTAACTATAATATTTTATTTTATTATTAGCTAGATTATTATCTTATCTTAGAGTATTTACTTATACTTTATTAGCTTATTAAAAAGCGTATTTTTATCTACCTGTATAAGCTTTAAATATTATCTAAAAGCTTAAAGTTTTAGCTTATAAATTAATCTATATATTATTAAGTTCCTGTAAATATTGTATATTATTAAAGGACTAATACCTATATACTATTATACTTCCTTAAATAAAGTACTAAGTATTAGTAGGTAATATACCTAGAAGCACTTATAAATATACTACTAACTATATTTTAATAAAATAGATATAAATAGCACGTTTAAAAGTAGTACTTATAGTAAATTAGAATAACACGTGTTTATAAAGGCTCTATTAAGATTTACAGTATCTAATATAACTCTATAATACTAAAAAAAGCGTTAGTATAAATCTTTACACCTATTTCTATAGCCTTACTTATATATTTATAGTTATTAGTTAAAATAACGTTAATTTACAAAGTCTCTAATTTTAGCTAGAGTTTTGGGATGAGATTTAAACAATTAACATATACTAAGAATTTCTTAAATTTTATATACACTAAATTTTTAGTATATGTTAATTATCTAAATCTCACTCTAAAAACCTAGCTAAAATTAGAGACTTTATAAATTAATATTATTTTAACTAATAACTATAAATACGTAAGTAAAGCTGTAGAAATAAGTATAAAAATTTATACTAATACTTTTTTTAGTATTATAAAGCTATATTAGGTGCTATAAATCTTAGTAAAGTCTTTATAAACACGTGTTATCTTAACTTACTATAAGTATTTCTTTCAAACACATTATTTATACCTATATAGTTAGTAATATATTTATAAGTATTTTTAGGTGTATTATTTACTAATACTTAGTACTTTATTTAAGGAAATATAACAGTATATAAACGTTAGCTTTTTAATAGTATATAATATTTATAAGAATTTAATAATATTATTATATGTGACACTTACTAAGCGCTTGTACTTATTTAAGTAAGTTATATTTAAGTATAGTATACTATTAGCCTACCTATCTATATCTAAAATAAGTAACTTTTATAGGTAGATTATTTAGTATAATAAGAAAAAAGCTTACAAATTCCAAAGGTATTAAAATAAGTTAAATACTTTTAAATTAAATTCTAGAGTGAATATATTAAGCTATTTAGGTAGAAATAATTTACTTAAATATATATCCCTTTCTATATATAATTTATACTATAGTTTAGTATATTAAATACTGTTAGAAGCTATTAGAGTTATTAGAGTCTTTAGTATCTTCTAATATTTCTAACTACTAAGTATTCTTTTTATTATGTGATAGAATACTCTGTATTACTTTATATAGCTTTATATTTCTATTCTTACTTTCTAGCGTGCACTTTAGCCTATACTAATATATCTTATACTTACTTATAATTCTTTCTTTTAAGCTTAAATATATGTTTCTACTTTAAAGCTTTATTAGCTGTTACTGTTAACTCTCTTAGCTCTTTAAATATAGTTATCTTTCTAATTAAATTATTAATTATCTTATTACTGTTTATAATACTATTTTCTTTTTTTAAGTTTTTATCTTAAAAGATAGTTTCTCTCTTTTATAAGTAGTATAAAGGTAGTAAGTTTTCTACTTTATACTCTAAGCTATAAAACTCTTAGCTTTCCTTTCTTTTTACTTAATTTTCTAATAATAATATATTCTAAGCTGTCTCTAATATGCGCTTACTATTTAGCTTTAAGGATCTATAATAAATCTTATTATATATTAATATTTTACTTAAACTATTTCTGTTAAGGTAATAACTGTTTTATAAATTTAAGCTCTAGCTATTACTTAGTCTGTAATAATTATAATATAAAGTATAATCTAATTATTTTATAACTAGAGTAGGATTGCCTTAATGGAGATAAAATAAAACTCTATTATTAGCTTAAAAAAGCTAAGGAGAATGCTTTTAAGACTTATTTTTATGTCTTCTAACTTTGTCATAAGCTCGCACAAGTTAATTCAAAAGAGAAAAAAAATATTTAATTAAAAGATAACTTCAATTCATAAAGTCCAGGCTCTTAAGAAGGAAGAGACTTGTTCTTAGAGTTAAGAAATTTATATACTATAATCTATAGTTTAAACTTCTTTTTAGCCTATTACTTTATCTTTCTTGTCTTTTAGCTTTAATTAGAACGTATTGTAATCACTTTATTCCTAAAATAAAATATAAATAGGTTTTAGAGATAGTACTAGTTAATTAGCTCTAAATACTTCTTTAGGTTTTTAATTAGCTTCTAAGTATTCTTTTCTAGTCTATAGTTAATCTAATTAACTAAATATTTCCACTAATACCTAAATCTTTATAAGTTTAGAATATTATTAACTTTCTATTTAGTGGTATCTCTACTGGTTAGTTGAATTCATATTTCTAGTTTTATATCTAGTAATACTAGTTTAAGAAGGTGTATATAAAAGTTTAGATAAACTCACAATTCCTTTAGTAGTTCTAGATTATAATTTACTAGTTTTATCTATCTTTTTACTTTAAATAGCCTAATTTATATATAATTAAGTTTCTTTAATAGTTATTCTATCTTTAAATTTTCTTATAAAAGGAAAACTTTATTTTTCTTCTTAAAAATTAGTCTCTTAACTCTTTTACTTTTTATGTTTTTTGTTATCTTTATTCATCTGGCTTCTAATCTTTCTATAATCTATTTATAAATTGTTTATAGTTTCTCTACTTATTCTCAAGCTCCTTTGGAAATTTATTTTAGATAAAATAACTATTTATAAGCAGTTAGTTTATATCTATAGTTAACATAAAATAGTAATATTCCTATTACTAATAACTTTATAGAATTATATATAAACTTAGCTATTAGTAAAAATTCTATCTAATTATTTTATAATTTATTAATATATATTTATAGGTATTATTCTAGTGTCTGATTTATTTATTCTATCTGCCTATCTATTTCTAGATAAAAAGCTATTAATAGCTTATATTTTAAGCCTATTTTAGTGATAAACGTTCTTTAGAATACTATTATAAAGAGTTTATTTCTATTAGTTATAAATTCTCCTAGTATTTTATGTTTTGTAATTAATATATTAACTATTTCCTATACTAGCTCTTCTACCGTAACTTCTGTATAAATTAGTATAAAGTATATATACTTTATGTATCTATTAATAATAACTAGTATAATATTATACTAATATCTATATTTTGTTATTAATATTAGTATACCTATAATAAAGTCTATTATAATTAATTTCTATAGTTTTATTGCTACTTCTAGCGGCTGTAGTAAACCATACTTCTTATATCTAAATATTTTATTCTTTTTATAATTAATATAGTTTAAAAGAATTCTTTAAGTTTTATTTCATATTCCTAGTATCTAATAGTCTTTTAATATTTATTCTACTGTTTTTTTTATTTCCTAGTAACTGTACATTTCAGTAGTGTATTATTCCTTAATAAATTTATTTTAAAAAGTTTCTAGTATTTTAAGTTTTCTATTCTTCTACTTTAGTGTCTTTTTGTTGTATTTCTGAATTTATTTTTTCTAACTATTTTTAATAATTATTACTACTGCTAGGTTTACATGTGCATATATAAATATTCTATTTAATTTTTATTTAAAAATAGTATTATAGATTTCTGGGATATCGCGTATATAATTAGCTTATTTATTTAATATATCTACTAGTTTATTCTCTTTTCTTTTTTTATAAAGTATTTTAAAATTAATAGTTAATAAAACCTTTACTTATCTAACCTGTCGTTAATTTAACTTCTTAACTATTATAAAGAAAGTTAGATTCTTATGGTTTGAGAATACTTTAATTTAGTATTTTACTTCCTTTAAATAATATCTTTATTTATTTATTACTTAAACTATTACTAATAGTTTTTTATTATAAATATTGTAATTAAGCTCCGCTAATATCAGTTTATATAATATAAAGTTAACTAGTTAGTATTATTTATTAGGTTATTTCTAACTTAAAATTGCTCCTATAGCTTTATTTAATACATCTATTTTAATTTATATCTTATATTTTAGGTAGAATATAATAAGTAGTAGTACTTCTCTAAATACTTTTTTTAACTATTTAAATACTAAGTCTTTTACTTTAGTTTATTAAAATTTAGTGTTTTTTCACAGTAAATTCGTTAAAGGAGCTGTAATTCTTAAGTATTCTTTAATATACTATCTACAGAATTCTATAAAGCTTAAAAAAGAATATACTTCTTTTATATTAGTTAGCGTTGGTTATGACAAAACGTCTTTTACTTTTTCTAAATCCATTACAATTCCTTCTCAGAACATAATATGTCTAAGAAATTGTATTTCCTTTTTATAAACTTATATTTTTCTAGTTATATGTATAACTTGTGCTCTTGGAGCTTTTATAAAACTTTCTAAATATATTTAACATATTTCTCTAGTATCCCGTCTGTGTAGATTAAAATATTATTAAGGTATATAATAACAAACACGTTTAGATATTTATTAAGTATATAATAAATATTCGTCTAAAATGTTACTAGTGTATTAGTAAGTCTAAAGAATATAATAAAATATTTAAATAAGCTATATTTTATTTTAAAAGCCGTTTTCCACTTATGTCCTTTCACTATTTATATTTAGTAATATTCTTTTTTAATATTAAGTAGTATAAACCACTTTGCTCTTTATAACTTATCTTTAAGTTCTAATATCAATAGTATTAGATACCTATTCTTAATTATTATTATATTAAGTAGTTAATAGTCTATGTAGAATTTCCACTTACTATTTTTCTTTAGTATAAATAGTATTAGTAATGTAATTTTACTTTTACTAACTTATATATATTTTCTTTTCTAATTTTTCTTAAGATACCGTCTTAATTCTTTTTGTTAATATTCTGGTACTAGATATAGTAATAGTAGTTTTAGTTCCGTTCCTAGTTTCAATTCAATTTTATAGTTCTAAAATTTGTGTTCCGGTAACTTGTTAAAGTCTTTTTTTAAAAGCCAAGTTCTAAATTCTTTTTTATACTAGGGTAGTAGCTTGAAAATCTGTTTTAATTAAACTTCTTTTACTTATAGTAGGTTTTTTAAGCTTCTAGCTTACTATTAATTTAACGCTTTTAGTTTAGATTCTAGATATTAGAGTTACTAAATAGTTTTTATTTACTAATTAATAATTAGATTTTATTCTTTAAGCAGGTCCTATTTTATAATTATGTTTTTATTTTCTAGATTTATAATCTTAATATAGTAAATAGCTTTGTATTCTGCTGCTTCTACAGTTATATTAGCTATTTTAAAATTAATTATTTCTTAGCTATATATTATTAAACTGCAGTTAACACGTTATATCTATATAAATTTCTTTAAAACTCTATATATAAGTTATAAGTCTCTAACTTTCTTATTTAATATAAGTAATTTTAAGGCTTTGTTATTTATTATTACTTTTATTTTTCTCCTAAAGATTTATATATCTATATGTAACTAATTCTCTATTATTATCTTAATATAAGCTATATCTATAACCTGTTCTAAGCCTTCTTATAAACTAGTTATTTTTAAGAAGGCTTCTAGTTTTTTATCTCTTTTATATTTCTATACATAAGTTTTTTTAGTGTCTTAGGTTTTAATTTTTTTTTATAAATAAAGCATTAGTTTAGCTGGCATGATTTATTATCTAGTAGTTTATAGTCTTTTTTTATTTATTCCTTATGTATTAAGTATTTCTATTTAAGAAAGTATTTAAAAACTATTAATTTCTTATATAGATTAGACTCTATCTATTTTTTTTAATTTTTATTTTATTTTATATAGTCTATATTCTGTACTATATTTATTTTAGTTAAGTTTCTAATATTATTTCAAGTCATTTTTCTCATCTTTTAAGTTAATAAAAATAAGGCTTATATTTTTAGGAATTTTTTTAGTTTACTATATTCCTCCTAACACTTTTTATATTTTCTTATTTTCTATTTTGACTGTTTTTTGTGACTAATGGTATTACTTACTTATATACTTATCTAATCTATAAATCTAGTATTAATTTTTTTTTCTTTTAATAGCATCTTTATTTAAAATTTATATTAATAGTAATAGTGTTCATTCTTCTGTATTTAGTAATTTCTTAGGTTATTATAAATTATTAGATTATCCTATAGGTTTAATATATAATATATAAAGTAAGTATAATATCTACTATTTTTATTATATCTCTTTAATTTATATAACTATTTTATGTTTTATTAGATTACTATATTATTCTTATTCTACTCTTTAGAGTAGTTTTATTATTATAAAGGTTCCTTCTCCTAAAGTTACTTTCTAGTGTTTAATAATATAATATATTCTAATATATTTATCTAATCTATAAATTTAACACATATTTAAGTTAAGTCTTTATTAAATTATTATTATTATAAGATTTTTTCTAATATTAGTTTCTTATTATCTTTATCTAAACTTTTAATCTCCATATAGCGTTAGTTTTCCTTTCTTAAGAATATAATTATAGAATTATTATCTCTCTTATTTTATGGCCGCACTGTGCTGTTTTTCTCTTATATATTCTAGTTTTTACTTTATTTTCTTTATTAGTTTCGTAAGTAATGCCCTTGTTGTCTAGTATAAAGTTTTATATTCTTATTTTAAGTATTAGTTATTCCTGTATATCTAGTAATAGCCTTAAGTAATTTTTCTAATAATTTTAGTTATTATAAGTTTTTTTAATTTAACTTAAACTATAGCTACTAATACTTCTATTATTTTTATCTAATAGAATCCGTTCTTTAGATTTAACTTCTGGGTTGGATATTTTGCTATAAAGTGCTCTTTTTTATTACATTCTAGGCATACCTTTTAAGCATATTATTTCTTATATTCTATATCTCTTACCTTTATATTTTATTATTTAGTTATTGTTTTTTCTATCTTTATTTTTATTAGGTAGCCTTATTATCTTAGTTCTTACTTATATTCTATAATTATAAATTAGGTTTTTTATTTCTTCTCCTATTCCCTCTAATACTAGAGACTATTAATAATTAATGCTTTTTTAATAAGTTCTAATAACTTCTAAGGTTATTTATTTTATAATATTTTATTCTTTATTTTTTTTTTAGTCCTTTATAGAATATCATACAAAGCGGTTAATCTGTCTAATTAAGTCGTAATTAAAGTTTCTTAAATTCTATAGTATAGTTATCTATAGATCTTATTTATTATAAGTTCTAGAGTTTTCTTATAGTCTTAGTTTTTTTATTAATTTTTTTAAAGACTATTTTTATTTCTGTTTTGAACGCTCTATAATTTTTAAATACTTTTTTAATATTTTTATTATATCTATTTAATTCTCTAGCTCCTTTATCTAGATCCGCGTAGTTAAGATAGTTTTTTGCTATAAATTTAAATTACTTTATAACTTCTTCCCTTATGTTTATTTCTGCTACTAAGATTCTATCTTAATTAGTTCTAAATAATACTAAATTAAATTAGTAATATAAGTCTATTATAGCTATAAATAGTTTTAAGTTCTTTCTTTTCTTAGTAAATTTTTTTAGTGATTATATTTTTATTATACTCTTTTATTTTTACTACTATATTATAATAATAGTTTGCTGTAATTTTTTATTTTTTCTTATTATTCTTATAGTACCTATCTAGCTAATTTAGATTAACTTAAGCTTATTTAACTTTCTACTTAAAATAAGAGTTCTGCTATTTTATTATTATTATTAGATAATAATTTATTGTTGCCTAAATAGAGTTCTTATTTTAGCTAGAACTTAGTTATTATAAAATAGTAAGTACCTTAAGAAAATTCTTTTTTAAATATATTAAATATTTACTTTATTATATATAGCACTTACTAAGTACTTATACTTATCTAACTAAGTTATATCTAAAGTATAGTATACTATTAGCTTACCTATCCGTATTTAGGATAAATAACTTTTATAAATAGATTATTTAGTATAATAAGAAAAAAGCTTACAAGTTCTAAAGATATTAAAATAAGTTAAATACTTTAAATTAAATTCTAGAGTAAATATACTAAGCTATTTAGATAGAAATAGTCTGCTTAAATATATATTCCTTCCCGTATATAATTTATACCGTAGTTTAGTATATTATATACTATTAAAGGCTATTAGAGTTATTAGAGTCTCTAGTATTTTCTAATATTTTTAATTACTAAGTATTTTTATTACCTGACTTAATGCTCTATATTATCTTATATAGTTTTATATTTCTATTCTTACTTTTTAGTGCGTATTTTAGTTTGCGCTAATATATCCTATATCTACTTATAATTCTTTTTTTTAAGCTTAAATATATATTTCTATTTTAAAACTTTATTAGCTGTTACTACTAATTCCTTTAGCTTTTTAAATATAGTTATTTTTCCAACTAAATTATTAGTTATCCTATTACTATCTATAATATTTATATAGGAATTACGGTAGAAGAGTTAGTATAAAAAATAGTTAATATATTAGTTATAAAATATAAAATACTAGAAGAGTTTATAACTAATAGAGATAAGCTCTTTATAGTAGTGTTTTAAAAAACATTTATTACTAGAATAGACTTAAAGTACAAACTATTAATAGCTTTCTATTTAGAAATAAATAAGTAAATAGAATAAATAAACTAAACACTAGAATAATACCTATAAATATATGTTAATAAATTATAAGATAATTAGATAGAACTCTAACTAATAACTAAGTTCATATATAACTCTATAAAGTTATTAGTAATAGGAATATTATTATTTTATACTAACTATAGATATAAATTAACCGCTTATGAATAGTTATTTTATTTAAAATAAATTTCTAAGAAAGCTTAAGAGTAAGTAGAGAAGCTATAAATAGTTTATAAAAAAATTATAAAAAAATTAAAAGCCAGACGAATAAAGATGACAGAAAATTCAAAAAATAAAAAAGTTAAGAGACTAATTTTTAAGAAAAAAGATAAAGTTTTCCTATTATAAGAAAATTTAAAGATAGGATAACTATTAAAAAAACTCAATTACATACAAATTAGGCTATTTAGAGTAAAAAAATAAATAAAGCTAGTTAATTATAATTTAAAGCTATTAAAAAGATTATAAATTTATTTAAACTTTTATATATGCTTTTTTAAACTAGTACTATTAGATATAAAACTAGAAACATAAATTCAACCAACTAGTAGAAATACCACTAAATAGAAAGTTAATAGTATTCTAAATCTATAAAGGTTTAAGTGTTAGTAGAAATATTTAGTTAATTAAACTAGCTATAAACTAAAAGAAAATACTTAAGAACTAATTAGGAACCTAAAGAAATATTTAGAGCTAATTAACTAGTACTATTTCTAAAACCTATTTATACTTTATTTTAGAAATAGGGTGACTATAAAGCATTCTAATTAAAGCTAAAAGATAAAAAAAGTAAAGTAATAAGTATTACGGCTAGTATAAACCTATAGGTAATTATAAATAATTATAAGTAATAAAGCGCTATATTAGAGCTACTCTAGTATAAAGAAAAAAAAAAGTATAGAAAAAGAGTAAAGAAGGATTATATAAATACTTATAGCATATATATAAAAGTATAACACGTAACTAGTAATATTATCTATAATATAATAATATAATAATATATAGTAATATTTTTTATGAATATATTATATAACAGGCCGTTATATTACTCCCCTTTAAAAGAGAGTAAAATCATTCTTAATTTCGTTATAAAAATTAGTAAAAAGTAAAGTAAAATTATAGACTATTTATCTTTATATTACT
Organism: Zopfia rhizophila CBS 207.26; assembly: GCA_010093925.1. NCBI lineage: Eukaryota > Fungi > Ascomycota > Dothideomycetes > Zopfiaceae > Zopfia > Zopfia rhizophila. The sequence goes on from ML994650.1 coordinate 571,078, forward strand.
TCTTCCTTTTTGTTTTTATCTGTTTGCTTTTTTAGGCTGCTAAATTATCTTTATTTATTAGTTTTAGTATCTCTCTTTATTAATAAGCTCTTAGCTAGTTTTCTAGTTATATAGATAGTTTAGTATAATCTAGATACTACTTATAAAAGTCCTGTACTTTATATAATATACTAATAAAACTTTTTACGTTATACTATGTATTATTAGAGTTATAATCTACTTAGTTAGTTTTATATTATAAAACGCCTTTATAAATGCGGCTTGTAAGAATTTAGTTAACTTTATACTCTAACTTACTATTAATCTTAATAGGGTTATTAAGTGTCTTATTTTAGCTAGATAAAAAGTTACTAAAGTCCTTATATAAATAATTAGCATAAAAAACGTTCGACATCTTTATATAAGCAGGTAAATTAATAATATAAAAGTATTCTTTTATATTAGTAATAGAATATAGTTTTACTATTTAAAGATTAAGCTTAGTACTAAAGTAATTAGTTATCTATTTTTTTCTAGTAATATATACTTAGTCTCTGACTTTGAAATCTGGCTTATAATGGTACTTATTTATCTACTTTATTTAATAAGCTTAAGCTTTTACTAGGTTATTACGTACTTATTTAACTGTTTTATAAGCTCTAGAGATAAAAGCCTAAGCCTTTTTATAAATAAGCTATTTATAAACTATAGGTAATTTATATATACACTTATACTAATTAAAATATAAATAGGGTTTATAGCTAAGCTCTATCTTATATAGTAATAAATCTATAAATTCATAAAATAAGATAGCTTAAGTGAAATTTATAAAAAGTAGTAAGTCTAACTAGTTATCTTAGTAGTAATTAATAAATAGTTTTAGTCTTTAGTTAATATACTAATTAAAGATCTCCGTGTTTCTATTAGTTTATAAATAATAGACTATAGAGAGCTTTTACTTTATACTAGTAAGCTTATAAAGTTTATTCATAAATACAGAGATAAATTAAGGGCCTTAATCTAATATTACTATTTTAAACAGGCTATAGATATACTAGATGTATTTATAATACAACTAAGCTACTTTTAATACAGTAATTTCTTTTATATAAAGTAGTAAGAATATTTACTTATTTAAGTAATTAATAACTATAAAAGCATTATCACGCTCTTTCTTATTTTTTAGGAATATCTTAAAATTAAAAGAAATATACTACCAGCAGCGCTTGTTTATTAATAAAAGATATAATAAGTCTAAAGTCTTATTATATAGAACATATACACGGTAATAGGTTCTATAGTTAGTAATATATATATTAATATTAAATAACAGACCTGGCTAGTAGTATTAGAATAAAAACAGCTATTTAGTTTTTTTTCTTTTTAAATAAGCTGTAACCTGGCGAGCATGAATCTCTTTAATAAAATATATTCTTATATTATTAGCGTTAGAGACTATAAGCTTTTCTTATTAAGTTAGTAAGCTTTTTTTTAGCTTTTAGTTCTATTTATCTTACTCTACTAGCTCTTTATAAGGCTAGAGGGTATTACTAGAGTAATTAGCTTCTAAAATAGCGTTTATAAGCTTATATAGAGTCTAGTCTTAAGTAAGAGTCTTATAATTCTCTTTACTCTTAGTTATTAGTGTTTTATTATCTAGAATAAGAGAAACACTATCCGTAAGCATAGGTGCTAAATTAAAAGAGATAATAGCTATTACTAGATTAATAAGAATTCACGTACGTGTAGTAATATCCTTTACTTTTTAGGTCTTAAGATTCTTATACTTACGTGTAAGGGTATCTACTATTATATTAACTAATCCAGGCTAATAGATAATATAGAGATAGTAGTTAGTAAAAGTATTTATTTATTAAACTTACTATTAATTAAACAAACGCTTAGTACTAAAGTATTCTAAAGTATAATAATTTATAATTACTATAAAAGGCGTTATTTATAGGTCTACTAACTATAATTACTATATCTTTAGTCCTTATATTACTATAAGTATTTCTTTATTATGGATTTTGTACGTTATCTCTACTTTCTATATAACTCTTAAAAAGAAGACTATAGGCTTCTAAGCTTTATTATCTTGCTTTTAGCTTATTATACCAGCAAGAACTCTATTACTTATATTAGTCTTAATTTATATCTAATAAAAAAGTAAATAGTAAGCTAAAATACTTTCTAAAAGTATTAAAGCTTTAGTATTTTTAAAAGTATAGTACTTAGCATCACCTAGTAGGTGCCATACACCTTTTTATATAAACTTAATAAAAAGTCTAATAATTTATCTATAGTCTTTTAAGAAGAGTCTGTAAAAATTATAAAAGCTAAAAAAAAATTATACTCCTTTAAGCATTATTAGTAGCTTTTAGTTTTTAATAATAATAATTTTCTTTAAATCCATAGCAATTCCTAACGTACTAATAATAAATTTAAGGAATTTTATAAATGTGATACTAAACTTGCTTTTATAAATATTTATTTATAAACTAGCTTTACTTAATTAGTTAAGAATTTTATAAATATACACATTATATTCTAGTAGATTTTTAGAGTAAATAAGAATATTATTTATAAAGGCAGTATAAAAGTCATTAAGGTAGTTAAATAAAACATTATTAATATATTATTAAAAGGAGATAGGCTTATTATAGAGACTAAATAATAATATATAGTATTTATAAAAGCTATATCTTATTTAAAATATAGTAAAATCTTTTACTGATTTTTTTAACTAAATATAATAAAATGCTTGCCTGATATCTAATTAGATGAAAATATGTATACAAAAAAGCCAGGCTAAGGTCTCTTTAATAAAAGAAAATAGATAATAGTTTTTCTTAGTAATTATATTAAGCTTCTAATAGTTAATATAAAAGTGTAATTTTTTTCTAGACTTTTTAGTAAAAAGTATTAATATAATAAAAAGAGCATCACTTAGAATAATAAAGTCTTTTTATAAATAGTTTTAAAAGTAGGCTTTAATAAGCTCTAGCTACTTAAATAATATATTATAAAAAGAGCTTAAAAAAAGCTCTCTGCTAGCATCTTCTTCTAAAATAATATTATAGTTAATACTATTATAATATAGTAGTAAGATATTAGATATTGTTTATAAAAATACTTAATTTAAATTACTTTAGGCTATAAGGAGCTTTTTTTTGATAAGCTCTTATAACTTTTTTGTAATAGGCTAGAGCCTAGGATGGTTGACTAAGACGGTTGTCTCAGCTTTGACACGGTGCGTAATCACGTGATCTTAGCGACTTGGTAGGGGTGAGCTATCAAGTCTCAGTAGCGTACGTAGTTGACTTTTTATTAAATCCACTCTGTTTCACTCAATTGCCATTATTGGCCTGGATTATTACATTTGGATTTAATAAACCCTATTTCTCGCAGAGGCCGAGAGGCCTTTGATAGTATAATCGACCTTGTGGAAGAGTGAGAGGCTCTCTAGTATTAGGGAAGCGCCATCTAGCAGTATACTGAGCATTAATAGACGCTAATAACTACTTGGTATCTGCACTAATGGCCCGAGCGACGAACCTGCTTGACATAGGATATGATAATGAATAGATCGGCTGTAAACTACGCTGGTTGCTTACTTCACAAGGGTTGGAAGTTCCTGCCGTTAAAGTAGTGATGAGCTAGGTAGAGATTGAACTTAATAACTACCCTGCTTAGTGTGATAAAGGGAAAGCTTTATCTCTAGCAAATAGAGCCAGCGACAGCACCTCACTTGGGGAGATTATAAACGTGTTATGAGTGATATCTGAGAGGCTAACTGTATTAGAAGGTCGTGATTCCCTATTAAGGCTACCTCTACGGGTTCTAGTGATGATACTAGTAACTTCCTTTATACTGACGCTATAACCGGCAATTGAACTAGTAGTTAAACTATTTAATTTCTCTGAACCCCCTATGTTTGATGGCACACGGTCTCTTTACTCTACGTTTAAATATTAAGCTAAGGCCAAGTTATAATTTGACGGATACCGTATAGGCAGTGAGGAAGGACAGATAGACTATCTCTTTTAGTATTTGAAAGGACGAGTAGCATAAACCATCCTTTTATGGCTCTCTAACTAAAGAAACAATGCCACCCTTAAAGCAATATGGGTGTTTATGGACTCCTAGTTTGAAAACTAGTACTAGAGATAAAAGTCCCTAGACAAGCTGCAAAGCATGAAATAGAAGAAGAAGTTGGTAAGGGAGTATTATATGGAGTTTAATAAGGAGCTGCTGCTAGTAGGAAGTGATTGGCTGGATGAAGACGTAAAGAAAAGTATGTTTACCTGAGGATTGAATAGAGAGCTTTGGAAGCACATTGCAGCCCTTTTAGCAACGCTGAGCTTTGAGGAATACACTTAAGAAGTAATTCGTGTTAGTAATAACCTTATATAGATTATATTAAGTAACTGTAGGACTGTTATGGTTATCTATACAACGCTGTCCGCACTGACGCTTGAACTAATAGATTGGGAAGTGATACTCACGCGTATAGGAGCAGCGAAGCTATAGGATAACTAATCTAGGACACTTTAGTTGAGCTAAAAGGAATTTAAGCGGCGCTATAAGTAAGGCCTCTGTTATTAATACAGTTCTTCTGGCCACATGAAAAATGAGTGTAAATATGTAAGAGTGAATCAGTCACGTCTAGCTACTGTAGCATTAGTAAAGGCCAGACAAATAGATACTAACGAAAGAGATAAAGAAAACGGAGATAAAAAAGAAGAAGAAAAAGTATTAGGGAAAGAATAGCCCTTGCTTATTGTCGCGAGCAGGGGCCCCCAGCCGAAATAGGCAAGATGGTATTATAAAGAGAATGGCGGAAGTTCCGGAATACATACATGGACGTAGACTCTATTACTGTATACTCATTAATCAACCAGACGAATATCATATATATAATGATTGATACTGGGTGTTTATGCTATGGTCTTGTGAGCTCTGTTTTTGCTACTAAAGCCTATTTAGCGCGTATTAATATAGCCCTGCGGGGGATTATTAGAGTATATGGGAAACCTGAAAGGGTTACCTAGGTTATATAAATTAACCTTAATGTTAAAGGGTATACTGAATGAGCCTATATATATGTTATTAATAATGTGCTTAGGTTTAATCTTATTCTAGGCAGGCTTTAAATGAACTAAAACAATGTTATAATTGCGCCAGCGAAGAAATCGTTTTACATTCATGCTTTAAGAATAAGAGTTTGTAGTAAGGAAGGGAAGAAGCTGTGCTAGTAGGAGCTGATAGAGATCAGCGCAGCTGCTTTTTTAATGTGAATGGATAGGTTAAAAAGGAAAAGTAAGATACGTATCTTTATAGCATTGCTGGTAGATATTTAAAAGGCCTTAGCGCCTAAACTAAAGCTGGATTTTAGGATACTACTTCCTAAGGCCTATCGGAAGCACTTAAAGCTGTTTTTAGAGAAGGAAGTGGACAAGCTCCCACCGCTGCGAGGTCCCGGAATAGACTATTATATTAAACTTAAAAAGATTAATGGGAAGGACCCTAAGGTCCTATGGGGACTGCTGTATAATATGTTAAGAGAGGAACTATTAGTACTATAAAAAGAGTTGACGCTACTACTAGAGAAGGGCTTTATTTACGTGAGTAACTTTCTAGCTATAGCTCTAGTACTATTCATACGTAAGCTTAGTGGAGACCTTTACTTCTATGTTAACTACCGCGTGCTTAATAGGATTTCTAAGAAGGATAGATACTCTCTTCCTCTAATTCATAAGACGCTTAGCTAGATTAGTAAAGTAAAATAGTATACTAAGCTCGACGTTTCAGCAGCCTTCTATAAGATTCGTATTGCAGAGGGAGATAAATGGCTAACGGCCTTTTATATAAGATTCGGACTCTTTAAATGGCTGGTTATACCTTTTGGGCTAGCAGGAGCCTCTAGTATGTTCTAGCAGTATATAAACTAGACCCTACAGGAGTATCTTAACGAGTTCTGTTTGGCTTTTTTTGATGACGTATTTATTTACTCTTCAGGCTCACTAGAAGAGTATTGCTGGTAGGTTAATCTAGTACTAGAGAAACTTAGCGCCGCCGGTTTACATCTGGATATTAAAAAATGCGAATTCGAAACCAAGAGCACGAAATATCTAGGGTTTATTATTAAAGTAGGGCAAGGAATTTGAATGGATCCTGCTAAGATAAAAGCAATTACTGAGTAGCAGCCTCCAATAACTGTAAAAGAAGTCAGAAGCTTTCTTAGATTCGCTAATTTCTATTGTTAGTTTATTAAGTCTTTTTCGGAAATCGCTGCCCTACTTACAAGACTTATGAGTGACGTGCCGTTCCAATGGACTAATAAAGAGCAGGCAGTATTTAACAAGCTAAAGGAGATCTTCATATCGGAACCAGTACTAGCCTAATTTAATTCTAACTAGGAGACTGTCTTAGAAGCCGACTCTTTAGGCCACATGACTAAAGGAGTCCTTTTGTAATACGGCAATGATGGCGTGCTACGCTTATGTGCGTACTTTTTAAAGAAGAACTTATCTATAGAATATAACTACAAGATACACGACAAAGAGCTCCTTGCAATTATTCATTGCCTGGAAGCATGGGATGCTGAATTACGGTCTGTTAAAAAGTTCTGGGTTATTACTAATCACAAGAACCTTGAATACTTTATAAGGCCTTGGAAATTAAGCGAAAGACACACGCGCTAGTAGTTATTCCTTAGCTGATATAATATAGAGATTTAATATAGGCTAGAGAAAGAAAACGTACGAGCTAATGTATTATCAAGACGCGAATAAGATCGTCTGAGTGGAGAAGACAACGAAAGGCTAAAGAGCCGTATGATTCAGCTGTTGAAGCTAGTAGTTACAGGTTAGGAAGAAAAGCTTGAATTAAATAATGACGGGCAAGCAGTATGGGCTTTCTCTGCTTGAATCGGTCTTTTAACGATTACAGAAGATAGCATAACTAAAGCCTAGGAGTCTTATAATGAGCTTGAATAAAGATGGCATAATGCAGTACTAGATAACAAAGTGTATGCAAGAGCAGTATAGGCTCTCCGTAATCAGGAGCGGAGATTTCTTCCAGAGCTCGAACTAAAAGTTTCGCTGGCTAAGTGTAGGATTAACGAAGATAGAACCCTTTATTATTAGAATAGGAAGTGGGTGCCTGACTTAGAGCTATTAAGGATAATAATTATTCACCAGATTTATTCGTTGCAGGCGACAGGACACCCAGGGCGGCAGAGCACCTATCTAATGTTAATAAGAGATTACTTTTAGCCAGGGATGTCAAACCACGTACGGTGTTACATTTGAAACTGCGATGTCTGTGGCCGTATGAAGCTATAGAGAGATCGCCAGCAAGGGCTGTTACGCCCGTTGCCTATTCCCAATCGTATTTAGAAGGAGATCTCAATGGATTTTGTAACCGGATTACCAGAAAGCGATGGCTGTACGGTCTTACTAGTAATCACCAATAGGCTGAGCAAGGACATAACTCTCTGCCCTCTTCCAAACATGGATATCGAGACAGTAACATAGGCTTTTATCTGTAAGATTATTGCTTATCATTGGATTCCTGACGCTATAGTATCCGATCGCGGCAGCCAATTTATCAGCGAGTTCTGGACTAAGCTTTGCGAAATCCTAAGAATTGAAAGGCGATTGTCGACAGCGTTCCATCCGCAAATAGACGGTTCGATAGAAAGGATGAACAGCACAGTTGAGGCCTATCTTTGAGCGTTCGTTACGTGGGACTAAGCAAACTGGGCGAAGCTCTGCCTGATGGCTGAGATTGCAGTAAAAGGAAGAGACGCCACCTTAACAGGAATAAGCCCGTTCTTTCTCCAGCATGGATACAATGTAGAACTGCTGTAAGTGGATATTGGAACCAGGCGTAATGTAACAGCTCGAGACCCAAAAGCTAGCGCTAGGGAAATCATAGGAAAGCTGAAGGAGTGTGTTGACTTAGCACAGGCAACTATAGCTGAGGTATAGTAAGAGTAAGAAAGACAGGTAAACTGACATCAGGATGAAGCTCCGCAACTGCGTGTTGGAGATAAGGTATGGCTGAAGCTCGGTAACCAACTCTCCACTGGACGAGGAAATAAGAAGCTGGACTGGAAGAATGCCAAATACACTGTGGAAAATATAATTAGCCCGCACGCTATAAAGCTAAATACGCCCAGGGCCAAACCCAACGTTTCATGTAGACAGACTACGGCTAGCAAGCAACGACCCATTACCAAGCCAGCCTACAGACGACCCTCAGCCGCCACCAATCCAGGTAGATGACCACGAAGAGCACGTAGTGCAGGATATCGTCGCCGAGGTACAGACGAGACGAGGGCGAGGCCACCAGCTACGATACGAAGTGAAATGGAAAGGCTATGCGTTGACAACTATGGAGCCAGCAAGCCAGCTAGAAGACACAGCGGCGTTGGACCGTTGGAAGGAGCATACGGCGCCTCTGCGAAGAGGCAGACACAAACTCCTGCCGGCAAACTACCGACGAGAGCTTCAGGAGAAGCCACAGCAAACAGAACCTAAGATAGGCCTACAGGGGCCCCCCGGGTGAACGGTTCACCAGAGAGCCCCTACCTAGTCTATAAGAAGGGGGGTAATGTAATGGGCTAGAGCCCAGGATAGTTGACCAAGACGGTTGTCTCGGCTTTAACACGGTGCGTAACCACGTGACCTTAGCGACTTGGCAGGGGTGAGCTATCAAGTCTCTATAGCGTACGTAGTTGACTCTTTATCAAATCCACTCTGTTTCACTCAATTGCCATCATTGGCCTAGATCATTACATTTTTAGTATCATCCTTTAATATATTCTCTTAATATTAGTTATTAATAAGCTAGTTAATTTTATATAAGCTGGTTACTTTAATTACTATATCTTTTCTTTTAGTGCTATATAGAAATAATTGTTTTTTAAATAAAATAAAATTAATTCCTGCTCTATTATATTATATAGAGCTAGTTTATTTCCTTCTAATTATTAGTAGAGTTTTAATAGATAATAGGGAGTATAGTTACTTATCTATTTTATATAAATTATTATACTAATTTATCTACTATAAAATATATATTAGCGTGAATATAACTAAAGCTTACTATTTTTATAAGAGCGTAATAAAAGCTTACTGCTTTAATAAGAGTTTAATAGTTACTACCTCTAGCAGCTTATCTTACCTGTTAGTATTCTTTTAGTATACTAGATTAATTATAGGTTTTATAAATATATTATAAGGTACTATAATATTACGTTTAATATTAATTTTAGCGTTATCTAGTTAGACTATTTATTAGTTAAAAGGGTCTAGTATTACTTTTATTAATTTAAATTATTTTTAGTCTATAATTAGGTCGTGACGCCTAGTGTTGTAAAAAATAAACTATATAGTAATATAACACTTATTAATTACTAGTTAGGCTAGAAAGAACTAATTAATTATATTTATTTATTAATTATTATGCCCTGCTATAGGAATGCTTTTATATAAATAATAGAATATAAGCTTAAAACGCTTCTTAATAATCTAATAGAATTAAAAATAAATAAAGACTATATTTTTAGCTTCTATATTTAGTAACCTAGAGACATTAATTACCACACTATTAAGAATAATTTAATACTTTATTATAAAAGTAGGACTACTAATTATGTTGCTTAGCTATATAAATATATTAAATACTTTAATAGGGGTCTCTAAGTAGGAGACTTTACCTAAAGTAATTTATTTTCTAAGCTTTTAATAGACTCTAGAATGTTATCTAAGTACTTAATATACTCTTTCTAATTAACTACTTTATTCCTAATTCCCTTAGGTATTACGTAATTATATAAGAGATAACTAGGTTTACTATAGCTATAATAAGTTTACTTAGTAAGTAAGGCTAAAGTAATTACTAGTTTAATATTAAGAGTAAATACAAGTTTACTTTTCTTAATACTTTTAAATAAACTTTTTTTAGCTTAGAGTAGTACTTTATATTTTATATACTTATAATTAAATTAAGCTAGTCCTCATACCATATGCTAAGCCTTATTATAATATATCTTAAAAATATAATACTTTTAAGTATATTTACTTTCTATGTACATACGTAGCTTACTATATAGTATTTTATAAAAGTTCTTCTTTTATTAATTTTATAGTATTTTAGTAAGATTAGCTAGCTATATAAAGTTTACTAAGAACTAATTAAAATTATTAGATAGCTTTATTCTAAAAGACTTAAGTTTTTATTATGTTTTAATATATTAATCAGAGTCTTTAAAAACGCTCTAGAAGTATTATATTATATCTTTTATAATAACGTCTTCTCCTAGATCTTCTCTAGCATTAAGAAAAGAATTAAGAAAATTACTAGCTTTACTAGTAATATGGGTTTAGATATAAGCCACTTACACTACCTCTATAACGTTTAGGTTATTATATTTATACTAGTTAATATTAAGTATAAGCTTATTTCTTATCTACTTATTTTAGTTCTTAAAGGTTGGATTAACGCTGTCGTTGAGAATAAATAAGTTAAAGAATTTAGTAAATTTCTTATCTTAAGAGATACTTAACTAAGTAGTATATACTAATCTTAAGGTCTTAAGTTCTTATTTAGTAGCTATATCTAGCGTATAATATAGAGTAGAGCTTAATTCTTTATAAAAATAAAAAATCTTAATACTCTAACATATCTATTATTACTTAGTAGGCTGTAATAGAGTTTTATTAACTTTAGAAATTACTTCTTTTTTTTTCTAGTGATTAAATTAGCTTTAGCTAATATTAAGCTTTTATAGCCTTTTTTACTTAAGTCTTTACTTTAGATAGGTATAAGGCTTTTATAATCTTACTCTTAGTATATAAAGCATTATTAGTAATATAGAATAAAATATTAGTTTACTATTTTAGTGCTTTAATATAGAGAATTTACTTATAAAGCTTATTAGTAATCTCTATTAGATTTATTTTAACTTATATAGCGATATTAGTAGACAGTATTTATTTATTCTTAGTATACTTTTTAGTAGTTATAGAGATACTTTTATTTTTTGCTTGTTTTTCTAAATATTTAAGCTTACCTCATCAGTTATTTTCAAGCTCTCTTATTAATATATAGAGGTAAAATAAGGTATTCTCTAGATTAAAAGTAATATTATTATTAATATTAATACTTAGAAAGGCTCTTAGCTTTAGGGTGGTTACTTTTACTATTTTATTTTATTTTATATTACTACAAAGTTTACAGGAATTACTATAAAGTTTAATATTTTTAATTATATAAAGTAATTTAATAGCTACTATAACTTAGCAGGCTTATAAGTAGGGGCCTGGAAGTATAAATTATTTTAACTAAGTTTATAACTAAGTAGTGCTAGTAGTATTTAGTTTTTTAGTTTTTTTTTTTTTTTTTTACTTTTTTTTTACTCAGCCGTCTCTTAACGCGCACTGAGATTATTCTTATGTGTATACTAGTTACTTTATAATATATACTAAAATTATATATATATCTATTAACTATTTATATACTATAGATATAATAATACTTATTAAGAGGTTATTAGTTATTATTGTTTTAATAAGAGCCTACAGGAAGTGCATCTTCTAAAGATAATTAATAAATAAGTATTTTAATAAAAGCTCCTAAAGCCAGCCGCTTACTACTTTTTAGAAATAACTAAAGATTTAAAAGTAATAAAAGTTTATTATAAGTTAATTACTTATTACCTACTAATTTAGGGCTTTATTATACTATTTATAGTGCAAATAAAGGTTACTTAGTATAGTAGAACTTAAAAAAAATAAAAAAGTTATTAATACTATAAACTATATTTAAGTACTTAGTTTAATTAATATTATGTCATCTTCTTAAGCTAAAGAAAAAATAAAGATATTAAAGTAATATCACGGCCAGCATAAACCTGTAGGTAATTATAAGTAATTATAAATAATAAAATACTATATTAGAGCTACTCTAATATAAAGAAAAGAAAAGAGTATAGAAAGAGAGTAGAGAAGATTTATATAGATACTTATAGCATATATATAAAAGCATAATATATAACTAGTAATATTATCTGTAATATAATAACGTGATAATATGTAGTAATATTTTCTATAAATATGTTATATAACGGGCTGTTATAATAAGCTAAGAAAAAGTTTAAACTATAGGTTATAGTATATAAATTTCTTAACCCTAAGAACAAGCCTCTTTTTTTTTAAAAAAAAGTCTAGACTTTATAAATTGAAGTTATCTCTTAATTAAATATTTTCTTCTCTTTTAAATTAACCTTCGTGAGCTTATAATGAAGTTAGAGAGTATAAAAATAAATCTTAAAAGCATTTTCCTTAGTCTTTTTAAGCTAATAACAGAGTTTTATTTTATTATAATTAAGATAATTCTACTCTGGTTATAAGATAGTTAAATTATACTTTATATTATAATTATTACAGGCTAAGTAATAACTAGAGCTTAGATTTATAAAGTAGTTATTACCTTAATAGAAATAGTTTAAGTAGAGTATTAGTATATAATAAGGTTTATTATAAATCCTTAAAACTAAAAAGCAAGCGTGTATTAGAGATGACTTAAAATATATTATTATTAGAAAATTAGGTAAAAAGAAAAGGAAGTTAAAAGTCTTATAGTTTAGAGTATAAAATAAAAAACTTATTATCTTTATACTACTTATAGAAAAAAGAAACTATCTTCTAAAATAAAGACTTAAAAAAAGGGAATAGTGTTATAGATAGTAATAAAATAATTAATAATTTAGTTAAAAAAATAACTATATCTAAAGAATTAAGAGAGTTAATAATAATAGCTAATAAAACTCTAAAATAGAAATATATATTTAAGCTTAAAAAAAAGAATTATAAATAAGCACGAGATGTATTAGCAAAGGCTAAAGTATATATAAGAAAATAAAAATAGAAATATAAAACTATATAAAAAGATATAGAGTATCTTATTACATAATAGAAAAGTATTTAGTAGTTAGAGATATTAGAAAATACTAAAAGCTCTAATACCTCTAACAGCCTCTAACAGTATTTAATATACTAAACTAAGGTATAAATTATATATAGGAAGGAATATATATTTAAGTAAACTATTTCTACCTAAATAGCTTAGTATATTTACTCTAGAATTTAATTTAAAAGTATTTAACTTATCTTAATACCTTTAGAACTTATAAGCCTTTTTCTTATTATACTAAATAATTTCTTTATAAGAGTTATTTACTTTAGATATAGATAAATAAGCTAATAGTATATTATATATTAAATATAACTTAATTAAAAAGTATAAGCACTCAGTAAGTGTCATATATAATAAAAATAAAAAATAAAAAAGAATTTATATTTATAATAATTATATAGTGCATACACTGAGAATATTGTTAAATATATAAATTAAAATACTACTTAAAGGAACATTATATTACTAAATACTAAAAGATTATTTTAAGAGACGGAATATACAAATACTAATAGGCACTATAGTTAATAGGAAATAAATAATATAAAGAATTAACTAAATAAGAACTTACTATATAGATAAACGAGATTTACTAATAAATATTTATATTAGTTATAAGTTATATAATATACTATTACCCCGTTAAACACTTGGAATTAGGCTAGGATTAAAATAAAAAGAAGAAGAAAACAACCCCCTTACTAACCTTATAAATACAAAATAATAATATCGTAAATAGGATAATAAAAAAATAGTATTAGATATATATAGTACTAAACTATATAGAAATAGACTATAAATAGAATAAACATACTATACATGTTAAAGGACTAAAGATAAAGAAAATACTATAGTAATTAATAAATAAGAAAGAACTTAACCTATAATAAGAATTAGTTTATATAGATTTAGAAAATAAGTTATAGGATTTAAACTCAGATAAATATAAATAGCTATTATGGGATAAATACTAGCTAGAATATTAATTATACTAAGCTAAACACTATTAAAAAGAATAGTTAACTATAGAATTATATAAGAAATTTATTATAGGTTGTTAACTTACTAATGTAATGTTAACTAGTAACTAGTTATTTAATTAATTATATAACGTTAATTAGTTCCCTTACTTCCAGATTAGATAGCTTATTAAACTTAGTAGAAAAATAGTTAAACTTAGTTAAAATAGGAAGAAGTAAATACGGTAAGTTAAAGTCTAATAAAATAGTATTAAACTATTTTACTTAAGGTATAAATCTTAATTTTAGAGTAACTATAAAAAATTAAAAGTAATTATAAGCTGTTTAATGCCTTATACTTATAAAAGATCCTCTGTGTGTATATTATATACTAATTAGAAGTATATTAAATACTACTAGAGAAAATAAAGGAAGATAAGTCTATATCTATTCTTATCTTTTTTATTTACACTTATTTTTCTTATATTTTACTATAGGTAGTTATCTGATCTATTTACTTACTTAGAGTATTATTTCCTATAGAACTTAAACTTACTTTAAAGTAATTCTATTTATAAGTTCTATTTTTACTAATTTGCCTTTACTTATTAGTACTTTTTATATATTTCTTTATACTATAATTTCTACAGCAATGCCTTTTTAGTTAGACTACTATTTTTATTATAATTTATAATATTATTCCCTTTCTTTAAGCCTTCGGTTTGAAGGTTATTCTGTTTTTTTTTTCTATAAATAATATAAAGACAGCTAGTCTTTTATATAAAAGCTGAGATTATAAGAACTTTTTATACCTTTTCTATTCTTCTAATTTCCTAAGAATAACTTAAGTGGAATTATTCTTAAAATAAGCTTACTATCTAGCTTAAAGGGTTCTAAGAAATAATTATTATATACTATCTCTATATTCCCGTTATTATAATAATAACTATTATTATTTAATAAATCTAGCTTTTAGGTAATACTCTAAGTATATTAATTATAACATAAAGTATAATTTTATAGTCTTATAATGTAAGTAGAATTATCTAGATCGTGATAAGAAGAAACTATATTATTAGCTTAAAAAAGCTTAAGATAATCTGTTAGCTTATTACTAGCAGAAAAAAGAGTTTTAAGCTTATAAAAAACAAATTCGTTATTAGTTAGCTTAAATAGATTCTTAAGAGAAGAAAATATTTTAGCGTAAACTTACCTCAATTAATAAAGTTTATATAATAGAAAAAAAAAAAAATTTATTAGAATTAATTTAGTATACTACTACTTATAGTATCTAGTATTACTTTACTTTTTTTCTTAAGTTTTAAATAAAACGTTTTATATTCTTTTTATTTATTAAATATAGTTTTAGAGTAAGCATTTGATGTTCTATTTAATAATACTAGTTAATTAGTTTTAAACTATTTTTTAAGTTCCTAACTAGCTCTCACGTATTATCTTTAGATTTATAGTTTTTTTATTTAACTAAATACTTTATTATAGGTTGCTAACTTACTAATGTAATGTTAAACTAGTAACTAGTTATTTAACTAATTATATAACACTTTAATTAATTCCCTTACGTCTAGATTGGATAGCTTGTTAGACTTAGTAGAGTTTAGTTTAGCTTAGTTAAAATAAGAGAAAGTAATATAGTAAGTTAAGATTTAACAGAATAGTATTAAACTATATTACTTAAGGTATAAATCTTAATTTTAGAGTAACTATAAAGAATTAAAAGTAACTATAAACTATCTAATGTTTTATACTTATAGAAAATCCTTTATGCGTATATTATATACTAATTAAAAGTATATTAGATACTATTAAAGAAGATAAGAGAAGATAAGTTTAGCTTTAGCTTATATCTACTTTTATTTTTTTTATTAGCACTTATTTTATTAATACCCTGCTATAGTTAGTTACCTAATTTATTTACCTACTTAAAGTACTACTCTTTATAGAACTTAAACTTACTATAAAGTAATTTTATTTATAAGTTCTGTTTTTACTAATTTACTTTAGCTTTTTAGTATTTTTTGTATATTTCTTTATACTGTGTTTTCCACATTAGTGTCTTCTCAGCTACACTTCTTTTATTATTATAGTCTATAATATTATCCTCTTTCTCTAAGCCTTTAGTTTAAAGGTTATTCTGTTCTTTTTTTTATAAGTAGTATAAAGGTAGTTAGTTCTTTATATGAAAGCTAAAATCATAAAAACCCCTCACACCTTTCTTATCCTTTTAATTTCCTAAGAATAACTTAAGTGGAATTGTTTTTAAAATAAGTTTACTACTTAGTTTAAAGAATCTAAGCACATAGCTGTTTAATACTATCTTTTTATTTTTATTATTATAATACTAGCTGCTATTGCCTAATAGACTTAGCTTTTAAGTAATATTCTAAATATATTAATTAAAACATAAAGTGCGATCTTATAGTGTTATAGTAAAAATAAAAATATTTAGATTATAATAAAAAGAAACTACGCTAGTAGATTAAGAAATCCTGTTAAGAAACTCTTAAAACTTATTATATATTATTAGATTAGTTATAAAGTATTTAATAGTAACTGTTAAATCTAAATTATAAATTCTAAGCCTATAAGTTCTAGCTCTATTAGTAACTAGTCTAAATAGATTCTTAGAAAAAAGAGATATTCCAGCGCGAGCTTACCTTAATTAATAAAGTTTATATAATAATAAAAAAAAAGTAAATTTATTAGAATTAATTTAATATACTACTACCTATAGTATTAGGTATTACTTTATTTTTCTTTTCAAGTTTTAAGTAAAACGCTTTATATTCTCTTTATTTATTAGATACAGCCTTAGAGCAAGCTTTTACTATTTCTTCTAATAATACTAGTTAATTAACTCTAAACTATTCTTTAAGTTTTTAATTAGCTTTTATGTGTTGTTTTTAGGTTTATAGTTTTTTTATCTAACTAAATACTTCTATTAATACCTAAACTATTAGTAGTCTAGAATCTTTTAGACTTTATACTTAGTAGTGCTTTCCTTAAGTTTAAGTTTTATTTATAGTTTAGCGTTTCATAGTACTGGTTCTAATAGTAAAATATAAAAAACTAAGTAAATTCTTATATTCTTAGATAGTTATAGTTCGTAATTTACAGATCCTATTTATTATTTAATCTTAAATAGTCCTAATTTAATGTAATCTATTTTTTTTAATGGTTGTTTAGTTTTTAATTTTTTTTATAATAGGAAAACTTTATTCTCTTTCTTAAAAATAAGTCTCTTAACTTTAGACTTATCCTTTTATTATTTACTAAGGCTTCCTTTCTAGGTAATTTTTCTTACTATTTTTTAATAAAGTTATTATAACTTCTTAATCTTTATTCTTACTAATTCTAATATCTTATTTAGTTTTCGTGGTTTTTAATAAGCCGTAGGCTTATAATCATAGTTTATAAAGAATAGTAATTTTTTTATTATTAATGATTTTACAGAGTTATATATAAACTTAGCTATTAGTAATAAGTTAATCTAATTATCTTACTATTTATTAATATATATGTATAGATATTATTTTAATGTCTAATTTGTTCGTTCTATTTATCTATTTATTTATAGATAAAATGCTGTTAAGAGGCGGTATTTAGCCCCTAGCTTCCCTATAAACATTTTTTAGAATATTAATATAAATAATTTGTTTTTTTTATAATAAATTCTTATAGCAGTCCGTGTTATACTATTAGTAGTTTAATAAATATAGTAGCTAATTTATCTGCCTTAACTTCCGTATGTGTTGGTTTAAAGTATATGTACTTTATAAATTAGTCTACTATAACTAATATCATATTATACTATTAATCTTAAAAGGTGATTATTATTAGTATTCCTGTAATAAAGTCTATTATAATTAATTTCTATAATAGGTCTAGTAAAGGGATTAGCTATATAAATTTATATTTTTTATATTTTAGTACTTTATTCTTTTTATACTTAATACATTCTAAAAGAATAGCTCTAATCTTTTTTTATATTCTAAGAATCTAGAAGTATCTGTTAATTTATTCTATAGTTTTTTTAATTTCTTAATATCTATATATTTTAGCTAAGTGTTGGTCTTTAATAAGCTTAGTTTATAATACTTCTAGTATAAAAATAGTTCCCGTTTCATGCTATTATAGTCGTTTTTT
Source organism: Zopfia rhizophila CBS 207.26 (assembly GCA_010093925.1). Taxonomy (NCBI): domain Eukaryota; kingdom Fungi; phylum Ascomycota; class Dothideomycetes; family Zopfiaceae; genus Zopfia; species Zopfia rhizophila. Next base: position 589,170 of record ML994650.1, read on the forward strand.
GTTGAAATTTCTTATTTATTTTTTCTAGGTGTTTTTAATAATGACTACTGTTTTAATATCTATCTATAAGTTTTCTAGAAATCTGTTTTATCTTTACTTAAGTATTATATTATAGATTTCTGGTATATCTCTTATATGGTCTGCTTATTAATTAAGTATATTAGCCACTATATTTTCTTTTCCTAACTTATAAAGTATTTAAAATTTAAAAGTAGAAACTAGTTTTTATTATCTAACTTATTATTAGTTTAACTTCTTCATTGTTATAAATACTGTTAGATTTTTATAATTTAAATATATAATAATCTAGTGCTTAGCTCCTTCTAAGTAATGTTTCTATTTCTTAAATACTTAAACTATTATTAATAGTTTTTATTATAGATGTCGTAGTTTAACTTAGTAGTTATAAGTTTATAAGATAAGAAATCTACTAGATATTTATATCTATTATTCTATACTTATAGCAGAATAGCTTTAATAGCTTTATCTAATACATTTATATATATTTCTATTTAAAGTCATAAATTAAACATTTTTAATATTAGTGGTTGTTAGAATATTTCTTTTAATATTCTAAAAGTATTTTCCTTATATTGTTTCTACTTGAATTATTGATTTTTCTTAAGTAATTCTGTTAAAAGTATTATGATTTTTAAGTAGTCCCTAATAAATTATTAGCAGAACTCTATAAATCTAAGAAAAGAATAAACTTCTTTTATATTTATTAGTGTTAGCTAAGATAGAATATTTTTAGCTTTATCTAAATTAACTACTATTCCGTCTCAGGATATTAAGTATCTTAAGAATTTAACTTCTATTCTATAGAATACATATTTTTCCGTTTAAATATATAACTTGTATTTCTTAAGCTTTTATAATACCCTTTTAGTATACTTAACGTGTTCTTTTAGCATCCTATTTATATATACAAACATATTATTAAAATATGCTATTATAAATACATCTAGGTATTCCCTTAGCATATAATTAATAATTATTTAGAATATTACTAGTGTATTTATAAGTCCTATTAGCATAACTAAATATTTAAATAATTTATATCTTATTTTAAATACTATTATCTATTCGTGTTCTTTAACTATTTATATTTAGTAGTATTTATTTTTAATATTAAAGAGACTAAATCATTTAGCTCTTCTAAGTCTATCTATAAGTTCTAATATTAGTAATATAAGATAGTAATTTTTTACTATGGTTTTATTAAGATATTTATAATTAATACATAATTATATTTTACTATTTTTTTTTGTATAAAAAGTATTAGTGAAGCTATCTTGTTTTTACTTATTTATATATATTTCTTCTGTTAGTTTTTCTGTAAGAATCTTTATAATTCTTATTACTAATAAATAGGTACCTGATATAATGGTCCTGGTTTTAAATCTATTTTTTCCTTAAGCGTAATTTTATAGTCCTAGTTCTAATATTCTAGTAATTAGTCTTTAACTTTTTTAAAGAACTATTCTCTAAATTCTTCCTAATATTTTTTTAGTATAATAAATTTAGTGTTATGAAGTATTATTTTCTTTATTTATATTATTATCTATTATTACTGTTTATAGTGGTTGTTCCTAACTTCTATAGTTTTTCTTTTCTAATTAATAGTTAGGTTCTATCATGCTAGCTAGTTTTATCCTAAGATAAAATTCTTATTACCTAGATTCATAATTTTTATATAACAGTTATTCTTATAACCTGCTGCCTAAATAGTTATATTTCTTATTTCAAAATTAATTAGATCTTTTCTAAATATTACTAGACTATTATTTACGTGTTTTACTTATATAAGTTTGTCTAAAACTCTAGTTAGTGTCTAGTATCTTTATATTTACTTATTTAATATAAGTATTTTGCTAGCCCTACTGTCTATAAGTACTAGTATTTAGTTATTATTAATATATACATTTACGTATAGCTTATTCTTGTATCTTTTTTAGTTTAGTTATGTATATATAAGCGTTATGTTCTTTCTAACTTTTAGTTAGTTTTCTAATAACTTAGTTATAGTCTACTAGTTTTTTAGTTTTTTGTTTATAGTTAACTTTTAAGTAGCAGTTACTTCCTTAGCATTTCTTCTTTAAATCCATAAATTAGACATTTTTAGAATTAATATACTTTCTTATTAAGTATTTTATATGTGTTTTTAGTTTATTTCTATAATCCCAGCATTTCCATCTCAAGAAACATTCATAATATGTGAGTTTTTTATGTAATTCTATAGCTAACTATTCTTCTTAACAGTATTTAGTCTAGTGTAGTTAATATTCTATTTAGTATTTATCCCATAATAACTACTTATATTAGTTTAAGTTTAAGTTCTATAGTTTATTCTCTAAATCTATATAAACTAGTTCTTATTATAAATTAAGTTTTTTCTTGTTTGCTAGTCACTATAATATTTTCTTAGTCCTTAGTCTTTTAATATATATAGCGTGTTTATTCTATTTATAGTTTATTCCTATATAATCTAGTACTATATATATCTAGTATTTTTATTTTATTATTTTATTTATAGTATTGTTGTCTTGTACCTATAGAATTAGTAAAGAAATATCTTCTTTCTTTTTATTTTAGTCCTATTCTAGTTTTAGATGTCTAATAGGGTGGTAGTATATTACATTAGTTATAACTAGTATAAATATCTATCTATAAATTTTATTTATTTATATAGCTAGTTTTTATTTATTTAGTTTTTTATATTATTTATTTCCTGTTAATTATAGTGCTTATTAGTATTTATATATTTCATCTCCTAAAATAACTTCCTAGTATTTAGTAATATAGTATTTTCTTAGGTAATATTCTAATTTATATATCTAACAGTATCCCTAGTATACTTACTATATAATTATTATAAACATAAGTTCTTTATTTTCTTTTATCTTATAATCTTTTTTTTATTTGAATTTTTAGTTTTTTTTTTAAAGGGTTCCTCTTCTTGCTCTATGATCTCATAGAACCTTTATATATTTTTTTTAGTTTTAGTATTATATTATCAAACTGCTGCTTCCTGTATTATAGTAATTATATTATTAGATTATCTTATTAAATAATCTTTAACTTATTAATATAGTATTTTATATTCTTATCTAAGATGTATGTAACTTCCGTAAATCTAGTATTATTCTCTCTAAACTCTTTATATAATTGTCTCTTTTATTATTATGTCCTATACTTATTTTATTTAAACTATAGCTATTTTAATTTTCTTTAGTGCCTTAGTCTAGACATAAGCTTTTTTAATATCTAATTATTACTATTTATAATCTTTAATAAAATGTTTTTATTTTCTATATTCTAAACAGGCTTTACGTGTATAGTGTTTTATTTATTTTTTAATTTACTTTTCTTACCTCTTTCTAACAAATGTCTATTTAATGTTAATATCTATTTTATTATAGGTTTAGGTAATTTTTCTATTTTTCTTAAGTATATAAATTATTAATTTTCTACATACTTTTCTCTCCTGCTTCTATTAATACTAGTAGTTATTAATAATTACTATTTATTTAATAATTTTAAGTAAGATACTTAGCTGCTTTTCTCTAAAAATTCTATCTTTAATTTTATCTTTTAGTTCTTTATAGTACATTATAACTAGTAGTTAGTCTACTTAGTTAAGTTATAATTAGATTTATTTAAACTCTACTGTGTAATTAGCTGCTAATATTTACTACTTAAGCTATTAAAGCTTTTAAATTACTTTAGTTTTCTTATTAATTTTTTAAAAAATAATAATTATTTCTTACTTGAAGTATTTATAACTTTTAAAAGCTTATTATATATTATTATTACAGTTTACTAATTCTACTACTTCTAAGTTAAAATTTCTATTAGCTAGATAGTTTCTTACTAGTAGTTTAAACTATTACATAGCTTTTTCTATTATGTTTATACTAGCTACTAGAATTTAATCCTAATTAGTCGTAAATAATGCTTAATTAAAATAATAGTATAGGTTTATTACTACTATAAAAATCTTAAGTTTATTTCTATTACTATTAAATTTCTTAAGTAGCTATATTTTAGTTATTCTCTTTTTTTATTTAGCTCTAATTTATTGCTATAAGTTTAATAAGGTATTACATAGTTTTATAATAGCTACTTTTTATTCTTAGATAATTTATTACGTACTTTTTTACTCTCTTAATATACTTCTAGTTATAAATAAAGATTCTGCTATAACTTTTTCTTTACTATTACTTTCTTCTAACAAATAAAGTTCCTGTTCATTCTGGTAGTAGGTTGTTATAAACTTTTAATAATTAATTATTAGAATCTATCTAATAGCTTTTTCTACTCTCTTAAGATGGTAATTATAATATTATAGGTTATTAACTTACTAACATAATATTAAACTAGTAACTAGTTATCTAACTAATTATATAATACCTTAATTAGTTTTTTTGCGTTTAGATTGGATAGCTTGTTAGACTTAGTAGAGTTTAGTTTAGTTTAGTTAAGATAAAAGAAAGTAATATAATAAGTTAAAATTTAACAGAATAGTATTAAACTATATTACTTAAGGTGTGAATTTTAATTTTAGAGTAATTATAAAGAATTAAAAGTAACTATAAGCTATCTAATGTTTTATACTTATAGAAAATCCTCTATACGTATATTATATACTAATTAGAAGTATATTAGATACTATTAAAGAAGATAAAAGAAAATAAGTTTAGCTTTAGCTTATGTTTACTCTTATCTTTTTTATTAATACTTATCTTACTAATACTTTACTGTAGTTAGTTATTTAATCTACTTATTTACTTAAAGTACTACTCTCTATAGAACTTAAACTTACTATAAAGTAACTTTATTTATAAGTTTTATTTTTACTAATTCACTTCAGCTCTCTAGTATTTTTTGTATATTTCTTTATACTATATCCTCTATATTAGTGCCTCCTTAGCTGTACTTTCTTTATTATTATAGTCCATAAAATACTTTTACTAACACCTAAACTATTAGTAGTCTAGAATTTATTAGACTTTATACTTAGTAGTATTTTTCTTAAGTTTAAGTCTTACTTATAGTTTAGCATTTTATAGTACTAGTTCTAATCTTAAAATATAAAAAACTAAATAAATTCTTATATTCTTAGATAGTTATAGTTTATAATTTATAGATTCTATTTATTATTTAACTTTAAATAGTCCTAACTTGACGTGGTCTAGTTTTTTTAATGGTTGTTTTATTTTTAAATTTTTTTATAATAAGAAAACCCTATTCCCTTTTTTAAAGATTAGTTTTTTAATTTTAGACTTATCCTTTTATTATTTACTAAGGTCTCCTTTCTAAGTAATCTTTCTTACTATTTCTTAATAAAGTTATTATAACTTTTTAATTCTTATTCTTATTAATTTTAATATTTTATTTAGTTTTTATGGTTCTTAATAAACCGTAGGCTTATAACTATAGTTTATAAAGAATAGTAATTTTCCTATTATTAATAACTTTACAGAGTTATATATAAACTTAGCTATTAATAGTAAATTAATCTAATTATCTTATTATTTATTAATATATATTTATAGCTATTATTCTAATGTCTGGTTTGTTTATTTTATTTATTTATTTATTTATAAGTAAAATACTGTTAAGAGACAGTATTCAGCCCCTAGCTTCTTTATAAATATTTTCTAAAATATTAATATAAATAAATTATTTCTGTTTATAATAAATTCTTGTGGCAGTTTATATTATACTATTAGTAATTTAATAAGTATAGTTACTAATTTATCTATCTTAATTTCTATATATGTTAGTTTAAAGTATATATACTTTATAAGTTAGTTTACTATAACTAGTATCATATCATACTATTAACCTTAAAAGATAGTTGTTATTAGTATTTCTATAATAAAGTTTATTATAACTAATTCCTATAGTAAGTCTGGTAAAGGAATTAGTTATATAAGTTTATATTTTTTATATCTTAATATTTTATTCTTTATTATAGGTTACTAACTTACTAACGTAATGTTAAACTAGGAACTAATTATCTAACTAATTATATAACGTTAATTAGTTTCCTCACATCCAGATTAGATAGCTCGTTAGACTTAGTAGAGAAGTAATTAAACTTAGTTAAAATAAAAAGAAGTAAATACAGTAAGTTAAGGTTTAACAGGATAGTATTAAACTATTTTACTTAAGGTGTGAATCTTAATTTTAGAGTAACTATAAAGAATTAAAAGTAACCGTGAGCTGTCTAATGCCTCATACTTATAATAGATCCTCCGTGCGTATATTGTATACCAATTAGAAGTATGTTAGATACTGCTAGAGAAGATAAGAGAAGATGAGTTCAGCTCTAGCTTATACCCGCTCTCATCTTCCTTATCAGCACTCATCTTCCTAGTGCCCTGCTATAGCTGGTTACCTAACCTGCTTACCTACTCAGGGTGCTGTTCCCTATAGAACTTGAACTTACTTCAAAGCAATCCCATCCGTAAGTTCTGTTTTCGCTAGTTTGCTTCTACTCTTTGGCATCGCTTGCACATCTTCTCATACTGTGTCTTCCAAAGCAACGCCTTCTCAGCTGCACTTTCATCTTTGTTACAGTCCGTAACATTATCCCCTTCCTTCAAGCCTTCGGCCTGAAGGTTATTCCGTTCTTCCTTTCATAAGCAGTATAAAGGCAGCTGGTCCTCTGCGCGAAAGCTGAGATCGTAAGAACCCCTCACACCTTTCCTATCCTTCCAATTTCCTAAGGATGACTTAAGCGGAATCGTCCTTAAAATGAGCTCACCATCTAGCTTGAAGGGTCCGAGCGCACAGCCGTCCTATGCCGTCCCCTTATTCTCATTATCGTGATGCCGGTTGCTGTTGTCTGATGGATCTAGCCTCCAGGCGATGTTCTAAGTGTATTAATTGAAACATAAAGTGCGATCTCGTAGTGTCGCAGCAAAAGTGGGATTGTTTGGATTGCGATAAGGAGAAACTACGTCAGCAAATCAAGAAGTCCCGTCAGAAGTCTCTTAAGGCTCGTTGTGTTCTGTTGGATCTATTATAGAGCATTCAACAGCAGCTGTTGGATTTAGATCGGGAGTCTCAGGCTCGCGAGTTCCGGCTCCGTCGGCAACTAGCCTAAACAGATTCTCAGGAGAAGGAGATGTTCCAGCGCGAGCTTGCCTCAATTAACGAAGTTCGTGTAATGAAGAAGGAAGAGTAAAACTGTCAGAATCGATCTGGCACACTGCTACCTGCAGCGTCTAGTGTCGCTTCACCTTCCTTCTCGGGTTTTGAGTAGAACGTCCTGCATTCTCCCTATTCATTAGATACGGCCTTAGAGCAGGCATTTGCTGCTCCATTCGATGGTACTGGTCAATTAGCTCTAAACTATTCTTCAGGTTCCTGACTGGCTCCCACGTGTCATCCTCAGGTCTGTAGTCTTTCTATCTAACTAAATACTTCCACTAACGCCCAAACCGTTGATAGTCCAGAATTCGTTAGACTTTGTACTTGGTTGTGTCTTCCTTGAGTCTGAGTCTTGTCTGTAGTTCGGCGTTTTGTGGTGCTGGTTCTAATAATGAGATATGAAAAACTAGGTGAATCCTCATATCCTTAGGTAGTTGTAGTTCGTAATTTACAGATCCTATTTGTCTTTTAACCTTAAATGGTCCTAATTTAATGTGATCCAGTTTTCTTGATGGTTGTTTAGTTTTTAAATTTTTTTATAGTAGGAAAATCTTATCCCCTCCTTTAAAGATTGGTCCCTTAACTCTAAGCTTATCCTTCTATTATTTGCTAAGGTCTCCCTTCTAGGTGATTTTTCCTGCTATTTCTTGATAAAGTTATTATAACTTCTTAACCCTTATTCTTACTGATTCTGATATCTTGTCTAGTTTTCATGGTTCTTAATAAGCCGTAGGCTCATAACTATAGTTCATAAAGAATAGTGATTTCCCTATTATTAATGACTTTGTAGAGTTATATGTAAACTCAGCCATTAGTAATAAGTCAATCCAATTATCTTGTTATTTATTAACATATATTTATAGATATTGTTTTAGTGTCTGATTTATTCGTTCTATCTGTTTATCTATTTATAAGTAAAATGCTATTAAGAGGCGGTATTTAGCCCCTAGCTTTCCTATAAATATTTTCTAGAATATTAATGTGAATAATATATCTCTATTTATAATAAATTCTTATAGTAGCTTATGTTATATAATTAGTAGTTTAATAAGTATAGTTACTAATTTATCTACTTTAATCTCTATATACGTAGGTTTAAAGTATGCATATTTTATAAGTCTATCTACTATAACTAATATCATATTATATTATTAATTTTAAAAAGTAATTATTATTAGTACTTCTATGATAAAGTCTATTATAACTAATTCTTATAGTAGGTTTAGTAAAGGAATTAGTTATATAAGTCTATATTTTTTATATCTTAATGCCTTATTCTTCTTGTACTTAATATATTTTAAAAGAATAATTTTAATCTTTTTCTATATTCTAGGAATCTAAAAGTGTCTGTTTATTTATTTTATAGTTTTTTTAATTCTTTAATATCCGTGTATTTTAGCTAAGTATTAGTTTTTAATAAGTTTAGTTTATAATACGTCTAGTACATAAATCATTTCTTAATTCAAATTCTATTATAGTTATTTATTATTAAAGTTTTGTATCTACTTTTTTTAAGTACTTTTAATAATGACTATATGTTTAATATCTATTTATAAACTTTCTAAGGATCTGTCCTGTTTCCGTTTAAGTATTATATTATGGATTTCCGGTATATCTCTTATATGGTTTACTTATTAACTAAGTATATTAGCTACTATATTTTCTTTTCCTAATTTATAGAGTATTTAAAAGTTAAAAGTTAAGACTAGTTTCTACTATCTAACCTATTATTAATTTAACTTCTTAGTTATTATAAATACTGTTAGATTTTTATGATCTAAATATATAATAATCTAGTACTTAATTCCTTCTAAGTAATATTTTTATTTCCTAAATACTTAAACTATTATTAATAGTTTTTTATTATAAATATCATAGTTTAACTTGGCAGTTGTGAGTTTGTAAGATAAAAAGTCTATTAAATATTTTTATTTATTATTTTATATTTATAATAGAATAGCTTTAGTAGCTTTGTCTAATATATTTATATATATCTCTATTTACAGTCATAAATTAAATATCTTTAATATTAGTAGTTATTAGAATATTTCTTTTAATATTTTAAAAGCGTTTTTTCCATGTTATTCTCACTTAAATTATTAATTTTTCTTAAGTAATTCTGTTAAGGGTAATGTGATTTTTAAGTAATTCTTAATAAATTATTAACAGAACCCTATAAATCTAAGGAAAGAATAAACTTTTTTTATATTTATTAGTATTAGCTAAGATAGAATATTTTTAGCTTTATTTAGGTTAACTACTATTCTATTTTAGAATACTAAGTATTCTAAGAACTTAACTTCTATTCTATAGAATATACATTTTTCTGTTTAAATGTATAGCTTATGTTTCTTAAGCTTTTATAATATTTTTTTAGTATACTTAACGTGTTCTTTTAGCGTTCTGTTTATATATATAAACATATTATTAAAATATACTATTATAAATACGTCTAGGTATTCCCTTAGTATATAGTTAATAATTATCTAGAATGTTACTAGTGCATTAGTAAGTTTTATTAATATAACTAGGTATTTAAATAATTTATATTTTATTTTAAATATAGTTATTTACTTATGTCTTTTGGTTATTTATATCTGATAGTATTTATTTCTAATATTAAAAAGACTAAACTATTTAGCTCCTCTAAGCTTATTTATAAGTTCTAATATTAAAGATATAAGATAATAATTTTTAACTATAGCTTTATTAAGGTGTCCATAGTTAATATATAATTATAGCTTTTTATTTTTTTTTAGTATAAAAAGTATTAGTGAAGCTATCTTACTTTAACTTGTTTATATATATCCTTTTTATTGATTTTTCTATAAGAATCTTCGTAACTCTTTTTATTAATGAATAGGTACTTAATATAATAGTCCTAGTTTTAAATCTGTTTCTTTCTTAAGCGTGATTTTATAGTCTTAGTTCTAATATTCTAGTAACTAGTTTTTAGCTTCTTTAAAGAACTATTCTCTAAATTCTTTTTAATATTTTTTTAGTATAACAAATTTGGTCTCGTGAAGTATTGTTTTTTTTATCTATATTATTACTTATTATTACTATCCATGGTGGTCGTTTCTGATTCCTATAGTTTTTTTTTTCTAATTAATAGTTAGGTTCTATTATGCTAGCTAGTTTTATCCTAAAATAAAATTCTTACTACCTAGATTTATAATTTTAATATAATAGTTATCCTTATAATCTGCTACCTAAATAGTTATATTTCTTATTTTAAAATTAATTAGATTTTTTCTGAATATTGTTAGACTATTATCTACGTGTTTTACTCACATAAGTTTATCTAAAACTCTAGTTAGTATTTAGTATCTTTATATTTACTTATTTAATATAAGTGTCTTACTAGCTCTATTATTTATAAGTGCTAGTATTTAATTACTATTAATATATATATCTATATATAGCTTGTTCTTATGTTTCTTTTAGTTTAGTTATATGTATATAAGTGTTATGTTTTTTCTAACCTTTAGTTAACTCTCTAGTAGCTTAGTTATAGTCTACTAGCTTTTTAGTTTTTTATTTATAGTTAATTTCTAAGTAGCAGTTGCTTTTTTAGTGTTTCTTTTTTAGGTTTATAAATTAGACATTTTTAAAGTTAGTATACTTCCTATCTAAGTATTATATATATATTTCTAGTTTTATCTCTATAATCCTAACATTTCCATTCTAAGAAATATTCTTAATATATAAGTTTTTTATATAATTCTGTAGCTAATTATCTCTTTTAATAGTATTTAGCTTAGTATAGTTAATATTTTATCTAATATTTATCCTATAATAATTACTTATATTAGTCTGAGTTTGAGTCCTATAGTTTATTTTCTAAATCTATATAAACTAGTTCTTATTATAGGTTAAGTTTCTTCTTATTTACTAGTTACTATAATATTTTTTTATTTTTAGTCTTTTAACACGTATAGCGTGTTTATTTTATCTATAGTCTATTTCTATATAATCTAGGACTATATATATCTAGTATTTCTGTTTTATTACTCTATTTGCGGCGTTGTTATCTTGTATCTATAGAATTAATAAAAAGATATTTTCTTCCTTCCTATTTTAGTCCCATCCTAGTTCTAGATGTTTAATAGGGTAGTAGTATGTTATATTAACTATAACTAGCATAAATATTTATTTATAGATTTTATTTATTTATATAGCTAATTTTTATTTACTTAGTTCTTTATACTATTTATTTTCTGTTAATTATAATACTTATTAGTATTTATACATCCCATCTCTTAAAATAACTTTCTAGTATTTAGTAATATAGTGTTTTTCTAGATAGTATTTTAATTTATATATTTAACAGTATCCCCAGTATACCTACTATATAATTATTATAAATATAAGTTCTTTTCTTTTTTCTGTTTCGTGATTTTTTCTTTGTCTGAATTTCTAGTTTTTTTTCCTAAAGAGTCCTTCTTCTTACTCTATAATCTTATAAAATCTTTATATTTCTTTCTTAGTTTTAGTATTATATTATTAAACTACTATTTTTTGTATTATAGTAATTATATTATTAGGTCGTCCTGCTAGATAATTCTTAACTTACTAATATAGTATTTTATATTCTTATCTAAAGTATATATAACTTCTATAGATTTAATATTATTTTTTCTAAATTCTTTATGTGATTATCTCTTCTGCTATTATATCTTATATTTATTTTACTTAAACTATAGCTATTTTAATTTTCTTTAGTGCCTTAGTTTAAATATAAGCTTTCTTTATATCTAATTATCATTATTTATAATTCTTAATAAAGTGTTTTTGTTTTCTATATTCTAAATAGGCCTTACGTGCATAGCGTTTTATTTATTCTTTAATTTATTTTTCTTACTTTTTTTAAACAAATGTCTATTTAATGTCGATGTTTATTTTATTATAAATTTAAGTATTTTTTCTATTTCTTTTAGGTATATAGATTATTAATTTTCTATATACTTTTCTCTCCTGCTTCTGTTAGTACTAGTAGTTATTAATAATTACTATTTATTTAATAATTTTAAGTAAGGTACTTAGTTGCTTTCCTTTAGAAATTTTATTTTTAATTCTATTTTTTAGTTCTTTATAGTATATCATAACCAGTAGCTAGTTTACTTAATTAAGTTATAATTAGATTTATTTAAACTCTACTATGTAGTGAGCTGCTAATATTTATTACTTAAGTTATTAAAACTTCTAAATTACCTTAATTTCTTTATTAATTTTTTTAAAAATAATAATTATTTCTTGCTTAAAGTATTTATAACTTTTAAAAGCTTATTATATATTACTATTACAGTCTACTAATCCTGCTGCTTTTAAGTTAAAATTTCTATTAACTAGATAGTTTCTTACTAGTGGTTTAAACTATCGCATGGTTTTTTTTATTATATTTATACTAACTACTAAAATCTAATCCTAATTAGTTATAAATAATACTTAATTAAAATAATAGTATAAGTCTATAACTGTTATAAAGATCTTAAGTTTATTCTAATTACTATTAAATTTCTTAAGTGGCTGTATTTTAGCTGTTTTTTTTTTTTAATCTATTCTAACTTACTACTATAAGTTTAATAAGGCGTCGCGTAATTTTATAATAGCTATTTTTTATTTTTAAATAATTTATTATATACTCTTTTATTTTTCTGATATACTTCTAGTTATAGATAAAAATCCTACTATAACTTTTTTTTTATTATTACTTTCTTTTAATGAATAAAGTTCCTGTTTGTTTTTATAATAGGTTATTATAAACTTCTAATAATTAGTTATTAGAATCTATCTAATAGCTTCTTTTACTTTCTTGAGATGGTAATTATAATATTATAAATTACTAACTTACTAACATAATATTAAACTAGTAACTAGTTATTTAATTAATTATATAATATTAATTAATTTCCTTACGTCTAGATCAGATAGCTTGTTAGACTTAATAAAGAAGTAATTAAACTTAGTTAAAGTAAAAAAAAGTAAATATAATAAGTTAAGATTTAATAGGATAATATTAAACTATTTTACTTAAAATATAAATCTTAATTTTAGAGTAACTATAAAAAATTAAAAGTAACTATAAGCTGTCTAATGTCTTATACTTATAATAAATCCTTTATGTATATATTATATACTAATTAAAAGTATATTAGATATTACTAGAGAAGATAAGAAAAGATAAGTTTAGCTCTAGTCTATACCTACTCTTATCTTTCTTATTAGTACTTATCTTTTTAGTGTTCTGCTATAGCTGGTTATTTAATTTACTTATCTACTTAAAGTATTATTCTCTATAGAACTTAAACTTACTTTAAAGTAATTTTATTTATAAGTTATGTCTTTACTAGTTTGCTTTTGCTCTTTAGTATTGCTTATATATTTTCTTATACTATATTTTCTAAAGTAACACTTTCTTAGCTGCACTTTTATCTTTATTATAGTCTATAATATTTTTTTTTATACTTAATATATTCTAAAAGAATAGCTCTAATTTTTTTTTATATTCCTAGAATCTAAAAGTATCTGTTAATCCGTTCTATAGTTTTTTTAATTCCTTAATATCTATACATTTCAGCTAAGTGTTAATTTTTAATAAGTTTAGTTTATAATATATCTAGTATATAAATTATTTCTTAATCTAAATTCTATTATAGTTGTTTATTATTAAACTCCCTTATTCATTTTTTCTAGGTACTTTTGATAATAATTATATATTTAATATCTATTTATAAGCTTCCTAGAGATCCGTCTTGTCTTTACTTAAGTATTATATTATAAATTTCCGGTATATTCTTTATGTGGTTTATTTATTAACTAAATATATTAATCACTATATTTTCTTTTCCTAATTTATAAAGTATTTAAAAGTTGAAAGTAGAAACTAGTTTTTATTATCTAACCTATTATTAATTTAGCTTCTTAGTTGTTATAAATACTGTTAGATTTTTATAATTTAAATATATAATCTAGTACTTAGCTCTTTTTAAGTAATATTTTTATTTCTTAAATACTTAAACTATCACCAACAGTTCTTTATTATAAATGTTATAGTTTAATTTCGTAGTTATAACTTTATAAGATAAAAAGTCTATTAAGTGTTTTTATTTGTTATTTTATATTTATAATAGAATAGCTTTAGTAGCTCTGTTTAATATGTCTATATATATCTCCATTTAAAGTTATAAGTTAAATATTTTTAATATTAGTAGTTATTAGAATATTTTTTTTTATATTTTAAAAGCATCTTTCTCGCGTTGTTCCCACTTAAATTATTAATCCCTTTTAAGTAATTCCGTTAAAAGTAATGTGATTTTTAAGTAGTCCTTAATAAATTATTAGCAGAATTCTATAAATCTAAGAAAAGAATAAACTTCTTTAGTATTTATTAGTATTAGCTAAGATAGAATATCTTTAGCTTTATCTAAGTTAACTACTATTTTATCTTAGAATACTAAGTATCTTAAGAATTTAACTTCTATTCTATAAAACATATATTTTTCTATTTAAATATATAGCTTGTGTTTTTTAAGTTTCTGTAGTACTTTCTTAGTATGCTTAACATATTCTTTTAGCATTCTATTTATATATATAAGTATATTATTAAAATATAATTAATAATTATCTAAAATATTACTGGTGCGTTTATGAGTTTAAATAATATAACTAAATATTTAAATAGTTTATATTAGATTTTAAATGCTATTAACTATTCATATTCTTTAGCTATTTTTATTTAATAGTATTTATTTTTAATATTAAAGAGACTAAACCATTTAGCTCCTTTTAGTTTATTTATAAGTTTTAATATTAATAATATTAGGTAATAATTCTTTACCGTAACTTTATTAAGATATTTATAGTTAATATATAGTTATAATTTATTGTTTTTTTTTTGGTATAAAGAGCGTTAGTAATGCCATCTTATTTTCACTTATTTAAATATATTTTTTTTTTAAAATTATTATTTAGATATTATCGTAGCTCTTTTTATTAATTAATAAATAACTAGTATAGTAGTTCTAGTTTTAAATCTGTCTCTTTCTTAAGCGTGATTTTATAGTCCTAGTTTTAGTATTCTAGTAACTAGTCTTTAGCTTCTTCAAAAAACCATTCTCTAAATTCTTTTCAATATTCTTCTAGTATAACGAATTTGGTTTCGTGAAGTGTCGCTTTTTTTATATATATTATTACTTATTATCACTATCTATAGTAGTTGTTTCTAATTCTTATAATTTTTCTTTTCTAATTAATAGTTAAATTCTATTATGCTAGTTAGTTCTATCCTAAGATAAAATTCTTACTATCTAGATTTATAATTTTAATATAATAGTTATTCTTGTAACTTGCTGCCTAAATAGTCATATTTCTTATTTTAAGATTAATTAGACTTTTTTTGAATGTTGTTAGACTATTATTTATGTGTTTTACTTATATAAGTTTATTTAAAACTTTAGTTAGTATCTAATATCTTTATATTTATTTATTTAATATAAGTATTTTACTAGCTCTATTATTTATAAGTACTAGTGTTTAATTACTGTTAATATATACATTTATATATAGCTTATTCTTATGTTTTCTTTAGTTTAGTTATGTATATATAAATGTTATATTTCTTTTAACCTTTAGTTAGTCTTTTAATAGCTTAGTTATAGTCTATTAGCTTTCTAGTTTTTTATTTATAGCTAACTTCTAAGTAGTAGTTACTTTTTTAGAGTTTTTTCTTTAGGTTTATAGATTAAGTATTTCTAGAGTTAGCATGCTTTCTAACTAAGTATTTTATATATATTTTTAGTTTATTTTCTATATAATCCTAGCATTTCTATCTCAAGAAACATTCCTGATATGTGAGTTTTTTATTTGATTTTATAGCTAACTATTCTTCTTAACAGCGTTTAGCCTAGTATAGTTAATATTCTATTTAATACTTATCTTATAATAATTACTTATATTAGCCTGAGTTTGGGTCCTGTAGTTTATTTTCTAAATTCATATAAACTAGTTCTTATTATAGGTTAAGTTCTTTTTTATTTACTAGTTATTATAATACTTTTCTTATCTTTAGTCCCTTAACACGTATGGCATGTTTATTCTATTTATAGTCTATTTCTATATAATTTAGTATTATATATATCTAGCACTTCTATTTTATTATTCTATCTGCAGCGTTATTATCTTATATTTATAGAATTAATAAAAGAGTATCTTTTTTCTTTTTATTTTAATTTTATTCTAGTTTTAGATGTCAGATAGGGTGGTAGTACGTTATATTAATTATAACTAGTATAAATATTTATTTATAGATTTCATTTATCTATATAGCTAATTTTTATTTATTTAGTTTTTTATATTACTTATTCCCTACTAACTATAGTATTTATTAGTATTTATATATTCTATCTCCTAAGATAACTTCCTAGTGCTTGGTAATATAATATTTTTTTAAATAGTATTCTAATTTATATATCTAATAGTATTTTTAGTATACTTATTATATAATTATTATAGACATAAGTTTTTTACCCTTTTCTATTTCGTAATTTTTTTTGTTTAAATTTCTAGTTTTTTTTTTTTAAAAGAGTCTACCTTCCTGTTCTATAATCTTATAAAACTTTTATATTTTTTTTTTTTAGTTTTAGTATTATGTTATTAAGCTGCTGCTTTTTGTATTATAATAATTATATTATTAAGTTATCCTACTAAATAATTCTTAACTTACTAATATAATATTTTATATTCTTATTTAAGATATATACAACTTCTGTAAATCTAGTATTATTTTTTCTAAACTCTTTATATAATTATCTTTTCTGTTATTATATTCTATACTTATTTTACTTAAACTATTACTATCTTAACTTTTTTTAATACTTTAGTCTAAACATAAGCTTTTTTAATATCTAATTATTATTATTTATAGTCTTTAATAAAGTGTTTTTATTTTTTATATTTTAGATAAGCTTTATGTGTGTAGTGTTTTATTTATTTTTTAATTTACTTTCCTTACCCTTTCTTAATAAAGGTTTATTTAATATTAATATTTATTTTATTATAGGTTCAGATGTTTTTTTGACTTCTTTTAGATATATAAATTATTAATTATCTATATACTTTTTTCTCTTACTTCTGTTAATACTAGTAGTTATTAATAGTTACTATTTATTTAATAATTTTAAACAAAGTACTTAGCCACTTTCCTTTAGAAATCTTATTTTTAATTTTATTTTTTAGTTCTTTATAGTATATCATGACTAGTAGTTAGTCTATTTAATTAAATTATAATTAAATTTATTTAAACTCTACTATATAATTAGTTGTTAATGTTTATTACTTAAGTTATTAAAGCTTTTAAATAGCTTTAGTTTCCTCATCAATTTTCCTAAAGATAATAATTATTTTTTATTTAAAATATATATAACTTTTAAAAGCTTATTATATATTATTGTTATAGTTTACTAATTCTATTACTCCTAGATTAAAATCTCTATTAGCTAGATAATTTCTTATTAGTAGTTTAAACTATTATATAGCTTTTCCTATTATATTTATACTAGCTACTAGAATTTAATTCTAATCAGTTATAAATAATGCTTAGTTAAAATAATAGTATAGATTTATTATTACTATAAAGGTCTTAAGTTTATTCTAATTACTATTAAATTTCTTAAGTAGTTGTATTTTAGCTATTTTCTTTTTTTAACCTACTTTAACTTACTACTGTAAGTTTAATAAGGTGTTACGTAATTTTATAATAGCTATTTCTTATTTTTAAATAATTTATTACATACTCTTCTAGTTTCTTAATATATTTCTAGTTATAAATAAAGGTCCTGTTATAACTTCTTCTTTATTACTACTTTTATCTAACAAGTAAAGTTCCTGTTTATTTTTATAATAGGTTATTATAGACTTTTAATAATTAGTTATTAGAATCCATCCAACAGCTTTTTCTACTATCTTGAGATGATAGTTATAATATTATAAGTTATTAACTTACTAATATAATATTAACTAGTAACTAGTTATTTAACTAATTATATAACGTTAATTAGTTTCCTTACTTCCAGATTAGATAGCTTATTAGACTTAGTAGAAAAGTAATTAACTTAGTTAAGATAAGAAGAAGCGAATATAGTAAGTTAAGATCTAATAAAATAGTATTAAACTATTTTCCTTAAGGTATGAATCTTAATTTTAGAGTAACTATAAAAAATTAAATATAATTATAAGCTGTTTAATGCCTTATAATAATAGGAGATCCTCCGTGCGTATATTATATACTAATTAAAAGTATATTAAATACTATTAGAAAAAATAAGAGAAGATAAGTCTATACCTATTTTCATTTTCTTTATTTATACTTATTTTTTTATACTTTACTATAGGTAGTTATCTGACCTGTTTATTTACTTAAGATATTATTTCTTATAGAACTTAAACTTACTTTAAAGTAATTCTATTTATAAGTTCTATTTTTACTAATTTACCTCTACTTATTAGTACTTCTTATATATTTTTTTATACTATAATTTTTATAGTAATATTTTTTTAGTTAGACTTTTATTTTTATTACAGTCTGTAATAAAACTCACATATTAAAAATATTTCCTAGAATAGAAATGTAAGGATTATAGAGAATAAATAAAAAATATATATAAAATACTTAATAAGAAAATATATTAACTTTAGAGATGTTTAATTTACAGACTTAGAAAAAAAACACTAAAAAAATAACTACCACTTAAGAGTTAACTATAGACAAAAAACTAAAAAACTAGTAGACTATAATTAAGCTACTAAAGGGCTAAGAAAAGGTTAAAAAAAATATATTAATTATATATATATAACTAAACTAAAAGAAATACGAAAATAAGCTATATTTAAATATATATATTAATAGTAATTAGATACTAGCACTTATAAATAGTAGGACTAGTAAAATACTAATATTAAATAAGTAAATATAGAGATACTAGATATTAACTAAAGTTTTAGACAAACCTATATAAGTAAAACGCATAAATAATAGTCTAATAATATTTAGAAAAAATCTAATTAATTTTAAAATATAGAATGTAACTATTTAGGTAGTAGGTTATAAAAATAACTACTATATAAAAATTATAAATCTAAATAGTAAAAATCTTATCTTAGGATAAAACTAGCTAGTATAATAAAATCTAACTATTAATTAAAGAAAAAAAACTATAGGACCTAGGAATAACTATTACGGATAATAATAATAGATAATAATATAAGTAAAAATAATAACACTTTATGAGACTAAATTTATTATACTAAAAGAATACTAAAAGAAATTTAGAAACTGGTTTCTTAAGGAAGCTAAGGACTAGTTACTAGAATACTAAGACTAGAACTATAAAATCACGCTTAAGAAAGGAATGGATTTAAAACTAGAACTACTATATTAAGTACCCATCCATTAACAAAAGAAATTATAGAAGTTTTTATTAGAAAACTAATAAAAAGAATATATATAAATAAGCTAAAGTAAGATAGTGTTATAAACGGTAATAATAAGGTAACTATATCTAAAGAGCTAAAGAAACTGGCGATAACAGCTAATAAAGCTTTAGAATAAAAACATATATTTAAGCTTAAAAGGAAGAATTGTAAGTAGATATAGGAC
This sequence comes from Zopfia rhizophila CBS 207.26, assembly GCA_010093925.1. NCBI lineage: Eukaryota > Fungi > Ascomycota > Dothideomycetes > Zopfiaceae > Zopfia > Zopfia rhizophila. The sequence goes on from ML994650.1 coordinate 608,989, forward strand.
ATATTAGCATAGGCTAAAATACAGGCTAAGAAGTAAGAATAGAAATATAGAATTATACTAGTAGATTAGAAGCGGCCATCCACGTAATCAGGTAAGAGCTTAGTAGCTAGAGATATTAAAAGAAACTAAAGGCTCTAATATCTCTAATAGCTTCTAATAGTATTTAATATACTATTAATAAGTATATAATAAACGCACGAAGGATTTACTATAAGTACGGGGCATTAAACAACTCGTGGGTACTTTTTAATTCTTTATAGTTACTCTAAAATTAAGATTCACACCTTAAGTGACATAGTTTAATACTATTCTGTTAAATCTTAACTTATTATATTACTTCTTTCTTATTCTTTACTAAGTTAATTAACTTCTACTAAGTCTAATAAGCTATTTAATTCGGAAGTAAAGGAACTACTAAGTGTTATATAAGTAATTAAACAGCTTATTACTAGTATAATTTATATTAGTAAGTTAGTAACTTATAATATTATAACTACCACCTTAAGGGAGTAAAAAGGACTGTTAGATAGAATTCTAATAACTAATTATTAAAAGTCTATAATAACTTACTATAAGGACGAATAAGAACTTTACTTATTATTAAAGAGTAGCAGTAAAGAGGAAGTTATAGTAAAACTTTTATCTATAACTAGAAATACATCTAGAGAAATAAAAAGTATATAATAGGTTATCTAGAAATAGAAAGCAGCTATTATAAAGTTACATAATACTTTAGTAAACCTATAATAATAAATTAAGACTAAATAAGAAGCTATAGCAGTCTAGAAAGGAAAAATAGTAAAGATATAATCTTTTAAGAAATTTAACAGTAATTAAGATAAACTTAAGACTTTTATAGTAATAATAAACCTTTACTATTATTTTAATCAGAAATTATTTCTAACTAATTAGGATTAGATTTTAGTAGCTGGTATAAACATAATAGGTAAAGCTATATAATAGTTTAAACTACTAATAAGAAATTATCTTACTAATAGAGATTTTAACCTAGGAGCGGTAGGATTAGCTAACTATAATAGTAATATATAATAAGCTTTTAGAAATTATAAACGCTTTAAGCAGGAAATAATTATTATTTTCAGAAAAATTAATAAAGAAACTAAAGTAATCTAAAAGCTCTAATGGCTTAAGTAATAGATATTAGCAGCTAATTATACTACAGAATTTAAATAAATCTAATTATAACTTAATTAGGTAGACTAACTATTAGTTATAATATACTATAAAGAACTAAAAGATAGAATTAAGAATAAAATTTCTAGAGGAAAACAGCTAAGCATACTGTTAGAAATTATTAAATAGATAATAACTATTAATAACTAGTAGTACTAACAGGAGTAAGAAAAAAGAGTATAAGAAAAACTAGTAACTTATATATCTAAAAAAAAACAGAAAAGATAACTAAACCTATAATAAAATAGACATTAACGTTAAGCAAGTATGCGTTAGAAAAAGATAAGAAAAGTAAACTAAAAAATAAATAAAACACTATATATAAAAAGTTTACTTAGGATATAGAAAATAAAGACACTTTATTAAAGATTATAGATAATAATAATTAGATATTAAGAAAGCTTATATTTAGACTAAAGCGCCTAAGGAAATTAAGATTACTATAATCTAAGTAAAATAAGTAAGAGATACCGTAATAAAAGAGATAATCATAAAAAGAATTTAAAAAAAATAATGTTAGATCTATAGGAGCTATATATATCTTAAATAAGAATATAAAATTCCGTATTAGTAAGTTAAGAATTATCTAATAAAACAACCTAGTAATATAATTACTATAATATAAGAAACAACAGTTTAATAATACAACGCAAGGACTAAGAAAGAAATATAAAAATTTTATAAGATTATAGAATAAGAAGGTAGACTATTCCATAAAAAAGATTAAAAGTTTAAATAAAGAAAGGATTAAGAGACTATAAAAGATAAAAAATTTATATCTATAATAATTATACAGCGTGTATACTAGGGATATTGTTAGATATATAAATTAAAATACTACTAAGAAGAATACTGTATTACTAAACACTAGAAAGTTATCTTAAAAAATAGAATATATAAATACTAATAAATACTATAGTTAGTAGGAAATAGACAGTATAAAGAGCTAAGTAGATAAAACTAATTATATAAATAAATAAGATTTATTAATAAACGCTTATACTAGTTATAAGTAATATAATATACTATCATCCCGTCAGACATCTAGAACTAGGATAGAATTAAAAATAAAAGAGAAAAAGAAAACTTTTTATTAATACTATAAATACAAGACAACAACACCGTAAATAAAAAAAAAAAAAAAATACTAGATATATATAGCTTCTAACTATATAGGAAAGAACTATAAATAGAATAAACACACCATACGTATTAAAGGACTAAAGATAAGAAAAGTATTATAATAACTAGCGAATAAAAAAGAATTTAACTTATAATAAAAACTAGTTTATATAAATTCAGAAGACGAATTACAGGACCCAAACTTAAATAAATATAAATAACTATTATAGGATAAGTGCTAGATAGGATGCTAATAATACTAAATTAAATACTACTAAAAGAAATAGTTAGCTACAGATTCACATAAAAAACTTATATATTAAGAATGTTTCTTAGGATAGAAATGTTAGGATTATAGAGAATAAACTAGAAATATATATAAGATACTTAATAAAGAAGTATGCTAACTCTAAAAATATTTAATCTATAAACCTAAAAAAAAAACACAGGAGAAATAACTACCACTTAGGAGTTAACTATAGATAAAAAACTAGAAAACTAGTAGACTATAACTAAGCTACTAGAGAGTTAAAAACTAAAGATTAGAAATAATATATTAATTATATACTTATAACTGAACTAGAGGAAATATAAAAATAAGCTATATATAAATATATATATTAATAGTAATTAGATACTAGCACTTATAAACAGTAGAGCTAGTAAAACACTTATATTAAATAAGTAAATATAAAAATACTAAATACTAACTAGAGTTTTAGATAAACTTATATAAGTAAGACGTATAGACAATAGTCTAGTAGCATTTAAAAAAGGTTTAATTAATCTTAAAACATAAAATATAACTATTAAAGCAGCAGGTTACACAGATAACTGTTATATTAAAATTATAAATCTAGATAGTAAAGATTTTATCTTAAGATAGAATTAGCTAGTATAATAGAATCTAATAATTAATTAGAAAATAAAGTCTATAGGAACTAGAAGGGACTACTATAGATAAATAAAAGCTATAATATAGATAAAGAAAATAATACTTTACAATACTACATTTATTATACCAGACGAATATTAAGAAGAATTTAGAGAATAATTCTTTAAAGAAGCTAAAGACTAACTATTAGAATACTAAAACCAAGACTATAAAATCACGCTTAAGGAAGGAATAGATTTAAAACTAGGATTATTATATCAAGTACCCATATACCAACAGGAAGAATTACGGAAATTCTTGTAAGAAAATTAATAAAAAGAATATATATAAACTAGTTAAAATAAGATAGCATTACTAATACTCTTTATATAAAAAAAAAATAGAAAACTAAAGTTATGTATTAATTATAGACATCTTAATAAAGCTATAGTGAAAAATTATTACCTTATACTACTAATATTAAAACTTATAGATAAACTTAGAGGAGCTAAATAGTTTAGCCTCTTTAATATTAAAAATAAATATTATTAAATATAAATAGCTAAAGAACACGAATAGATAACAGTATTTAAAATAAGATATAAATTATTTAAATATTTAGTTATACTAATAGGACTTACTAACGCACTAGTAATATTCCAGGTAATTATAAACTATATACTAATAGAATATCTAAACGTATTTATAATAGCATATCTTAATAACGTGCTTGTATATATAAATAGGATGCTAAAAGAATATATTAAGTATACTAAGATAATATTATGAAAACTCAAGAAACATAAGCTATACATTTAAACGGAGAAATATATATTCTATAAAACAAAAATTAAGTTCTTAGAATACTGGGTATTTTAAGACGGAATAGTAGTTAATTCTAATAAGATAAAAGATATACTATTCTAGCCTATACTAATAAATATAAAAGAAGTTTATTCTTTTCTCAGATTTACAGGCTTCTGCTGATAATTTATTAAGAATTACTTAAAAATCACATCACCTTTAACAGAATTACTAAAAAAGGATTAATAATTTAAGTGGGAATAAAAATGTTACGGACGGTAATAACAAGACAGCTATATCTAAGAAGCTATAGGAACTAGTAATAATAGCTAATAAAGCCCTAAAATAAAAACATATGTTTAAATTAGAAAGAAAGAATTATAAGTAGGCGTGGGACGCTTTAGTATAGGCTAAAGTACAGGCTAAGAAACGTAAATAGAGATATAGAATTATACCGGTAGATTAAAAGCAATAGCTTATATAACTAAGCTAAAGCTTAGTAGATAAAAGAGATAGAAAAGCTAGAGAGCTTTAGATATCTCTATCTCTTTAAATAGTATCTAATATACTACCAGCAGGTATACAATATACGCATAAAGAATTTCCTATAAATATAAAGCGTAAACAGGCTCCGAGATATTTTGGATTTTTTATAATTACTTTAAAATCAAGATCTTCTCTCTAGGATTAAGACTTGACTTTAAGTGAAATAGTTTAATACTATTTTATTAAATCTATTATACACTCTCCTCCTATCTTATGATAAGACTAAACTCTATTCTGTTAAACCTAAGGCTATTTATTCTAGATACGGAAAGAGCTAAAAGCTTGTTAAGTAATTAATTAAGATAAAGTTACTAATATAAAACGTACCATTAAGTTAAGACAACTCATAACATTGTAACTATCCTTTTAAAAGTGTAGAAAAGAATGTTAGATTAATTCCAACAACAAATTTCTAATTATAGTCTATAATAACTTATTATAAGGATGAATAAGAACTTTACTTATTAAGTAATAATAGTAGCGAAGAAGAAGTTATGGTAGGACTTTTATCTACTACTAAAAGTATATTAGGAGAAGTTAAGAGCGTATAATAGATCATCTAGAAACAAGAAGCAGCTATTATAAAGTTATGTGATACCATAATTAGTATATAGTAACATATTAAAGTAGTAAAGAATAAAAGAGAAGGAATTATAAAGATCTAACTACTTTTTAAATTTAATAGAAATTAGGATGACCTTAAGACATTTATGGCCGTAATAGACCTATACTATTAATTTAATTAATCTTTATTTATAACTAACTAAGATCAGATCCTGGCAGCTGGTATGAATATAATAAGAAGGGCTATAAAATAGTTTAAACCGCTTATAAAGAATTACCTAATAAAAGGAGACTCTAATCTAGGATTAGCAGAACTCATAAATTATAATAATAATATTAAAAAAACCTTCGAAAATTATAAAAGCTTTGAGAAGGAATTGATTATAGTCTTTAGTAAAATTAATAAAGAAATAAAGGTAATCTAGAAGCTTTAATAACTTAAGTAACGAATATTAGCAGCTAACTATATAGCGGAGTTTAAGTAAATCTAATCACAACTTAATTAAATAAACTAACCATTAGTTATAATATACTATACAGGACTAAAGGATAGGATTAAGGATAAAATTTTACAAGGAAAATAATCTAGTATACTTCTAGAAATTATTAAACAAGTAGTGATTATTAATAATTATTAGTATTAGAAAGAATAAGAAAAGAAAAACAACGCTAGGCCGGTAATTCATATACTATAAAGAAATAAAAAGAATACTTAAATTTATAATATAATAGAAATCAATCACGTATCAGTTAAGAACACGTAGATTAATAAAAGAAAATAAAATAAATATATTAGAGAATAAATAGACTAATACGCGCACAAGACATGTCTTAAATACAGAAAACAGAAATACTTTATTAAAGAATATAAATAACAAATAGTAGACGTTAAACAGGCTTATGTCTAGACTAAGGTACTAGTTTAGATTACTATAGTCTAAGTAAAACCAGCTAAAAACTAGATAACTAAAGAGATTATTATATAATAAATTTAGAAAAAGTAATACTAGATCTGTAGAAGCCATACACACCTTAGGTAAGAATATAAAATACTATATTAATAAATTAAAAATCATTTAGTAGAACAGGCTAATAATATAATTACTACTATATAAAAAATTACTATTAAATAATACCAGGCCAGCTCTATAAAAGAAGCTAATTAATTTTATAAGATAATATAACAGGAGGGAGGACCTTTCAGAGTAGAGAATCAGAAATTCAGATAATAACAGAATTAAGAGATAATAAAAAGTAAAGAACTAATATCTATAATAATTAGATAGTAAGTAAGCTAGGGACACTACTAAATCTATAAATTAGAATACTATATAGAGGAATATTATATCACCAAGTACTAGGAAGTTACTCTAGGAAACAGGATATATAAATACTAGTAAGTATTATAGATAGCTAGTAATAAATAGTATAAAGAACTCAGTAAACAGAAACTAACCACGTAGATGAATAAGATTTATAGATAAGAATTAACACTACTTACAAGTTATACAACCTATTACCATTCTATTAAATATCTAAAACTAGGATAGGATAGGAATAGAAGACTAGAGAAAAAACCTACTCTATTTATTTTATAAATATAAGACAAAGAAGCCGCCGAAAGATCCATGCAAAAGAAATACTAGATATATAAAAAAAAAACGTATACTAAATAAGAATATAAATAGACAGCTTATGCTGTATAAGTTAAAGAATTAATAATAAAACAAGTACTAAAATAAATAGTATAGAAATAAGAACTTAATATATAACAAGAACTAATTTATATAGATTCCGAAGAAGAACTTCAGGACCTAAAGACTAAGAAACATAAATAGTTAGACTAAGATAAGTACTAACTAGGATGCCGATATCACCAGGCTGAATGCCACTAAGATAAATAGTTAGCTATAGAATTACATAATAAATTAACAGCTAAGAAATATTTCTTAGAATGGAAGTACTAAAATCATGGAAATGAAGTAAGAAAAGAGTATAAGATACTATTATAAGAATAATATTAACTCTAATAATACTCTATTTATAGACCTAAAGAAGAAACACTAAAGAAATAACTACTACTTAAGAGTTAATAACTAATAAAAAACTAGAAGACTAGTAAGTAATAACCATACCGCCGGAGAGCTAATCTAAGATTAAAATATAAGAATTATTACTTAACTATACACGACTTAAATAAAGACACGAAAATAAGCTATATATAAATATATATATTAATAGCTTTTAAACGCAAGCGCTTATAGACAGCAGGGCTAGTAAAACACTTATATTAAATAAGTAAGTATAGAAATACTATACCATAACTAGAGTTCTTAAAAAACCTATAAGAGTAGTATATATAAACGATAGTCCGGCAACATTCAGAAAAAGTCTAATTAATCTTAAAATAGAGAATATAACTATTAAGGCAGCAGGTTACACAGATAACTGCTGTATTAAAATTATAGATTTAGATAGTAAAGATTTTATATTAGAATAAAACTAGCTAGTATAATAGAATCTACTAATTAACTAGAGAATAAAGTCTATAGAAACTAGGAAAAACTATTACAGATAAATAAAAGTTATAATATAGATAAAGAAAGTAACTCTTTATAATACCACGTTTATTATACCGAACGAATACCAGGAGGAATTCAGAAAATAGTTTATAGAAAAACAGGAAAACTAAATACTAGAATATAAGAATTAGAACTATAAGATTATACTTAAGAAAGAAGAGAAACCGAAACCAGCACTATTATACTAAATATCCATTAAATAATAAGAGGAGTTACGACAATATCTGAATAATAATATTAAAAAAGGATATTTATAAGAAAGTAAAAGTGAAATTACGTTACTAGTATTATTTATACTAAAGAAAAACAAGAAACTATAACTCTACGTAGACTATTAATAATTAAATAAAGTAATAATTAAGAATTACTACCTAATACCCTTAATATCAGAACTTATGTATAAACTCAGAGGGGCTAAATAGTTCAGTCTATTTAATATTAAAGATAGATATTATTAAATATAAATAGCTAAAGAGTATGAATAGCTGACAGTATTTAAAACAAGCTATAGATTATATAAATATATAGTTATATCTATAGAACTCACTAACGCACCAGCAACATTCCAAGCTATTATTAATTATATTCTAAGGGAATATCTAGATATCTTTGTACTAGTATATCTTAATAACGTCCTAGTATACACGAACGAGATACTAGAAGAATATATTAAGTATACTAAAAAAATATTACGGAAGCTCAAGGAATACAACTTATATATTTAAACAGAAAAATATATATTCCATAGGAAGAAAGTTAAGTTTCTAGAATATATTATATCTAGAAATAGAATAGTAGTTAATTTAGATAAAGCTAGAAATATTCTATCATAGCTAATACTAATAAATACAAAAGAAGTTTATTTTTTTCTTAGATTCACGGAATTCTGTAGGTAATTTATTAAGGGCTATTTAAGAATTACAACACCCTTAACAGAATTACTTAAGAAAAATTAATAATTTAAGTAGATAAATAAAGAGAATATAGCCTTTATAGGGCTAAAGCAAAGATTCAAAGAACCACTAATATTAAAAATATTTAATTTAGGACTTTAAGTAGAGATATATATAGACGCATTAAACAGAGCTATAAGAGCTATTCTCTTATAAACATAAGATAATAAATAAAAACACTTAGTAGACTTCTTATCTCATAAACTTACAACTGCTAAGTTAAACTACGATATTTATAACAAGAAGTTATTAGTAATAGTTTAAGTATTTAAAAAATAGAAATATTACTTAGAAGAAGCTAAGCATTAAATTATTATATACTCAAATTATAAAAATTTAACGGCATTTATAATAACAAAGAAGTTGAATCAACGACAAGTTAGATGGTAGGAAATACTATTAACTTTTAATTTCTAAATACTTTATAAGTTAGGAAAAGAAAATATAGCAGCTAACATACTCAGCTAACAAGCAGACTATATAAGAGATATACTAGAAATATATAACATAATACTTAAGCAAAGATAAAACAAATCCCTAGGAAGCTTATAAATAGATATTAAGTCAGTAGTTATTATCAAAAACACTTGAGAAAAACAAATAAGAAAATTTAATAATAGATAACTACTCTAGAATCTGGACTAAGAAATGATTTATATACTAAACGACTTACAAACAGAGCTAATTAAAGACCAATATTCAGCCAAAATATATAGATATTAAGGAGTTGAGAAGACTATAGAACGGATTAACAGACACTTCTAAATTCCAGGAATTTAAAGTAAGGTTAGAAATATTCTTTCAGAATGCATTAAATACAAAAAGAATAAAGCATTAAGACATAAAGAATATAGACTCATGTAACTAATACCTTTACCAAACGGACTATAGGAATCAGTTATAATAGACTTTATTACAAGAATACCGATAATCACTACCCTAACAGGTTAATAGTATGACATGATACTGGTTATTATTAACAGACTAATAAAGTACGCTTACTTTAAACCAACCTATATGAAAATAAAAGCAAATGAACTAGCGTCATTGCTAATTAAAATACTAATTACATAATATAAAATACCACAAGAATTTATCACAGACTAAGACAAGTTGTTCACGTCAACATTCTGGAAAACATTTATAAAACGGCTAGAGGCTGAGTATCACCTCTTAACAGCATTTCACCTACAAACAGATAGACAAATAGAAAGGACAAATCAAACATTAGAATAATACCTACAGATGTATGTTAACGAACTGTAAGATAATTAGATTAACTTACTACTAATAGCTAAGTTTATATACAATTCTGCAAAGTCATCAACAACAGGAAAGTCACCATTCTATATGAATTACGGTTATAAGCCTACAGCTTATCGAGAACCACGAACATTGGACAAAGTATCAGAATTAGCAAGAAGAAAAGTCAAAGACTTATAGACACTGCATAAAGAAATCGCACAGAAAATCACCCACAAAGGCAATCTTAGCAAGTAAATTAAAGACAAATCTAAGGTTAAGAGACCAACCTTTAAAGAGGGGGATAAAGTTTTCTTAAAAAAGGAAAATTTAGAAATAAAGCAACCATCACGAAAATTAGATCACGTTAAATTAGGACCATTCAAGATTAAACGACAAACAGGACCTGTGAATTATAAACTATAATTACCCAAAGATACAAGAACTCACTTAGTTTTCTATGTCTCCAAATTAGAACCAGCACTACAGGATGCTAAATTATAAACAAAACTTAAACTTAAGGAAGACACCACTAAGTACGAAGTTTAACGAATTTTGGACTACTAACGGTTTAGGCGTTAGTGGAAATATTTAGTCAGATAAAAGAATTACGGACCTAAGAATAACACCTGGGAGCCAATTAGGAACCTAAAGAATAGTTTAGAGCTGATTAACCAGTACCATCAGGAACAGCAAAGGCTTAGTCTAAAGCCAAATCCAAGGCGTATAGGGAATACAGAATGTTCTACTTAAAACCTAAGAAGGAAAGCGAAGCGGATTGGGAAGGAGCTACCACTGCAGGTTGCGGTGTGTGAGCTTCTCAATCCCGAGAACAAGCTTCCGCCTCTTCAAGAGCCTAGACCTCGTGAATAGAGGCTATCTCTCAGTTAAACATCTCCTTCTCTCTGGAATCAATACTCGCAAGCTGACGACGGAGTTTTTCCTTGTCACGGTCAAGGCGGTCCTATTCCGGTTACGAGACAACTAGATCGCATTTCACATTACGATCATTACAGGCTAAGTAATAACTAGAACTCAAGTTCATGAGACAGTCATCGCCTCAGCGGGAACAGTTCAAACAAGGTGTCGGCATATGACAGAGTGCGGCGCGGATCCGAGAAGCTAAACGGCAAGAACGTATTAGAGACGACTTAGGACATATCATCATTAAAAAGCTAAGCAGGAAAGAAAGGGAGTCAAGAGTCTTACAGTTTAGAGCACCAAGCAAAAAACCTACTGCCTTTATACTGCTTATAGAAAGGAGAAACTATCTTCCAGGACGAAGACTTAGAAAAGGGGGATAGTGTTACGGACGGTAACAATAAGACAGCTGTACCTAAGAAGCTACAGGAACTAGCAACAACAGCCAATAAAGCCCTAGAATGGAAACGTATGTTCGAATTAGAAAGAAAGAATTACAAGCAGGCGCGGGACGCTTTGGCACAGGCTAAAGTACAGGCTAAGAAACGCAGGTAGAGATACAGAACTATGCCGGCAGATTAGAAGCAGTAGCTCACGTGACCAAGCCAAGGCTTAGCAGATAAAAGAGATAGAAAAGCCAGAGAGCTTTAGACATCTCTATCTCTTCAGACAGTATCTAATATACTACCAGCAGGTATGCAATGTACGCACGAAGGATTTCCTATAAATATAAGGCGTAGACGGGCTCCAAGATATTTTGGATTCTTCATAGTTACTCTAAAATCAAAATCTTCTCTCTAGGATTGAGACTTAACCTTGAGTAAAATAGTTTAATACTATCTTATTAAATCTATTATATACCCTCCTCCTACCTTGCGATAAGACTAAACTCTATTCTGTTAAACCTAAAGCTATCTATTCTAGATACGGAAAGGGCTAAAAGCTTATTAAGTAATCAGTTAGAGTAAAGTTACTAACGTAAAACGTACTATTAAGTTAAGGTAATTTATAACAAAAAAAAGGAAAACGCCTTTATAATATTAAAAGAAATATTCTAATAACTACTAATATTAAAGATATTTAATTTATAACTTTAAATAGAGATATATATAAATGTATTAGACGGAGCTATAAAAGCCATCCTATTATAGATATAAAATAATAAATATAAATATCTAATAGACTTTCTATCTCATAAACTTATAACTACTAAATTAAACTATAATATTTATAATAAAGAATTACTGGTAATAGTTTAAGCATTTGAAAAATGGAGATATTACTTAGAAGGAACTAAGTATTAAATTATTATATATTTAGACCATAAAAATCTAACGGCATTTACAACAACGAAGAAGTTAAATTAATAATAAGTTAAATAATAGAAACTAGTTTCTATATTTAATTTTTAAATACTTTATAAGTTAGGAAAAGAAAATATAGCGGCTAACACACTTAGTTAATAAGTAGACCATATAAAGAATATACTAGAAATTTATAATATAATACTTAGACAAAGACTAGATAGATCCCTAGAAAGCTTATAAATAGATGTTAAGATAGTAGTTATTATCAAAAACACCTGGAAAAAATAAATAAGGAAATTTAATAATAGACAACTACATTAGAATCTAGACTAAGGAATAATTTATATACTAGATGTATTATAAACTAAGCTTATTAAAGATTAACACTCAGCTGAAATGCACGGATATTAGGGAATTAAAAAAACTATAGAATAAATCAACAGACATTTTTAGATCCCAGGAATATAAAAAAAGATTAGAACTATTCTTTCAGAATGTATTAAATATAAAAAGAATAAGGTATCAAGATATAAGGAATACGGACTCATGTAATTAATTCCTTTACTAGACCTACTATAAGAATCAGTTATAATAGACTTTATTATAGGGATACTAATAATAACTACTTTTAAAAATTAATAGTATAACATGATACTAGTTATAGTAGACTAACTTATAAAATATATATACTTTAAACTAACGTATATAGAGGTTAAGGCAGATGAATTGGCAACTATACTCATTAAGCTATTAATTACATGACATGGACTGCCACGAGAATTCATCACAGATAGAGACAAATTGTTTACATTAATATTCTAGAAAATGTTTATAGGAAAGCTAGGGGCTGAACACCGCCTCTTAATAGCATTTTACTTATAAATAGATAGATAAATAGAATGAATAAATCAGATACTAGAATAATACCTACGAATGTATGTTAACAAGCAATAAGATAATTAGATTAACTTACTATTAATAGCTAAGTTTGTATACAACTCTGTAAAGTCATTAACTACTAGAAAATTACTATTCTTTGTAAACTATGGTTATGAGCCTACGGCTTACTGAGAACTATAAAAGCTGAATAAGATATCTAAAATAGTAAGAATAAGAGTCAATAAGCTATAATAACTTTACTAAGAAATAGTAGAAAAAATCACCTAGAAAGGAATTCTCAGCAAACAGCAGAAAGATAAATCTAGGGTTAAGAAACCAATCTTTAAGGAGGGGGATAGGGTTTTCCTGTTATGAAAAAATTTAGAAATAAAACAACCATTAAAAAAACTAGATCACGTTAAATTAGGACTATTTAAGATTAAAAGATAAATAGGATCTGTGAATTACGAACTATAACTACCTAAGAACACGAGGATTTACTTAGTTTTTTATATTTTAAAATTGGAACTAGCACCACAGAATGCCAAATTGCAGACAAGACTCAAACTTAAAGAAGATACTACTAAGTATGAAGTCTAATAAATTTTGGACTACCAGCAGTTCAGGTGTTAGTAGAAGTATTTAGTTAGATAGAAAGGTTACAGACCTAAAGATAATACATGGGAGCTAATTAGGAACCTGAGGAATAGTTCAGAGCTGATTAACTAGTACTATTAGATAAACTAATGAGAGCTGTATCCTACAGAAAGGACGACTACAGCGCGTTCCAATCCAAACCGAAGGAAAGAAAAAGCGAAGCAGGTTGGGAAGAAGCCGGCACTGCGGGTTGCGGTGTGCGAGTTTCTTAACCCCAAGAACAAGCTTCAGCCTCTTTAAGAGCTTGAACCTCATGAATTAAGGCCATCTCTCGATCAAACATCTCTTTCTCTTTGGAATCCATTTTCGTAAGTTTATGATGAAGTCGCAGTTCTTGAGCACAGAGCTCAGAGCGTTAATCCTTAAGAGCATTAAGTTGACAATAGAGTTTCTCTTTATCGCGATTAAGATGATTCTACTCGGGCTGTGAGACAATTAGATCACATTTTACGTTGTAACTAGCACAGGCTGAATAATGACCAGAACTTAAGTTCACCAGGCAATCGTCGCCTCGACGGGAACAGTTCGAACAAGGTGTCGGCATGTGATGGGGTTCGTTACGGATCTGAGAAGCTAAGCAGTAAGCACGTATTAGAGACGACTTAAGACGTATCATCGTGGGGAGGCTGGGCAGGAAGGAAAGGAAGTTAAGGGTCTTATAGTCTAGAACACAGAGCAGAGGACCTGCTGCCTTTATACTGCTTATGGAAGGGAGAAACTATCTTCCGAGACGAAGACTTAGAAGAGGGGGATAATGTTACAAACGGTAACAGTAAGGTAACTGCACCTGAAAAGCTAAAGGAACTGGTAACAATAGCTAATAAAGCTCTAGAATGGAAACGTATGTTTGAGCTTGAAAGGAAGAATTGTAAGCGGGCACGGGACGCATTGGCGCAGGCCAAGGCACGGGCTAAGAAGTGAGGACAGAAATACGGAACTATGCTAGTGGATTGGGAGCGGCTATTCACGTGATTAGGCAGGGGCTTAGCAGCTAGAGGTGTCAGAGGAAGCTAGAGGCTCTGACATCTCTAACAGTCTCTAACAGTATCTAATATACTGCTAATAAGTATATAATGAATGCACGAAGGATTTACTATAAGTACAGGGCGTTGGATGACTCGTGGGTACTTTTTAATTCTTCATAGTTACTCTAAAATTAAGATTCATACCTTAAGTAACATAGTTTAATACTATTCTGTTAAATCTTAACTTACTGTATTACTTTCTTCTTACTTTCTACTAAGTTAACTAACTTTTACTAAGTCTAATAAGCTATCTGATCTGGAAGTAAGAGAACTACTAAGTATTATATAAGTAATTAGACAGCTTATTACTAGTATAATTTATATTAATAAGTTAGTAACTTATAATAGATAGCCTTACTAATACTCTTTATACTAAAAAAAAATAGAAAACTAAAGGTTATGTATTAACTATAGATATCTTAATAAAGCTATAGTAAAAAATTATTACTCTATATTATTAATATTAGAACTTATAAACAAGCTTAGAGGAGCTAAGTGGTTTAGTTTTTTTAATATAAAAAATAAATACTACTAAATATAAATAGCTAAAAAACATAAGTAGATAATAGTATTTAAAATAAAATATAAATTAATTAAATATTTAATTATACTAATAGGACTTACTAACGCACTAGTAACATTCCAGATAATTATTAATTATATACTAAGAAAATATCTAGACGTATTTATAATAGTATATTTTAATAATATATTTATATACATGAATAGAGTGCTAAAAGAATATGTTAAATATACTAAAAAGGTGTTACAAAAGCTCAGGGGACACTAATTATATATTTAAATAAAAAAATATATGTTCTATAGAACGGAAGTCAAGTTCTTAAGATACTTAGTATTTTAAAATAGAATAGTAGTTAATTCTAATAAAACAAAAGATATACTATTTTAGCTAATATTAATAAATACAAAAAAAGTTTATTCTTTTCTTAGATTTATGGGATTCTGCTAATAATTTATTAAAAACTATTTAAGAATCACATTACTCTTAACGGAATTACTTAAGAAGGATTAATAATTTAAGTAGAAATAACCCAAAAAAAACGCTTTTATAATACTAAAAGAAATGTTTTAATAACTACTAATATTAAAGATATTTAATTTATAACTTTAAATAGAAATACATGTAGATATATTAGATAGAGCTATAAAAGCTATCTTATTATAAGTATAAAATAATAAATAAAAACATCTAGTAGAATTCTTGTCTTATAAACTTATAACTACTAAGTTAAACTATAACATTCATAATAAAAAACTATTAATAATAGTTTAAGTATTTAAGATATAGAGATATTACTTAGAGGGAGCTAAGCACCAGATTATTATATACTCAAATTATAAAAATCTAATAGTATTTATAATAACTAAAAAGTTAAATTAATAATAGGTTAGATAATAGAAATTAGTTTCTACTTTCAACTTTTAAATATTTTATAAATTAGGGAAAGAAAATATAGTGGCTAATACACTTAGTTAATAAATAGACTACATAAGAGATATACTAGAAATATATAATATAATACTTAAATAAAGACCGGACGGATTTCTAGAGAGCTTATAAATAAATATTAAAATAATAGTTATCATTAAAAATATATAGTAAAAGTAAATTAGAGAATATAATAATAGATAACTATAATAGCACGAAACTAAAATTATTTTTATACCCAATATATTATAAGCGGAACTTATTAAGAACTAATATTTAACTAAAATATATAAATATTAAGGAATTAAAAAGACTATAGAATGGATTAACAGACACTTCTAAATTCTTAGAATATAAAAAAAGATTAGAGCTATTCTTTCAGAATATATGGAGTACAAAAAAAATAAAGTATTAAAATATAAAAAATATAAACTTATATAACTAATTCCTTTACTAGATTTACTATAGAAATTAATTATAATAAACTTTATTACAGAAATACTAATAATAACTAACGTATTTTATAAGCGAGCTGGTTAAATAAGTGAGCTGATCAGTTTACTAAGACCACGCGTCAAGATATTTGATACCATAATGTCTCTACCTACCGACCTGCAATTGATTTCTAAAGAAGCTCAAATACAGCTTGCTATCTAAGCTCTTGAAATAGGCTAAATATTTGGCTTCTGACCTGCTGTGTGCACTTTTGACGTCCCTTTCTTGAGCCTACAAACGCGACGCGCTGGAATCACCTCACGACACGATGTTAAGCCCAATTCAATAAATCTAGTAGCAACTGAAGAGGAGGTAATAAAATAGTATATACTTAAGCTGGATTCAAGAGGATTTGCCCCTCCGCTTAATGCTGTTTGAGAGATAGCTGATAAACTATTAGCTGAGCGGGGGAAAGACCTAGTAGGCATAAACTGGCCACATAACTTTATCAAGCGCACCATAGGGCTTAAAATAAAGTACAATTAGAAGCTAGACTACTAGCGTTATAAACAGGAAGAACTAGCAATTGTATAAGCTTAGTTTAATCTTATACGTAATATGAAGGCTAAATATGGTATATAAAACGAAGACACGTATAACTTTAATGAATCTAGCTTTTAGATAGGTATAATAACCTAGTAAAAAGTCATTATAGGCTCTGAAAGACGGCATCGACCAAAAGCTGTTCAGCCAGGTAACCGGGAGTGGGTTATAGTGATCTAAGGTATTGGCGCGTTAGGGTACGTGCTTCTACTCTTTATTATCTACAAAGGCAAAAACTACCTCTCTACCTGGTACTAGGAAGTCAACATACCATCCCAATGGGCATTCAGGGTCTCTGATAATAGCTAGACAATAAATAAGCTTAGTTTCCAGTGGTTGAAGTACTTTGATATGCATACAAAAGAGCGTACTGTAGGTGCATACCGTTTATTGATTCTAGACGGCCACGAAAGCCATAACTCGCTGGAATTTACCGAATACTGTAAAGAGAACAAGATAGTTACTTTATATATGCCGCTACATTCGTCACATATCTTGTAGCTACTAGATGTCGGTTGTTTTTCGCCGTTGAAGACAGCGTATGGGCGCTAAGTCGAGAAGCTAATGCGTAACCGGTTTAACCATATTACGAAAATAGAGTTCTTACCAGCCTTCCAAGACGCGTTTAATGCGTCTATTACTGAAAAGAATATCCAAGAAAGTTTTCGAGGTGCTGGCCTAGTTCCATTTGATCTAGATAAGGTGATATCAAAGCTTGATGTTTGATTACGCACGTCTACACTCCCCACCGTATAAGATACCCTATGGCAGTCGAAAACCTCTAGTAACTACCTCGAATTTGGGTCGCAATTAAAGCTGATTAGCGATAAGTTAGGTAGCTCACTATCTTCCTTAAAGGAAGGGTTCAATTAGCTTGTTAAAGGCACCTTTTTGATGGCTCATCAGATGGTGTTATGGCGCGATCGAATTACTAAGCTTAAAGCAGCTAATGAGGTCGCAAACTGACGGAAACAGCGCAAAAGAAAGCGTATCTAGCAAGGAGGAGTCCTTACCTTTAAGGCTGGCTCATAGTTAGTTGCTAAGGAGTCTGCTACTGTAACTTTTAGTAGTAAGAAGAGTTAGGGTAACGCTAGGGCAGATGGGGTTGAACCAACTTAAAGGCGCTGTAGAAACTACGGCGGGACTAGGCATAACGCTCGAACATGCTAAATCAATAAAGAATCTACTATAGAATCCAGCAACGATGAGGAATTAGAGGTAGATTATAGTGGGGTGGAGTAGTTCGTTACATAGTTCATTACATTTAGTGTGGTCTTGGTAAACTGATCAGCTCACTTATTTAACCAGCTCACTTATAAAATACGTTACCTTTTAAGGCTAATAGTATAATATAATATTAGTTATAGTAAATAGACTTATAAAGTATATATACTTTAAACTAACGCATACAGAAATTAAAGCAGATAAATTAGTAACTATACTTATTAAACTACTAATTATATAATATAGATTACTATAAGAATTTATTATAAATAAAGATAATTATTTATATTAATATTTTAGAAAATATTTATAGGGAAGCTAGAGGCTGAATATTGTCTCTTAATAGTATTTTATTTATAGATAGATAGATAAACAGAACGAACTAACTAGACACTAAAATAATATTTATAGATATATATTAATAAATAATAAGATAACTAGATTAACTTACTACTAATAGCTAAGTTTATATATAATTTTATAAAGTTATTAACTATAGGAAAATTATTATTTTATATAAACTATAGTTATAAGCCTACGGCTTATTGAGAACTATAGAAACTAAATAAAATATCAGAATCTGTAAGAATAAAAGTTAAGAAACTATAATAACTTTATTAGAAAATTACATAAAAGATTACCTATAAAGGTAATCTTAGTAAGTAAGTTAAAAATAAGTTTAAAGTTAAGAAACTAATTTTTAAAAAAGGGAATAAAATTTTCTTATTATGAAAAAATTTAAAAACTAAACAACCATTAAGAAAACTGGATTACATTAAATTAGAACTATTTAAAGTTAAATAATAAATAGAACCTGTAAATTACGAATTATAACTACCTAAAAATATAAGAATTTACTTAGTTTTTTATATTTTATTATTAGAACTAGTACTATAAAATGCTGAATTATAGATAAGACTTAAACTTAAGAAAGATACTACTAAGTATAAAGTCTAATAAATATTAGACTATCAGTAATTTAAACGTTAGTAGAAGTATTTAGTTAGATAAAAAAATTACGAACCTAAAAATAATACATAGGAGCTAGTTAGGAACTTAAAAAATAGTTTAAAACTAATTAACTAATATTATTAAATAAAGTAGTAAATAATTACTCTAAGACTGTATCTAAGAAATAAGAAGAATATAAAATATTTTATTTAAAACTTAAAAAAAAGGTAAAGCGACACCAGACGCTATAAGTAGTAGTATATTAGATTAATTCTAACAGGCTTATTTTTTTATTTTTATTATATAAACTTTATTAATTAAAGTAAACTCACGCTGGAATATTTTCTTTTTCTAAGAATTTACTTAAGCTAGTTATTAATAGAGCTAAAATTTATAGGCTTATAACTTATAATCTAATACTAATAACTACTATTAAATATTTTGTAACTAATTTAATAAAATATAATAAGCTTTAAGAAATTCCCAGCAGGATCTCTTAATCTATTAATATAACTTTTTTTTATTATAATTTAGATAATTTTATTCTTACTATAAGACTATAAAATCGCACTTTATGTTTTAATTAATATACTTAGAATATTACCCAGAAGCTAAATTCACTAGATAGTAGTAATTATTATTATAATAATAAAAATATAAGAATAGCATAAAATAGCTGTACTTTTAGACTTTTTAAGTTAAATAGTAAGCTTATATTAAGAATAATTCCACTTAAGTCATTATTAGGAAATTAAAAGAATAAAAAAGATATAAGAGGTTCTTATAATTTTAGTTTTTATATAAAAAACTAGCTATCTTTATACTATCTATAGAAAAAAGAATAAAATAACCTTTAGACTAAAGGCTTAAAGGAAAAGGATAATATTATAAACTATAATAATAAAGTAACTATAAATAAAAAGGTGTTATTATAAAAAATATAATATAAAAAAAAAATATAAGTAATACTAAAAAGTAAAAGTAAACTAGTAAAAATAAAATTTACAGATAAAGTTACTCTATAGTAAGTTTAAATTCTATAGGAAATAATACTTAAATTAGGTAAACAAATCAGATAACCAGCTACAGCAGAATATAAGAAAAATAAATATTAATAAAGAAAATAAAAGTAGGTATAAGCTAAGGATAAACTTATCTTTTCTTATTTTCTTTAGTAGTATTTAATATACTCTTAATTAATATATAATATACACATAAAGGATTTACTATAAGTATAAGACATTAGATAGCTTATAGTTACTTTTAATTCTTTATAGTTACTCTAAAATTAAAATTTATATCTTAAGTAAAATAGTTTAATATTATTCTATTAAACCTTAACTTACTATATTACTTCTTTTTATTTTAACTAAGTTTAACTAACTTCTACTAAGTCTAATAAGCTATCTAATCTAAAAGTAAGGGAACTAATTAACGTTATATAATTAGTTAGATAACTAGTTACTAGTTTAATATTACGTTAGTAAGTTAGTAACTTATAATACTTTATTTTTTTATAGTAATTATTTACCTTAAATAGTAAGTATACTATACTCTTTAAAAGTAGTAAGTATTTAGATATTACCTTTATAAACTTTAGTAAACTAATAAGTAGTTATTTTAATATAATTATTATAAGTTACTAACTTATTAATATAAATTATACTAGTAACTAGTTATTTAATTAATTATATTATACTTTAATTAGTTCCCTCACTTCTAGATTAGATAGCTTATTAGACTTAGTAGAAGTTAGTTAACCTAGTAAAAATAGGAAAAAGTAATATAGTAAGTTAAGATTTAATAAAATAGTATTAAACTATTTCACTTAAGGTATAAATCTTAATTTTAGAGTAACTATAAAGAATTAAAAGTAATTATGAATTGTCTGATGCCTTATACTTATAGTAGATCCTCTATACGTATATTATATATTATCTAGCTATATATTAGATACTACTAGAAGCTACTAGAGGCTATTAGAGGTGTTTAAGACTCTATTATCTTACTCTCTTTCTATCTACTAAGTCTTATCCTATTATATGAGTAAATACTCTATATCTATCTATATAGTTTTATATCTTTATTTTTACTTCTTAGCTTGTGTCTTAGTTTATGCTAATATATCCTATACCTACTTATAGTTCTTTCTTTTAAGCTTAAATATATATTTCTATTCTAAAGCTTTATTAGCTATTATTACCGGTTCCTTTAGCTCTTTAGGTATAGTTACTTTTTTATTACTATTTATAACACTATCCCCCTTTTTTAAGTTTTTATCTTAGAAGATAGTTTCTTTCTTTTATAAGTAGTATAAAGATAGTAGGTCTTTTACTTTATGCTTTAAATTATAAGACTTTTAACTTACTTTTCTTCTTACCTAGCTTTCTAATAATAATATATTCTAAGTTATCTCTAATATATGCTTACCGCTTAGCTTTTTAGATTTATAATAAACTCTATTATATACTAACACCTTATTTAAATTATTTCTACTAAGGTAATAATTATTTTATGAATTTAAGTTTCAGCTATTACTCCGCCTGCGCTAACCATAATATAAAGTGTAATCTAATTATATTATAATTAAAATAGAATTACCTTAACTATAATAAAGTAAAGTTTTATTATTAACTTAATTTTATTAAGGATTAGTATTCTAAGTTTTATGTTTATAAGCTACAGCTTTAGCATAAACTCACGCAAGTAAATTTAAAAGAGAAGGAAATATTTAATTAAGAAATAACCTCAATTTATAAAATCTAAGCTTTTAAAGAGGAAGAGACTTATTCCTAGAGTTAAAAACCTTATATATTATAATCTATAGTTTAAGCTTTTTCCTAGCCTATCGCTTTATTTTTTTTATTCTTTAGTTTTAATTAGAATGCACTATATTTATTCTATTCTTAAAATATAATTCTAAAGTAAGTCTTTTCTGGCTTATCTAATAGTACTAATTAATTAGCTTTAAACTATTCTTTAGATTTCTAATTAGCTTCTACGTATTATCTTTAGGTTTATAATTTTTTTATTTAACTAAATACTTCTACTAACGCCTAAACTACTAATAGTCTAAAATCTATTAGACTTTATACTTAGTAGTGTTTTTCTTAAGTTTAAGTTTTATCTATAGTTTAGCATTCTGTAGTGCTGGTTCTAGTAATAAAATATAAAAAACTAGGTAAATTCTTATATCTTTAGATAGTTATAGTTTATAATTTATAGATTTTATTTATCTTTTAACCTTAAATAGTCCTAATTTAATGTAATCCAGTTTTTTTAATAGTTGTTTTATTTTTAAGTTTTTTTATAGTAAGAAAACTTTATCTCTCTTTTTAAAGATTAGTTCTTTAATTTTAAATTTATCTTTCTATTGCTTGTTGAGGTCTCCTTTTTAAGTAATTTTCCTTACTATTTCTTAATAAAGTTATTATAATTTCTTAATCTTTATTCTTACTAATTCTAATATCTTGTTTAGTTTCTGCGGTTCTTGATAAGCCGTAAGCTTATAACTATAATTCATATAAAATAGTAATTTTCCTGTAGTTAATAATTTTATAGAATTATATATAAACTTAGCTATCAGTAGTAAGTCAATCTAATTATCTTATTATTTATTAACATATATTTGTAAATACTATTCTAATGTTTGGTTCGTCTGTTTTATTTATTTATTTATTTATAAATAAAATACTATTAAGAGTTAATACTCAGCTCCTAGCTTTCTAATAAATGTTTTCTAAAATATTAATGTGAATAGTTTATCTCTGTCTATTATAAATTCTTATAGTAGTTTATGTTATATAATTAAGAGCTTAATTAGTAATATCACTAGTTTATCTACTTTAATCTCTATATATATTAGTTTAAAGTATGCGTATTTCATAAGTTAGTCTACTATAACTAGTATTATATTATACTATTAACCTTAAAAGGTAGTTGTTATTAGTATTCTTATAATAAAGTCCATCATAACTAATTCCTATAGTTAGTTAGGTAAAGGAATTGGTTGTATAAGTCTATATTTCTTATATCTTAATACCTTATTCTTTTTGTATTTAATGCATTTTAAAAGAATAGCTCTAATCTTTTTTTATATTCTAGAAATCTAAAAATGCCTGTTAATCTGTTCTATAGTTTTTTTAATCTCTTAATATTTGTGTAATTTAGCTGAGTGTTAGTCTCTAATAAGTTTAGTTTATAATACTTCTAGTATAAAAATAGTTCCTATTTCATGCTATTATAATTATCTATAGTTATATTCTCTAATCCGTTTTTACTATATGTTTTTAATAATAATTATAACTTTAATATTTATTTATAAGCTTTCTAGAGATCTGTCTGTTTTTTACTTAAGTATTATATTATAAATTTCCAGTATATCCCTTATGTGGTTTACTTATTAATTAAGTATATTAATCACTATATTTTCTTTTCCTAATTTATAGAGTATTTAAAAGTTAAATATAGAAACTAGTTCCTACTATCTAACTTATTATTGATTTAATTTCTTTATTATTATGAATACCGTTAGATTCTTGTGATCTGAATATATAATAATTTAATACTTAATTCCCTCTAAGTAATATCTCTATTTCTTAAATGCTTAAACTATTACTAATAGTTTCTTATTATAAATATCATAATTTAACTTAGTAGTTATAAGTCTATAAGATAAAAAGTCTACTAGATATTTATACTTATTATTTTATATTTATAATAGGATAGCTCCTATAGCTCTATCTAATATATCTATATATATCTCTATTTAAAGTCATAAATTAAATATCTTTAGTATTAGTAGTTATTAGAATATTTCTTTTAATATTACGAAAGCGTTCTCTTTGTGTTGTTTTTACTTAAATTATTAATCTTTTTTAAGCAATTCCGTTAAAGGTAATATGATTTTTAAATAATTCTTAATAAATTATCAGCAGAAACCCATAAATCTGAGAAAAAAATAAACTTCTTTTATATTTATTAGTGTAGGCTAAGATAGTATATTTTCTATTTTATCTAGGTTAACTATTATTCTATTTTAAAATACTAAGTATCCTAAGAACTTAACTTCCGCTTTATGGAATATATATTTTTCTGTTTAAATATATAGCTTATGTTCCTTAAGCTTTTGTAATACCTTTTTAGTATACTTAATATATTCTTTTAGCATTCCATTTATGTATATAAGCACGTTATTAAAATATACTATTATAAATACGTCTAGGTATTCTCTTAGTATATAATTAATAATTATCTAGAATATTACTAGTGCATTAGTAAGTTCTATTAGTATAACTAGATATTTAAATAATTTATATCTTATTTTAAATATAGTTATCTATTTATGTCTTTTAGTTATTTATATTTAATAGTATTTATTCTTAATATTAAAAAGGCTAAACTATTTTGCTCCTCTGAGTTTATCTATAAGTTCTAAAATTAGTAGTATTAGATAGCAATTCTTAACTATAGCTTTATTAAAATATTTATAATTAATATATAATCTTAGCTTTTTATTTTTTTTTGTATAAAGAGTATTAGTAATACCATCTTGCTTTAGCTTATTTATATATATCTTTTCTATTAATTTTCTTATAAGAATCTTCATAATTCTTTTGTTAGTGTATAGGTACTTGATATAATGGTTTTAGTTTTAAATCTATTTTTCCTTAAGCATGATTTTATAGTCTTAGTTCTAATATTCTAGTAACTAGTTTTTAGCTTTCTTAAAGAACTATTTTCTAAATTCCTTCTAGTATTTATTTGGCATAATAAACGTGGTGTTATAAAAGGTTATTTTCTTTATCTATATTATAATTTTTATTTATCTAGAGTAGCTCTCTTTGGTTTCTATAGACTTTATTTTCTAATTAATTAGTAAATTCTATTATACTAGCTAATCCCATCTTAAAATAAAATTCTTATTATCTAGATTTATAATCTTAATACAGCGGTTATCCGTGTAACCTGTTGCCTAAATAGTTATATTCCGTGTTTTAAGATTAATTAGACTTTTTCTGAATGCTATTAGACTATTATTTATGTATCTTACTTACACAAGTTTATCTAAAACTCTAGTTAGTATTTAATATCTTTATATTTATTTATTTAATATAAGTATCTTGCTAGCCTTACTATTTATAAGTGTTAGTATTTAATTACTATTAATATATACATTTACATATAGCTTGTTTTCGTATTTCCTTTAGTTTAGTTATATATATATAATTAATATGTTATTTCTAATCTTTAGTTCTTAATTCTCTAGTAGCTTAGTTATAGTCTACTAGCTTTTTAGTTTTTTATCTATAGTTAACTCTTAAGTAGCAGTTATTTCTTTAGTATTTTCTTTTTAGGTTTATAGATTAGGTATCTCTGGAGTTAGCATACTTCTCTATTAAGTATTTTATATATGTTTCTAGTTTATTCTTTATAATCCTAACACTTCCATCTTAAGAAACATTCTTGATATGTGAGTTTTTTATGTGAGTCTATAACTAATTATTCTTTTTAGTAGTATTTAGCTTAATATTATTAGCATTTTATCTAGTATTTATTCTATAAATTGATCATTTATTTTTCTTTGAATTAAATATCATTCTTAATCAAAATATACTTGAATCTTTTATTTGATGTCCTGGATTTGAGTTTGATTATATTTATTGAT